>OY728150.1:1959066891-1959691348 GCA_963277665.1 Viscum album
AAATTATTCCTCATTAATTTTGATTTTATTTAATTAAAATGGTGACACCTTATTCAATTTAAAACAGTTTTCATATCATACCCATTTGTAAACCCAAAAATACCCTTATACTAAAATCCAACATAATTATTAATAAAATATAATTATGTGAGTTAAATATAACTAATGAACACAAATTTTACCTAAAATTATATTCAATTCATATGGGGCATTATATTAATTAATTTTATAAAATAAATGACAATATTATGGAAAATGTTACTTTTTACTATTCACCTATATATAACTAATAAAAGAAATATCCAAAAATTTCTCACTCTATTAGTTTTGATATTTTTAATTTATAAAATAACATAATTTAATTAATTTTTTATTTTATTTTTTATAAATTTACTTTTAAATAAAACATTATAATAAATGTTTTTACATAAATCTATTTTTTTTAGAAAATTCTGTACTATATTTAAAATGAATAAAACTATATAATTTATAAATTGTAACAAAAATTTAAATTTCTTTTCTCTATAATTAAATGCTTTATTACATTCCACCACATGTTTATAAATGTATTTCTTTCAATTTTATTCACCTATAATTAAGTTGGGATATCTTTCCAAAATATCATTTTTAGATTGATGCGGTGTTTCATCACCGATATGGGTCTTCCATGAAACCATTGCCTAATGATAAAGATTATTCCACAGAAGTTTTTATCATTTTTGAGAAAATAAACTTCATATTCCTCATATGAAATATTCACTTTTAACTAAACTATATTTGGACTCCAAAAATTATAGGAATCAAGCACATATTTCCAAAATATTGAATCATTAAATACATTTTTTACTTGGGATAAATTCAATGAAAAATATATTTTGTAAGAAATTAATCATACATTAATTAAGAATTTATATGGCCCAATTAACCATAGAGTTAGTATACAATTTATAAAAAATACATATCAAATTTTCATGGATATATTTTGATAAGGATAAGATTATCTACCTCGAATGAAAGGTCTTTCCTCTAGCTATCCACATGAATTTTCTTCCTACTCTATGCCATCATCACATGCTACTAAATCAACTAAACCTTCTTATCCATTTCCAAAAATCAACTCTATCTCTAGCAACATTTTTTCTCTTACATCATCCTAAAAAGAATTTGACCCACCCTTCTTTCCATATAATGCCGCAAAATTTTCTATCTACATATTTCAACAAAAAGAATAGATATAATAATAAATATAATAATGATATTAATAATAACTTATTTGTTAATCCATAGAAAATTAATAAATAATATTCTCTATTTTCTAATTCATCTACATAGACTATCTATTATATAGAGTTTGAGAAGATCTTGGAAATTTTATTTTATTAGCAACCTACAAAGGATATTCACTCAAAAAATATTATATAAATATCATATCACAGTTCTATATAAATGATAGGGAAATTTCTTTTTATTTTAATATATCCTATTGATATAGTTTATAAATTTGATCGTAATACATGGTATGTATATTGGGATGCAAATTTCAAGATTTAGGTAATCAATCAATAATAATCTAAATATAATTTTATGAATAATTGGTTTTAGGAAATCGTACCATTAAATCCATGGATATATTTTATAAACTTCACAATAACATTGGAGAAGGGTAAATTAAATCCTTTGGTATTTAAAATTTTTCTATAAACTATCTACATGTTAATTTTTTTTGTAATGTGAGTAATATATCCTTTCATTCCATACCATTAGTAATATTTCATAAGGAATTTGTACATGTTTGAGCATCCTGGATAAATGAACAATGATGAACTATGTTCTTCACTCAAAAAATATCTCTCAAATAGGAAATAAAAATGATAGAAATAATATATTTCTTAATCTGGTAACATCTTCTTCACCAACATTAAACTCATGAAACATAACCTTATAAAATTTCTTTAGAATTTCCAATAACGCTTAATACTCTGTCTTAGCATGCACAATTTTTTATGAGAGATGATTTTACTGATGCCTCAAAAAAACATAATATGTTCTTACATCCAAAAATAATAGACTAATATTAATAAAACCATTATCCAAATTTTATTTTAAAAATGTACCACAGTTAATATAAAATTGTTTTTCTAACTCATGGAGTTGTCTAATTTGTTTCTTTCATTGATATTAATGAATCATGAAATCATAATACTTCATCATTTCTAGTCACAAGATCCCTTTAAAGTTAAATTCACTCTGATTTAATATATAATTTGAAATATTTTGACAATTTTATATTTCATGATTTAATCCATCAAAATGAATTCTCAAAATTTTAAATGAAAAAAAACACTGTGTAATTCTACATATTGTTTAGGATTATCTGATTCAGGAGGATTAAGTTGATTTTATGGATACAAAATTATTTGGATATTATTATTTAAGAAACAAATTGGTTCTTTCAATGAACCCAAACTATATACAACAAAATCAAAATTTATTCACAGTATAGAGAAAACTAGATAATTCACCAATCATTATTATAGTTCCTGAAAAAAAATGATCACATTTTTTTACAGCAGTTAAATTTACTCCATTTTTTATTAATAAATTAATTAGTCTTGACAAATAATATATTTTTTAAATAATCAACCAACATCAACTTTCTAATCCCAGAAATCTATAAATGATTGTGACATATTTGGGCCTTCAAAAATCATCATCAATATTTTTTAGCTATTTCAATAGTAATTACATCATTATATTTAATATTCGCATAGAATGGAATTTCTTTTTAATTAATATTCACATTTTGTATGTTTTACACATATTTTCATTTCCTTTATGATTTAAAAAAAATCATTAGTTTTGCTTCATGATCCTCATGCCATGTAGAATATACTAAAATTCCATTAATAAACAGAATCCTAAATTTTTTTATTTTTTTTCATTTTAATCTATATTAATTTGATCTATAATTAAAAATAATGCATTAGAAACCCCCAATGGTAATAACTAAAAACTAATAATTATAATATCATGATCCCTGTATAGTATTAATAATATCTATTTCCTTTATATTAAACTTATGACATGATAACATGATATAAATCATTGAAAACTTCTTTTATCCCTAGATCTAATAAAAAATATCAGCAATACAATGAAATGAGTGAATGTTATTAAAAAATTATATTCATAAAATATAAATAATCATTTGGAATCATCAAGAAACCATATTTATTTTTAATAAAAAAAAATGGGGTTACCCCATTGTGAACTGGTAGTTCAAATGAAAAAAAAAATTCTATCTACTACTAAAAGGGATTTTTAAATAGTAAATTTTATAATTAATCTATTCGATAAGGGGGTTTGGAAATATTCATATCATCATTCACTATGTAAACTGTAAATTCATGCTCCATCCTATGAATAACACTAGTCAATTCGTCAGGAAATACATCTTTAATTTTTTCACTACTAGCACTTCACTAATTTGAATAGTTTATTCATTTTCAATATTATGATATAGTTTGAGTCCACTACTATGGAATATCAATTTCTCAGCTTCTATGTATGTTATCAATGGTTTTAAATCCATGGTATGAAATCAACGGATCAAACATTATTATCCATGAATTAGGTCATAATAATGTTCAAATGAATTCCAATCCATTCCCAAAATTATATCGAACTCTAGTACGGTATGTTTACCAAAATTTTTAGGAATTAAAATCTCACAAATAATAACTATAATCATTATAGAAATAATTTTTAGTCTAATATTTGCACCTTGAGTTTTATCAAAACGTTATGTCAAACATTAATGAGGTAATATTACCAATTTATATAAAAAATTATAAGAAATGTAGGAATGAAAAGATCATAATCCAATCTTAGTTTTGGATTAATATGAATAAAAATTTAAAATATATGTCCCCTCCTCAAATAATGGTCCCAAATCAACTGTATTTTTTGCAAAATATATATACACCCATTTCTACATTTTGTCTGGATTTCTTCTCCCATAGTGTATAAATTTGGGAACATGTTAGCATAATGTCCCAACTCATTACAATTGAAGATTATTTCCATTTAATTTTCATTACAATCATTATAAGTTTATTTATAATTGTAAATAACATTTCCAAAAAATACACATCATTAACACATGGTATATTTTATAAGACATTACCCATGATGATTTTTACCATAGTTATGACATTTTTGGAACATCAAATTCCTATATCATGATTAAATTATTGAATTCAATTATATTTCTAACAATACATAGATTTTCATTATCTTTTCATCTCAAGAAATAAAAATGTGTAAAAAATACATATCAATAATATTTTCATGAAGAAACATATTTTTTTACTTTTTAAGATTCTTATTTTGCTCAATATCATTATAAAAATTTCCTTATACCAAAATAAAATCTATTTTTTCACTATCAAAGAAAAAAATATCGTATGTATGTATCATGTATTTTACAATTAGATTCATCCACATCTAGATAAACATAATTATTTTGCCTTAATTCCATTAATTATTTCTCAAATATGAGTTCTCCAATAGATAGAAAATATTTCTAATGGTATTTATATTTAAATATTTAACATTCCATTGAATCAAGGAAATAATTATCTCTAATATACTTTTCTAGATATCACCATCTATCAGCGTCACCATAATATTGATTAATAGATAGAGTTAACTTTTAATTTACTAAACAACCCATTATTTCAAATATATTTTCCTTAGAATTGATCCATCCTTGATCCACCACTAGACCTGATGATTCCCTAGAATCTAGAGAGTTGTGTCTTAAGAAATAATAAAATATCAGAATGTTTTTCTATAAGAAATCTAGATTCTCTCAAAAATGGATGGAAACAAAAACCGTTTCTTTAGTCAACCTATCCATCATTGTGAAAAAACTATTTATTTCTAATTACCGCTATCCAAGGATTCTTTTAATGATATTTTATTCTATGTGTCTTCAATCAAATGCTTCCATATTTTCTACGTGAAAACCCATTCTTAATTTATATCTTTTTGTAAAAAAACCTGTTAGCAATAAAAACCAATAACATTATAATCATTGATTTAAATCTCTTAAATTAATTTACATATATTATAATAACATATAATATTATCTAAACTGACCTATGACACCAATAGTATGAAACTAACCATAAACAATTACTAATATTGGATTATAGGAGAAGAATTCAATCAGTAATATTTACAGATCTATACATGTTTTAGTTCAAGAGAACTAAAAAATTACTAAAAAATAATTAATCATATAAAAAAGTATTCATTTGTGAATTGTATCCATTTTACCATAATGTAAAAATTATATAGTAAAAGAAACATTTTCATGAATAATGATTATAATTTTTGATTACCATCTTTCTTTCCCTTAACTATGTATAAATCCTATATTTTTTTTAAAATGCGGGATTTAAAAAACTTAAAAAGCGATAGAAAATTGAGAAAATATTTAGTCAAGTGTAACACATAACTTCCAATAAAAACTATTTCATAAAAATAAACCTATTTAAACGAAAAATATTTTTTCCAACTTTTTAGAGGGTCATTATTTCATCTTTTTGAAATTTGCTAATTTCCATGAAAAATTGTTAGAATTAGTATTCTTGTCATATAGATTCCTTGGGAAATCATCTCACAAAACACATACAGAAACATTAAACGAATACCTAAAAATTAATAATGCTATACGGCCAACATTATATATATTTTTCCAGAAAACATAATCATTACCCTATGCATTAGATCCCTATAATGGTACACCCATAATATAATCTATAATGATCTCACCTAATGATATTGAGTTGAAACCATCAAAAATTGAAAAAAAATACTATATATGAATGAATGTTTTTAAACTATCATATTTCCATCATCAAAACCTTAAAACACTTTTAAACCAATATGAAACAAGGTTTTTTATATCAACAAATACATATACCTTAAAAAATTTAAAAAAAATTATCCCAAAAAAGGGAATATGAGATTTCAATGAATAAAACATTATATATTTTAATATCATCCAAACAATAACTAATGGTTTTGGAGGTTGTAAAAGTTTTGGGTGTCATATACGTAAAAACAAATCATTAATTTAACATTTTTTTTAATATATTCCATATAAAACATATAATAAAATTATTTTTGAAAACCATTGAAACAAAGTATAATTGAATATACAAGGACTTTTATAAATATTTTTTACATATAATATAAATTCTGAAAACTTTTAAAATTGTGGAAATTAAAATGAATTATTTGGAAAACAAATATCAAAAAATTATTAAGAGGTTATACGGTAATTTATCCCTTATATAGAGACTGATATGTCATTTATTGTCTTTATCCTCCTGAATAAAAACAAATTTTAAATATTTAATTTATTAAGAACATTTTTTAGGTTTAATATTCATTTTATTTTAAATATTACCATGATATAAAAATTTATTCCATCATTTTTGTTCAATTTGGATGTCTTGACGATATTCTGTTGATATGTCAAAAATGAATTTTGTAGGATAACTTTGTTAAAAGTGTTCATTATTTCAAAATAATGTTGAATAATAATCATAACATTGTTATTATATTTATTTGTAAATTATAATTATAAAAAAATCATTAATGAATGATATGTAAAATGAACTAAATTAAAATAATGGAGATGGTAGGTCATAGGTATACATGATTAATGTTTCAATTTTTCGATGATCATCATGAAAACAATGAATGTATTGATTTATCATTATAGAATGTGCATAACATAAAAAATAACATTTTATTTCTTCAAATGTTCTAATAAATATCATCCATGTGATGTGATGATGAAAAAAGAATCATATTGCATCATAGAGATGGTGGTCGATATATACACTTGAATGGAACTTCCATTTATTATTGAATGTAATGGTTAAAAGAAACTGATATGTTATTATTTAAAAATGATAAATATTTCATTAATATCATAATTATTTCATATATATCATACATGTAATTTATATTTATATTTAATACATTCCATTAAAATCATTAGTGAATAAAAAATCCCATTGCTTCTTGAGGCGATAGTCTATCTTACAAATGAGTGACATTATCATATTTCTCTTTGAGTGAAAAGTAAGATGTTATATTTGATATAATAATTAATAAATTATATTTATATTATAATTTTATTATATATAATTTAAAGTTCATCATTATTATAATAATCAGTATGCTATAATAATAACTTAATTACATCGACTGAAAATGCAGTAGTCTTTTGTACACATGAATGATGAGTTCATTTCCCATTAGACTGTAAAGAGATGGTTTTATGTTTTAAAATTAACATTATATAATCTAATTATATATATTATACTTGTTTTATTATATCATCATAATTTTAGAATCTTTTATGAAGGGTATGAGTAAATAAATTAATAATTCTTAGTTTGGCATAATTCCCCATCCTAGAAATCCTCTTTATATTAACACCAAAATGATTCTAATGATGTATATCTAAAAAACTAAGGATTCTTGGATTTTGGTATGGAATTAAGGAAGTTATTTGATCATTTAATGGTATAAACAAAAAGATTTTGGTGTGTAAATAATATATGGGAGGGGTGGCAACTATTTAGTGGGGGAGAGTAAACTGTTGAATTTTTTGGAAAGATCCAGGTGTGCACACTATTTGGACATAGCAATATGATATAAAATAAACCATTATAGAGAGTTATAATGTATAAGGTCAATATATTTCATGTAAAAAAAATTATACGTTTTAGGTCAATTTTATATTAATGTTTTCGTTTAATCCACATGGTAACCTATTTTCTAGATAACATATTTAAAATAATTTTATTGTTATCATTATTCATTATATGAAAAAAATTATTTTTACCTAATTACATAATATATATTATATTTATTAATAATAATAAATTCAATTTAGAAATTAAATTATTAGTTTTTATAGAATGTAATTTAAAATAAAACACACCATCATGTTGAAAATATGTTTTTCAAAAAGTGTATTTTTTCAGAATAATTTAATTTTATAATAACTAAAAGTCTAATATTAATAATTAAATTATTTAAAATTCATATTTATTTATATAAAATATATAAATTTCCATTAAATAATTCTTCCTTATGTTTTATATTATTTAAATTAAATTGAGAATCATTATGCCCATTAAAAATTTTATAATGAAAATCCATTTTAAACACACAAAAATTGCATCTAAGACCCAACATAATGATGATTGTAATGTCATTAAGGGGATTAAATATATAAAATAATATTTAAGTTACATTATATCTTATTAAAAACTAAATAATAATTTTATATTGCATAATATATATGAATGAAATCACATTTTTACAAAAATCTGCAATGATTACTATTCACAGAAAAATCAATATGTTCATAAAAATACCAAAATTTCACATTAAAATAATTTTGATAATATTATTAAAAAATAAAAATTATTTCCTAAAATGAAACTTCAATAATTTATAACATAAACTTTTAAATAAAACCATAATTCATTTTATTTAAAATTTACATAATATTTTTATAATGATTACAACATTCTAATTTATTAATTTTAATAAACTCGAAAACGGTTTATTCTATCATTAACTATGTTTTTAAAATAGAAATTATATAACTTATTTAGGATTATCATAAAACATATGTAAAAACTATAATAATTTTACCATTACAACGTATTCCAAATAAATATTAAGGTAATATGAGTGTTCTTATCATTGATGAACAGAAATACCATTAAAATAGAGTAAATATAATCATGAGGAAAATATCCATTTCACAATTGAAATAAATTATTCATACTGATTAGTTAAATAATATTTTCAAAAAATCATTGAAAATAAAACTGTAATCTTATTGGGGAATCATAAAAATAATGGTGGCAGGTAACTTTGTAAATGTAAAATATATTTAGAAAACATCATATTCACACAATTGTGAAATGTTTAAGGAACCCATTAAAAGAATAAAAATCAAATTCTATTTAATTTTATTTTTAAAATATATATCCTGGATAAAAAATTATTCATAAAATCATATCAATAATGATATAAACATAATTGAAAATATTATTTTAAAAACATTGTATGGAAGAAAAATGAATTTTAAAGAAAGAGAAAAAATGGAAATTTTTCGTAAAAATATTATTTCAATATTTTTATTTTCCCAAGTGAAGAAAATGGTAATAATAATTTAAATTTTCATAATATATATATTAGTATAAAATATAATACTATTAAGTAAGAAATATCAAATAATATTACGAATAACGATAAAAACTTATATAATCAAGAGTAATGATGAAATTGGAAATTATAACCTTACCATTTTGGTATGTTTTTTATCATAAGGCCAATTAAATAAATAACATAAAATGAAATTTTATATACCATGAATATAAATATATTAATTATATAACAAATCAAATGTGTAATGATCCAAACTATTATAAATAAAATTCCCTTAATTATTTAAATTTAAATTATTATTTATATAGAATGGTTGTAGATAACAAATGAACTTATTAAATTTTATGTTATCTAATAAGTCTTAAAATTCTATTATGGATCATTATCGTTGATAATATAACTGTTAAAAACTGATCACATGATTACTGTCAATATATTCTGTTAGAAAATCCAATTGAGTAAAACAATGGATGTGATAACCTCAACCACTAAGATCATACCCTATGAAGCCCATTTATCAGAGCTACTAAATTAGTAATTATCACTAGGATTTGACCTTTACCACCCCCAAAATAATTTCGAATAACTCAATCAACAATGAAACGACTTCTTTGATAAGTTTAAGATAATTGAGATCATGACTCTAACTATGTACTGAGAATCACCAAAAGAAAATCTCACCATCATGCACCATACTCAATGGGTATTTTCTAGTGTATTAAAAGGATATGTTTCAAAATACTAGATATATGTGTATTTAAATTATTGTTTATATACTAATTAATATATATTCATTCTATTATTGTTATATTATAGAAAATTTTTATTTTGATGCGATAAAACAAAAATATTAATTTTGTGTAGTATTAATATTCCATTAAGTTATTTATTTTGATTTTTTAATTGATTTTTGTAATAAATAAAATTTTAGGAAAATAAAATATTGAGATAATATAAATGAAATATGAAATATCATATAATTTTTAGGAAGTAAAATAAAATATTTGTAAGGGTTTTGAAAGCTCTTATTGTCAAAAAACATGTATTTCTCTATAAATGTCAAATGTGATTTTAAAAGTGAAAATAATAATATTTAGAAAATCTTTTAGATATAATGAATAATATTTTTAGAATTATTATTTCTAAATTATCCAACATTTAATTTTCATAATTTTCCAAGAAATTCAAATTTTCCATAATACATTTAAATTCAGTATAAATAGACAGTGTTTATTATATAATCATAATGACCAATAAAAGATGTAATAAATAATATATAATGTATACATGACCAAATATATGTTTTTCATTAAAAATAAATATATCATATATTTGTTTTATTAATTTTATTATTTCATTATGAATCCTCAAAAACCACTAATATATTTTAAGGTTATAAATTCATTTCTTTAAGAGTATGACTTCCGTCCATAGAAGCAAGGGTATTATTTCCTTATATTCATCATTTTCCATATAAAATAACAATTAAAATTCCCATTTAGAAGAATCCACATGAAGAAATAGTATTTTGGTTTGTGGTTATGGTTATTTTATTATATAGTGTCAAAAAATAATAATAATAAAATCTCCACTCATTTCCTTTATAAACCCACCTAATATCCATTTTGTATTCACTAAAAACTATTTAATTACATGAATATCCTTTACTATGCATTCTTATTTCCTTAAAATGATTCCCATGATCTCAATAATCATCTCTCAAGCATTTGGAGTCACAGACTCATTTATTGGATATTTTTCTTTCTCCCCATTATTCTTGTAACATCTTCACATTATGTCTTTAATCGTCATTTCATTTTGATTTTATACGTTGTTACATATCCCAATTACATTCCAAATTGATATAAACATATGAGATATACAATTCTATCTCATAACCCGTTTTTCAAAGTTTATGTGACATTGTTATGCTACCAAAATTTCACCATGATTTTCCATGCCAAAACAATTCTGTTGTGATTACCATACCCATTTATAATCAATGGTATTAAAAATTACATACATATAATTATTTTAATTGGGACATAAATTTAGGTGTTCAAAACTATATGATCATGTAATTAAATAACATGATGACTTAATTCATTTTGTATGAACTACGTTGCACACTTAGGCATGACAATAAATTTAATGTGACCGGTGCGCCTGAATTTATGTAGTGGTCCAATGGATTGGGTAATATTTTGTCTCATGATATTTCTCGTGGGGAGAGAGATTAAACCTAATATATTCATTTTACTTTTTCCATCATGATATCTTGGACTCTATCATTGACCTATGTTATTGATGGTGTGCTTTAAGATGTTACATCATTTCCAATGAATCTTTTATGATTATTATGTTATATCGTGTCTCATTGATTCCTACGTTATTAACGCCCCATTGATATGTATATTGTCTAAATTTTATTATTTCCTTTATGTTATCCAATTATTTTTCCCTTAATGGGCTTCAAATCTCACCCTTTTCTTATGTATGTCCCTAGGTTATCCCATGCAATTTTAAGTATGAAGGCGTAATGTTATCAAGTTATAGATGTTTTTGATAATGATTTTGTATCCCCTATTTTATGTGGTCATGTAATGTACCTAACTCCCAAAGACCCTATAATTGTCAATATTTTATATTTTATTATGTCTAATTATTTGTACATAATTATTAATTAATGTGTAATAATGAGCTGGGTTGTTATAGTTTTTACTAAATAACAAAATAAGTTATTTTGGGATTGGGATTAGAAATATCTAGTGAAAATAATTTGTGAATAGATTATGTTTATTAAAACTTACCTATTATTTATTAATATAGATTTTGTGTTTTTTCAAGCTAATAAATCCTTTTCTAGATACTACAAGTGGATGTTTCTCTAGAACATATATATGTAGGGCTAAAACCTGAAAACCCTCATTGAGCTAGACTCGACCGGGAACTAGAGTATAAAAAACATGACGTTTTGGAAACCAGAATTTATACTCCCATGAGATATTAATTATTCAATTCATAATCACATTAAAAACCATTATTAAGGGAAATATACCCTTAAAAATATATTTAGTTAAATATATCATGAATAAAATAGATTTAAGACTATAAATTCATATGTTTATAAAATAAATGTAATTTCTATTTTATCCATTTTTTGACATTGGATTCCCATTTATGTGTTTAAAAGTTTTAATGTACACATCACTAATATTCCATTAATTCAATCCAATGTCCAGTGAAAGGAGTAATCTGGTAAAAATCCAAAGTGATGATAATGTAGTGACTGCCCAAACGACATTGCCAAACAGATGGGAGATAATGTTAGACATGTCATGAATATGCCAAATAAGCTATAAATAATAAAAATTAACAACTGGAATGTAGTTTAATTCCCTTATGATTCCAAGGAATATTAATTTCATGTCTGATCGATGTTCTTCTGATAATTTTGATAACATAAAGAAAAACCATTTTCTTATTTTGAATATTGTATTGAAAAATGTGCAAGGGAAAAATCCACCATGGAAGTGGGATATGAATTAAGTGAGGGGAGATGGGGAACAATGAATCCAATTTCCTTGATAAAATATGTAATCTTATTGATGTAAATAAGGATCAATCATATATACCATGAATAGTTTACTGTCATAAATGTGGAGAATTTGGGCGTTATCCAAGCCAGTGATCTATTTGAAGGGTCGAAAATCATGATGAGAAGCCACAATCTCCAAGAAAAAGGGAAAATGGAAAGTCCATTGTAGTTATGAATCTTGATTAATTAAGTATATGTAACGACTTATCTATAATTCTGTATGTCACATTTTATTCTTATTTATTCCATATTATCATATTTTTATGTTTTCTATGAACATCTATTCACTACCAGAAAGTAATTTCTATCATTAGGGAAACCTTATATGATTTTTTATCACATGTAGATGATAGTTAAAATGTTATTATTGAATACAATATCAGTCTTCCTTTAGTGGAATCTGATTCAATTTTGGGTACAGATTTCATTTTCCTATATAGAGCCATCATAAAATTTCAAGAGAATGAAATCACTCTTCCTATCATGAATCGTCCATGAATTATGTACAAGTGAAAGGATAAGGATAAATCTTCATTAGAGAAAACATCTAACGAATGGATATTTCATCCCTATTAGATAGTTTTTCTATCTCTAATTATTTAGCCTAAGTATATGATCATATTTTCATATATGCCCATTGTGATAGATTATGCTGATGTGTTTTCAGAGTATTTGTTTGGTATTCCACTTATCATAGAGGTTTAATTATCAATCAGGGTTATTCCAGGAAAATTTCCATTATCCAATAAATAGTATGGAATGGTTGTTGTGGATGTTGTGGATGTTAATGATATAATTAACCAAAAATATGATAATCTATATAAATGGTTCAAATTCCCATGTTCTTCACCATGGGGTTCACTGGTTCTTTTCGTCATGAAGAATGATGTGTCAATGTTCATTTTCATTGATAATCATGAGATCAACAAGATCAGAATAAAGAGAAAGTACCATCTACCATGTATTGATGACTTGTTAGACCTACTCCATGGAGAAAAATACTTCTCCAAGGTGGATCAATGGTGGGGATATTACCAAGTTTGTGTGATTAATGAGGATATACCCAAGACTAATTTTCATACAATCTCCAAGAACTATGATTTCATAGTACTGTCATTCTGACTCACTAATTCTCAAAAAATCAACATGGAATTGATTAATTGATTAATTAATTATTACCTCAATAAATCTATGGTATTATTTATAGTTGTTATTCTAATGCAATCTAATATCAAATAGGAGAAAGAGGAGTATATTAACATTGTTCTAATGATATTATGAAATGGAAACATTATGTAATTTACATAAAATGTGACTTTTGGTTATACAATGTCTAATTCGTGGGTAATATCATCATATGTAATGAGATATTTGTGGTCCCATAAAAAATTTGAAGCAATTTTTGGATGGTCAAGGCCATACTTTTTATAGATATCTATAGTTTCCTTAGATTTGTGGGGCACTACCGTCGATTTTTGTGATATTTCTCATGATTTTCAAACCCACTATCCTAGATAAATCCAAAGAGCGTCATATATTCATGGAGATACAATTTCTATAGTAATTCATGGATGGGAAAATGATTCTCATCACTACACATGTACTCACACTACCCTTAAGTGAATAACAAGTTATGGTATTCAGCGATGCTTCAAAGAAGGGATTGTTCTATGTGTTGTTGAAAAATGAAAAAGTGTTAGCTTGTTCTTCAAGGTAGTTGAAATTTGAAGAAAAAACTACCCCTGACTGATCTGGAGTTATCGGTAGTAATATTTTTAATGAAAATATGGTGGCATTACCTATTTGGGGAGACGTGTGAGATATACATAGATAAAAATCCTCATGTATATATTAACATATAAATATAATAATATTCTACAACAAGGATTGTTATATCTAATAAATGAATGTTAATTATTATTCCACTACCATTCTAGTAAATAAAACAATGTAGATGATTATCTAAGTATATATGATCCATTGAATTTATCATTTATGAGAATTGATATGAGTTTGAACTTCTTAGATATGAAAAGGATAGACATGGGAATCATATTGGAGGGAACATCATCAATCATTTCAAAAATGATTTATACATCATATCTTCTTGAAAATAAAATGGATTCTGATAGAAATGAAGTGGTAAATCATAAGAAAGTGGAAACTATAATAAATTGGTCATCCTAAATGATCATTGTTAATGAAGAATGGGGTGTGATGTTTTGATCAAATACTATGGGTACCATCATATCCTGAGTTAAAGAATATGTTTTTTGAGGATGAACAAAGATATATCTTCATCCTCCACCGAGAAATCACAAAAAAAATTGTTATATTTGAGAACCATATTTTTGGGACAATATGAATAAACAAGACACTAAATATTTATGAAGATGTCTACTATGTCAGAATGTGATGAAGAAAGGAAAAAAATCCTACTAGATGATGCATACAACACCCATACATAAATTGAAATGGGGAAACATTACCATAAAAAATATCATTGTTAATGAAAATAAATATAGAGTGAAAAAATATATATGGGTTTTGGGTGATCATCTTAAAATGACGACAAACATTAATACGAGTCAAGAGGATTTCTCCCTCGATCAGCTTAGAATGATGTATATTTGAAATGTGGTGAGGATGCATGGAATGACAATATCAATTATATCTGACTACCATTTGAGAAACACACAAATGTTATAATAAAATTGGATGAAATTATCTAAACATTTATCTAAACATCAGTATGGTCTATCATCCTCAAACTAATGTCTAATATGAGAAGTCAATTCAGACACTAGAAGAAAATTTGGGAAAATGTTCTATATACATGAATTTAGGATGGGACAAACATATTCATCTAACCAAGTTCTCATATAACAAATTTTTACACTCAGTCATCCAAATTCCACCTTATGAATCCCTTTATGGGAATTGGTGATGATAACCTACATCCTAGGTTGAAGTCATGGAACAAAAATTTCTCGGTTCTGATATGGTCAAAGAAATGGTGGAAATGGTTTAGACTATCCAGCAACACATCAATTCTACTAAGATTGGACATGAAATTATAGTTTATAATAATCTATGATACCTATAGTTTTATGTTGGAGACATTATTTTCATATGTATATCTACATGTATGAAAAAGATGAGATTTGGAAAAAATGGAATGCTTATTCTGAGATACATCATCCATATTGAGATCATCAATCTCATGGAAGTGGTAGTTGACTGACTTGCACAACCACCTATTCAACATCAGGTATATGATGTATTCCATGTATCCCTCCAGAGAAATTTCATAGCAGACACCTAACTTGTACTCAATCTATAAGTGGTGGCACTGAATATTGATCATTAATTTTAAGGGAAGCTAGTGAAGATCATATATAATAGAGACATAGTTCTACGAAATAATACAATGCGTCTGGTAAATGACTTTTGGGGAAACCAAATTCGTGTATAAGTGATGTGGAAACAATATGAAGTGATAAAATATAGTTATCTTCGTATTTGTTACTGTGGGAAATGAATATTTTTAGGGATAAATATCTTTATGGGGAAGACTGTAACGACCTGAATTAATATAAATAAAATTTCTCTTATTATATAAATTAAATGTCTTATTATGAAATATGGTTATAGGAAACCCAAGAACTAAAATAGTTTTATAATATCCTATAATATTTAATATACATTTAATCATAATTAACATTGCTAATATTTTATTGTAATAGTAATCACATTATTAATATAAATTTTTGGTGTTAACTTATACAATTTACACAGAAAAAGGATGTGATAGACTCAACCCATAGGTTCTCACACTATTAAGCCCATTTATCGGAGTTGGAGAGTGTGATAGAATCCCTTGTATTTTACCATGATCGATCAAAATATGATATCCAACAACTTAAGCATGATAAAAACTATATACCGGAGTTGTTCAAGAAGATTGAGATTACGATCCAAACATTGAGGGTTGAACCACCCCAGGAAACTCTCATCATTAAGAACCTTACTATTAGGTTATTTTCTACTGTATTAATGTGATATATATTTCCATACCACAACAATATCGATATATACATTATTTTTTATATAATAATGAATATATTTTTATCCTGTTATTTTTACATTCTAAATGATTTTTATTTTGATACAATGAACCAAAAATAATATTTTTTTTGTACTATTCAAAGTCTATTAAGGAATTTATATTGATGAATTTATAGATTTTGGAAATAAATAATATTTTAATTAGATATTTTAATAAAATAATCTTTATCAAATATAAATGATCATATTATTTTGATTTAGTTATATGTAATTTTTATAAGTGTTTGAAAGCAATTATTGTGAAAAAAACCCAACATTTCTCAATGAATGTCTATTTAGATTTTAAAAGTGAAAATAAACATAATTTGAAAAATATTTTAATAAAATGAACATTATTTTTTGGAAACAATTTGTTGAAATTATCCATTAGTGAATGTTTCATAATTTTGTGATACAATTGAGATTTCGGATAATAAGTAAAATAAAGTACATATATACATGGTGTGTAATATTATATAATAATGACCAAAAAGTGATGTAACAAATACTATAAAATACATACATGAACAAATATATATTTATCTCTTAAATAATATGATTTTGACTTTACTTTATTAATTTCATAAATCCATTATCAGTCCTCCACAACCATTAACAAATTTTTAAGGTTTTAAAATCATTTAATTAAGTGTATAATTCACTACCACATAAGAAAGTTTATTATTTTATTTTTTAATTACCATGGAATTATAAAAAAATGAAAAACACTCCAATTTGCTAGAAACCTTGGAAAAACTTGTGAAAAGGTTTTTGTATTGGGTTATTTTGTTATACCGAGTACAAAACCTAAAAAATAAATAATTCCCCTTTCATTTTCTATATAAACCCACACATTTTTTCATATCTATTTACTAAAAAATCTGATGCACTTCCATACTCATAGCACACCTATCTAGATTCCTCCCAAGGTTCTATAATGTTCTCAAGAATCCATTCCCAAGAATTTGGATTCATACACTCAAGTAGGGGATCATTCCCTTTCTATGATTTATTCATGTATTTTCATTAATGTTTGCCTTTTATATTAATTTGATCTTAAATGTATATTTTCTCCATATCCCCCTTACCTTCCAAATAATTTCCATATAAATAAGTCCAATTTCACTTTCATCATCACATTTTAGGAATTTTTTTATGATGATGTTATGCTACCCCATTTGCAACATGATTTTCTATTCGCTTACAATTTAGTATATAATACAAGACTCATTTCTATTCAAGGGTATTAACCTTCATACACATAATTTATTTATATGGTTCATACATGTATTTATAAATAACTCTATGTTTGTGTAATAAAATATTATGATTAATGAATATATGTTATATGATCTATGTGGCACACTTAGGCATCATATTAAAAGAAATGTGATGAGTGATATTGGAATTATATAGCACTCCAACAAATTGGGTAATATTTAGTCTCTTTAGATATCATGTTGGGATAGGGACTGAACCAGATTCATTTATGGTATTTTTTCCATCATGACATAATTATTTATATCCATAAACATTGTAAATGATGTAGTGTTTTATGTTGTTGTCACATTTCCAATGTTTCCATTTTTATTTTCATGTCATACAATGTCCCATTGATTCCAACTCTTTTTATTCTCTATTGATGTTCATATTGTATAACATGTATTATTATCCTTAAGTTATTCCATTATTATTTCCTTACTATGATTTATACCTCATCCATTTCTTATGTAATATTTTAGGTCACCCCATGTTGTTTTATGTACGGAGGAGTAATATGATCATTTAAATTAATTTTTATAATAAAGATGATGTGCTCCCTATTTTATGTTGTTATATAAGGTACCTTCTTCCAAAAGACACAATACTTATTGAGCATACGTGTTTTATTACATATAATATTATGTAAGAAATTATGAATTAATTGGTAATAAAGTAAATATTTGTTATAAAATTCTTATTATATGCACCATGAAAATGAAATGAGTTTTTATTATGTCATATATCTCATGAAAGTAAAATTGAGTTGAGAAAACCTTAAATCATGTCTAATATTTTTCAAACGTGTTCAAACATCCATTATAATATATATATATATATATATTTATTTATTATTAATATTTTATTTATGCATAATAATATATATATCATACTATATATGGGATAATTTTAAATTTTTATCAACCATTAATTATAAATTCTTTATTTAGAACACTATTTATGGTTATAACTACTTTTTTCAAATATGATTTGATTAGTATATTTAGTCCTTAATCATTTCATGGTTCCATCATCTCTGTAATGATAGCCAATATATATATATATATCATATATAGTCATTATATATGAATTAAAATTATTCCATAATTTTTGTTGGTATAAACATGATTTACACCATTCATGGAAATGGTAGGCCCTATGTTCATTTCGATATTGCATTTTTTTCGAATGAATTGAAATAAAAAAAGTAATATAATATTTCAAAAATATAGAATAGTAATTATATCATTCATATACTTTATATTTATTAAATATGTAGTTATTAAATTAAATGAAAAATTAAAATGAAATATGTTACACATTTCTCCATGAATGTGGTAGTCCACACATAAACATAAGCTATGCTATCATTTTCCAACGGATTGGAAAGTATAAAGGTATATGTGATATTTTATATTCAAAATTTGAATTATGTAATAAATATAATATAACATATATATTTTAATTACATAATTATATCTATCCATGATTGGTGGGGATGGAAAGTTAATTACAACGAATCATGAGGTGGCAGTCAGCATTATACACAATCGATGGTTTCATTTCCCAGTTAATAGAAAATGATATTGATATCAGTCATTCCATTAAGGTAATAATATCTATGTATATCCTATATAATAGTTTTATTATTTTCCTATATTTTATTTATATTTTATGGTGTTCATGGTGGAAATAAAATGATAATGCATTGTTTATATTTTTACCACTTCTTCAGACAACTACATTATGTTTACACAAAAATAATTCCTATATTAGGTTTCTAAACAAGAAATGAACTATAAAAAATTGGAAGGTTATTGTTGAAGTTTTATTTTAATCCATTGGTTGATCCAATGGTATTTTTATGTTTGAAGAAAATTGTAGTGGTTTTTCCTTTTTTAGTTATGTGATGGACAGACATGTATTCCTTGAAAAGATCATATTCTAAAACCGTTTATCACCTCAAAAGGAATCCAAAATAGTTTATTTTAGATTCGTTGGTTACATGTAGTCTAAATATTTCCACAAAATAGTAATTTTAGAAGTTTTGGGTTATCTGGAACCTTATCTTTTTAGTTTAACCATAGGTAAGCTTGATTTAACGTTAATTATGATAACAAATTTATTATGTTTTTATTATTAATCATGATGAAATATTAATTTTAAATAATTAGAAAAATTATTATTATTATTAATTAAAATATAAAATCAGTTTTTCAAATTCCAATTCCCATTATTGACTTTATTAACATTAATTTTAATCTTTAAGACGTGGTGAAATTTGTTTTCTCCAACTAAAATGTTTTCATATATAAAAAATAATATATATGAAAATTTGACATATAACTAAATAAAATTACCTAAATTAAATTAATTATTATATAATATAAATAATATTATATGTAAAATAATTTCATAAAATGGATATCATTAGTTTCTTTTAAAAATGGTATATTTCATTAAAAAGAGATATTATTTAATATTCTTCAAAAATTAACTTTTTCAATGAATTAACCAATAATTAAAATTTAGATTATATCGAAATTTTGATTTTCAAAACGAATTTAACATTTTCAATAAATTATATACATTATTAAAAAAATTATAAATATTTCATAAAAATTGGGTACACAATATTTTAGAAAAAAATAGTTTTTAAAAAAACATTTTATTTTCCTTCAAAGGATTTTTATTTTCTTTTATACTTAATTTAAATTTTTTAATTTTTTATACGTGTCTAAGCCATATATTTTTTGTTTTTTAGTTATTCATATTCATACTCATCGATATTATTTATATGTTATAGTGATGTTGTATCTCCTCGACCACAATTACCTAGAGTCGGTGCAATATTAAATAACATTGGCATGATCACAAAAGATCAAGTCTCAAAAGACGGATTAGTTTAGTAGTCTTGGAAACACTTGATATATTCATATGTCTTACATTACATCATAATGTAAATAAAACTACAACAACATCGTGTCTTCATATCCCCTCATATTATCCCTGCAGGTCATTCATAAATTACTTCTTCACATTCTAGGAATAATAAAACATTGAAATGGGTGAGCTCAAATGCTCTGTAAGGATAAAAATATAGCAGGAACATTCATAAATAAGCATAAAAATTTAAGGCAATGTATAACTAAAAAATCATTTTAAACTTGAACTGCAGCATTATATGGAAACGATAAAATGATATAATTCCATTTACTTATTTACATGGATATTCTACTAGTCCAATAACCATATGAAATATCAATAACCACTTTCATAATGATGGAATGCATAATGCTAGACTATCACAACCACATAGTCAAAGCCTCATGCCAAGACTCAAATAATATTTTGTCAAGGCCTTGTGACAAGACACTAGTTTGTCTCATGAGACCATCCGATGCATCAAGAAGATATAGTGGGCTCCACCCATCACTTACTATGTCTAATTCATTCCTCATATGAGAAGTTTAAAACATTACATAGATATTTGTATTAAAACTAGCATACGAAATGTCAATACTTTATCCACATACCATTAATGGTATAAAAATAGCACATCCACAGTCAAACATAACTCATTAAATATAATATGGAAGATTATATTGTAATAAATTAACCTCAATCGAGAATAATGAAGGATATTAAAACAGCGGAAAATAATCTTCAAAACTATTTGAGAGAAGTATCCCCCTTTTTCTTGAAAATATTCAAAAGTATTATTATTTATCAAGAATCGGTTTAAAATAGATTTTTGAATCAAAGTGACCCATACCACTTTCATGCTTTTAAAAGTAATTTTAATTTGAAAATATTAATGTCCATATAAATAAGTCCTTAATCCATTTTTAAAACACGGACATTAATGAGAACGATTTATAAGAATAATTCTTTAAAACATTTAAAGATGATATTTTTTTAGAGTTTCTAAACAAAAGAGAGAAACATGAATACCAATAATTAAGGTAACGAAAAAATTTTAATATCATGATAATAAAGGGATTCATGATATACTATGTCAAAGTACATTATATACACCATATAAAAGCGATTTGGTGTATAACAACAAAGAAGTCTCAATGGAATGAAAATTGAGATGAAATCTCTTATAAAGACCATATCCTTAGGTTAAGGATAAATCAAAAACATAATTATGTGTCAAAAATATAAATACACTCAATGTGATTGGATATTTAGTGTAAATAAATCATACTACATTCACACATATTCTTGTAAAAACAACACCAATGAATTGGATATTTAACGCAACAAATGGAGATTGAGTTAAAATTACTCTTATCAAGTTCATATTGATGACTTTATAATTTATTAATGGAGTGATTATGCGTATAAAAAGTATATCAATAGAAAGGTGAGTGTAAATTATGACATAACCAATTATATAGTGATTCCACCCATAATCATGGAGTAAAATAATCAATGAAGTCTGCGTAAAGCCGAATGAGTGGAAATTGAAATTTGTAACTCTCTTACCAATTTGGTAACATACGAAACATACATACCATGAAATATGAATCATTAAATTACGATGTAAATATACATAAATTTAATTATATTACACAATGAATACAATCATGGGTAGTACACACACCACATGAAATAAATAAGTTGTGAACAATGGAAGTCTCATGGAATTAAAAGTTAGATAAGAAACCCCTTACTTTGTACATTTTCATTGGTCGAGGGTAGGTTATCATCATTTATAATAGTGAAATAATTTTTATTGAATTATAAGGGAATCATATAAATTAATATGATATCATATATGATCTTCTAACATTGATTTGTTAATAATTTCTTAGTATTATCGTCATTTTGAGATTTAACTTACTCATTTTATTTTATATGTTTTGTTAAATAAGTCATGTTTTTTATTGATAGTTTGTATCTCATTCATATGAAGAATTGTATGAAGTCCTTAAACATTATTTAAAATCAAAAAAATGAGAATTAGACTTGTATGGATACGATGGGGAATGAATCTCATTGCGTTCGTGGAGACGGAAGTCTGTACGTACGCACGGGTGAAAATATCATTCATTTGATATTAAAATCATATATAATTGGATGGTATGTCATATATATTGAATCATTATCATGTTATACTTATTATTTACATGAATTAAACATAATTATTATACCCATCCAAATTATAATGTATTATATAAGAATTACACCACGACGTGGAGACGGTAGGCTATACTTACACATGTTTGGTGACACGTCATTCAAAAGATGGATAGAATACGGAATATGGTTGTACCATATTTATAATAATATCATAGTATATTAAATATACTGGAGTTATTATTTTATAATGTAAATAACAAAGAAAAAAGAAGTTGAAGAAGAAAGGTACTTGAAATAGGGTTGTGAAAACATTACCTCTTCTTCGAGTTCTTCGTTTTGATTGGATCAAAAGGGATCCTTAGGTTGGAATAATGATCAAACTAATGCCTCTATGTTTAAGTGAGGGATTTTGATAGAATATTTTGGCAAGGTTTGGCCGAACCAAAAGCCTTTGAAGGTGTAAATTATATTGAAATGGGAGTACCCTTTTATAAGAGGGGTGTAGGGAACCTTTTGAAAAGATAGAAATATTATTTTATAATAAATTCATATTCGTTTTCTAATGGCTCCAAAGTGTATTATTTAAATTCTAAGGTGGGTATGGGTCAAAATCCATTCAAAATAGAGATTTTAGACAGGTTTGGTTCCCTATATTAGCCTTATCACTTATATTTAACTCTTAGTTAAATAGTTTTACATTTACCATGTCTCTTTGTATTTTTATGTAATATAGTTAATAAACATAATATATACCTCCAATAGACCCCAAAGCGGTCCATTAATGATACACCTATCATTATATAAGTCCTTTGGCCGATCCTTATATTTTTAAGAATAGAATATCATTTAATAATATACTATTTGTTTTAAAAACTCTTTTATGTCAATTTTGACACTATTGGGTATTTTGTTTTTGATAAATTCATAACAACATTATTACTTCGAAACAAATTTATATAACCAATAATAATATGTCATATTAACCTATAAAATTAATTTAATTCATATAATGTATCAAATCACATTTATTTTGATATTTATAATATCAATTATTTTAATATTTCATTAATTAGGTAATTATTCCATCACCAATGTGTCATAAATAAATTAAATTATTTAATGTCTACAAATTATAAATAAAATAATATTATCTAGGATATAGTTTTATATTTCTAATGAATATTTATAAAATAATTTATCTTAGGTATAACCATATATTGAAAATGTGTTAGTTATTAATCATTTATTTTATCTCTTTTAACTCCTCTTTGAATTAAATAATTATAAATGTCCTAATCTAATCCATGTTGACCTAAATGATAATATTTTATTCCTAAGGTTTATTTTTGGTCATGATACACTTGTAAAATAGAATGAGGACTTTTGTTAGGGTAATATTAATATCATTTTAACCCTTATTTTCCCTATTTACTTTTTATCGTGGTAAATAAAATTAAAAAGTTATTATTCAACAAATATTATCTTATTATTATTAAACCACATTTTACTCCTTGATATTAACTGTGTCTCTCAGTGTTTCTAAATTCCACTAACATAACTGGTAAAATTGAGTTTTATATGAACTTCCAAATTCACCTAGGAGGTGGGTAAAAGACTGTGAAAATTTCAATAATAATTTTATATATCTAGAATTATTCTAAACTAACTCCAATGAATTACATTGAACTTATATAGGTATTATGTATCTATTTTGACCATATTTAAATTTAAATAAAATATATAATTTTTTAAATAAAAATTCAGTTTTAAACTATAAGTCGGTGTTTTTTCACTGTTCATCAAAAATTGAAAGTTTTCAGAAAAATACCAAAACTTCACCCTATGCTAATTTTGATATTCTGAATCCAAAAATGATGTCCATTTTGAAAGATAAAATGAATAAAATTTTCAAAAATTGGTTATTACTATTCATAATGGCTAGTTTGATTGGATGTGGTGGGTGTTAAAACTAGAATTTGCATATCACACACGTTGCTGTATTATTCAAAGAGAAGCGTACCATGGAAGCATGGGGTGTTACATTCTCCCCTCTTTCAAATAATTTCGTCCTCGAAATTTTTAAAATTGGTCTTGGGAATATAATGGAAAGTCCCACATTGGAAAAAGGGTCAATAAAACTATCACTTTAAAATAAAGAAAGAGAAGTACAAAGGTCACCCAAGATTACTTATACTAGGATTCAATGTAGGTAAACATGGATATAGATGATAAACTAAGTGTCATGTTCTGATGGAGAGGGATCTAAAACATGATCAGGAGAAATTTAACAATAAGAAAGCCACAAAATTGTGATGGGACAAACATTCATTAGTTTCCTCGTATAAAAAGTATACGGACAAATTTTTTTTAAGTTACATCACATAAAGATGGGGAATTTATTTATTAGATTGACTAAGAGAATAAATAGATATTCTTACTTTTTATGTTGAGTTTCATTCTTTAATAAATTTCCACCACCAACTCATTTTTTTAAACGATGATTATTCAAGAAGACTTGGTCACACTAGATGATGTAAAATAAACTTCTATAGAATCACATGATCCATGAAGGATAAACTATATATTTACATTGTCTTTATAGATTAATAAAAACTAAAAAGGTTAGTACAAGATCTGATGATAACCCAAAAGGATATTCCTTTAGAGAAAAGAACCCTAATCTTAATTTCTAAAATTAAACCAACAATACCCCAAATTTAAATAAATACCATTCAATAAACACATGTCTCAAAAATCCTTTAATATAATCCAAACTAATATTGAATCCCAAAACATAGAATAATTTGGTTATATAGTCTTTCACATTAAATTGTATCTCCAAATGACATCAACTACTCTTAAAGTCACATACTTAATAGTAATTAACATAATCAGATATTCTCTATTATAGATTAATCATTTCCATAAATAACCCAAATCTATATAAATCAATAATAAAAACGTAGATAAAAAACCACGATTACTCCTCAAATAAAATCCCATAGTATTCTAGTTTCCTTAGGCATATAGTGTTCCCAACAAAGTGAATATCTTCCAAAATGACATTTATCCCTTAATCACCAAATCATTTTCCTATACTAAGGGTTTTCATTTGATAAGAGATAAGAACCCAAATCAACATATTATTTATAAATAAAATCATTTAAATAAAAATAATTAGTCACACTAACCAGGGACTTCACGTAGTCCAGTGGTAAGCGATAAATCTCACTCGCACTATAGTTGTGGGTTCGATTCCAATAGCTTTGTCCGACGAGACGGGTTGTAACACGGTCTGTGTGTTGTCCTTTTTCAAAAACTATATTTTATAACATTACCAAAATGAGATAAATACCTCAAAATAACCATAACATAATTTTATCCATAAATGTTATCTCATACATTGAATTTTCATCCCAAAATATAATAACATGTAATTTCCTCAAACACAATGATCATATAAAACCAAATGGTTATTTATAACTATATCCACAAGGGAAAAGATAATTATTCTTCAAATATCATTCTCACATGGCAATCTACGGGATTATAAATACAAGAGAAAATTATTCCAATGTAATCCCATCCACAAGGAGAAATAAGACTTTTAAACATTTCTCCAACCATTTATTTCCACATAGATTCTTCTATGACCAAGAAAATATCCTATAGAATAGGGAATTTACTCGGGATATGGCCGGGTACCCTACATTAATGGAAACTGACTGTAAATGTATTCTCGGGACCATTTTTATTTTCATTCGTACTACTCTTCATTTTTTATCAGCAATTCTTCACTTTATTTCTTTCTTTCCCGCATGTAAAGCATATCTTTGTTCCTTTGAAACACGTTCTTGGGTGTCTCCTTCCACACTTCCTACATGATGGAAATTTTGGATTATTTTCTCCATTGTCTCCACTGCTGGAGCTCTTATCATTCATCACCTTTCTCTTATTTTTTGAGTCCGAGAGTTGGTTAATATATATGTTGTTGATCATATTTTTGGAAATATTAATTGGCATGAACATGATACCTTTTAAAACTATCAACATTCCATTTTGTTTCTCATGTCCACCCCCGTTCACACCTTGTACATCATTCTCAAAGTTACAATGACTTCATTGGACTCCAGCCACTGACTAAAACCAGAAAGCATTGTGTGAGTAACTGTAGTTATAAAATCATTTAGAGAATATCATGACACCACATTCTCAATTTGAAACACCTTAAGATTAACCAAGGTCATTTATTCTATTCTTATATTAAAATACATCAAATTTTTTGTTTAGAAAATGTAAATTATCCTAAGCGTATCCCCTGGAAGTGTCGTAACCAAGAGTGCAACAAGGCCCATTGTCGTGAACCAGTTCATGTTTGAGTCTAGCTCAAAGCAGTGTTTTCAGATTTTACCCCTAGGTACATCTGTGCCAGATCCACCTCTACCTACTTGTATCTAGAGAGTGATGTATTTCCTTGAAAACTCACAAAATCTATATAATACCAAAATTCTAAAAAGTTCTTATATACTAATCTTGAAAGTCTATCTTAGGGCTATGAGCTCTAATTAGAGATTGTCTAAATCTAGTTTCCAAGGTTTGTACTAAACATCCTCTAATACCAACTGTAACGCGCTGACCCCAGATACCCAGAGTCGGTGCATTATTACATTTTGAATGATCACAAAATATCATGTCTTGAAAGACCAATTAGTTTAGTAGTCTTGTAAACACTAGATATATTCATAAGTCTTGCATTAAATCATAATGTGAAACAAACTACAACAACATCTTGTCTTAATATCCCCTCATACAATCCCTATAGGCCATTCTTAAATTACATCTTCACATCCAGGGAAAAATCAAACATTGATAGAGGTGAGCTCAGATGCCCAGTAAGGATTACAATATAGTAGAAACTTTCATAAATAAGCATAAACATTTAAGGCAATGTATAAGTAAAACAAAACCCATTTAAACTTGAACTTCAGATTAATATGGAAAAGATAAAACGAAATATTTCTGTTTACTTATTTAGATGGATATTCAACAAGTCGAATAACCACATGCAATATCAATAACCACTTTCATATTGATGGAATTCATAATTCCAGACTATCATAACCACATATTCAAAGCCTTGTGCCGAGACTATAAATAATATTTTTTCAAGGCCTTGTGCCAAGTCACTAGTTTGTCTCATGAGACCTACCGATGCATCGATGAGCAATAGTGGGCTCCACCCTCACTTACTAAGTCAAATTCTTTCTTCATAAGAAAATTTTGAAACATAACATAAACATTTGTATTAAAACTAGCATATGAAAATTTCAATACTATATCCACAAACATGAATGGTATATAAATCGCACATCTGTAGTCAAACATAACTCATTCAATAAAATATAGATGATTGTATTATAACAGATTAACCTCAATCAAGAATAATGAATAATATTGACATAGATTAAAATAATATTCAAAACTATTTTAGAGAAGTATCCCCTTTTTCTTGAAAACATTCAAAAGTATCACTTTTTATCATGAAGCTATTTAAAATATATTTTTGAATCAAAATGTCCCATACCATGTTGAAACTATTATAAATAATTTTAATTTGAAAAAATTAATGTCCATATAAATAAATATTTAAACTATTTTCAAAACAAGGACACCAATGAGAAATATTTATAACAATAAATCATTAAAACATTTAAAGTTGATATTTTAGTTAGAGTTTCTAACCAAAAGAGAGCCACTTGAATACAAATAATTGAGGTAATAAAAACTATTTAATATCATGAGAATAAAGGGATTCATTATATACTATGTCAAAGTAAATTATATACACCATATAAAAGTTATTTGGTGTATAACAACAAAGAAGTCTCAATGGAATGTAAATTGAGATGAAATCTCTTATAAAGACTGTATCCTTAGGTTAAAGATAAATAAACGACATAATTATATTTGACAAATATAAATACACTCAATGTGATTTGATATTCACTGGAAATCAATAAGAGGACATTCACACATATTCTTGTAAAAACAATACCAATGAATTATATATTTAACTCAACAAATGGAGATTGAGTTAAAATTACTCTTATCAAGTTCATATCGATGACTTTAGAATTTATCAATAGAGTGATTATGTGTATAAAAATTATATCCATATAAAGGGGAGTGGAAATTATTACATAAGAAAATGAATAGTTATTCCACGCATAATCATGGAGTAAAATAATCAATTAAGTATGCGTAAAGCTGAATGAGTTGAAATTGAAATTTGTAATTCCCTTACCAATTTGCTAACTTACGAAACATACATCCCATGAAAGATGGATCATTCAATGATGATGTAAATATCCATAAATTAAATTATACTACACAATTAATACAATCATGGGCAGTACACACACTATATGCAATAAATAAGTGGTGAACAATGGAAATCTCACGGAATTAAAAGTTAGATAAGAAACCCCTTAATTTGTACTTTTTCTTTGGTCGATGGTAGGTTAGCCTCCTATATAATGGTGAAATAATTGTTATTGAATTATATGAGAATCATATACATTAATATGATATCATATATGGTCTTCTAACATTGCTTTGATAGTAATATTTTTTATTATCATCGTTTTGAGTGTTAACTTACTCGTTTTGTTTTACATGTTTTGTTACATAAGTCGTGTTTGTTAGGGATAGGTTGTATCTTATTCATATAAAGAATTATATCAAGTCTTTAAACATTATTTTTTATACAAAAATGATAATTATACTTGTATGGATACAATGGGGAATGAATCTCATCGTGTTCATGAAGACGATATACCGTATGTATGCACGAGCGATAATATCATTCTTTTGATATTAAAATCCTATATAATTTTATGGTATATCATATATACAGAATCATTATCTGGTTATACTAATTATTTACATGAATTACACATCATTATTATACACATCCAAATAATAATGTATTGAATAACAATTACACCACGACGTGGAGACTGTAGGTCGTACGTACGCACATATGGTGACATGTCATTCAAAGGATGGGTAAAATACTGAATATGGTTGTACCATATTTATAATAATATCATAGTATATAAAAGATATTGGAGATATTATTTTAGAATGGAAACACTATTGTAAATAGACTCTATACCAACACTTTGTTCCAAACGGTTCATAAAACCCATTTGAAAAAAAACCTATGACAACGGTTTACTAGAACCGTTGGCATAATCAGTATAATGTTGGTTTTTTGGCAATGGTTTTTAAATATTTGGGAAATAAATGTTTACCCATGGTTTTTATTAACTAATGGGAAAAATTATAGCCAAATTAGGGCACCATCCCTCTTGACATTTCATCTCGCCCACTCATCCCCACCCCGACCTCGACCTCCTCCCTGTCCTCCGGCGACGTTCCCCTTCCCCTCTCGTCTCCTTCTTGGATGATAAAGTCCCCCTCCCCTATCGGATCCCGACGATGTTCCCCCATCCCCTCTCATCTCCCTCTCTTGGCGACATCCGAGCTCAATCTCCTCCTCCGACGTCCCCCGACCCCCTCTCCGGTCACGTGTGAGACCCTCCATGGCCGAACACACTGCGGGACATCCCCCTCTCTTGGCTCCCTCTCCTCCCGCATGGGAAATAGTATTTTCGGGGCCGACCCATGCCCCCCAAGAGAGGTAAATATTTTACAATATATTGTTTTCTGTGTTTTTGGATATTTAGTTGATGATTTGCTTAAGGTTTAGGTGTAATCCTAATTTTCAATTTTTTGGATTTTTTTGTACTGTTCGGATGGCCAAAAAATTTCATCTGTTATTTCTTCCTAGGTCTATCTCAACCATGTTATTTTTTTGTTCGTTAAAATTTGCAGGTAATGGTTTAGTTCTTACCATGATTCTTGTAATTGAAATAGTTTGATCATGGATACTGCATGTGATGAGAGGTATAGGAGTACGAGAATCTATTGGATTGTAAATGGTGAAAAATATCTTTTTATGTTCAGTAGACAATTGGAAATGTGCAAAACATTGGTTCGAAAATCAACATAATGAGTTCTGAGTGGCTTGTTTTCAGGAGTCTAATGGTTATATAAAAATGAAAATTTTAGTAGTTTGGTTATATTTTATAGATCAGAAGTAGAAAGGTGTATAAACCCAATTATTGTCAACCATTAAAGGGCATATGTATGAAATTAGATAGTTTGGTGTTGTGGGAGAGGGGGGGGTGAAATTCCAATGACTTCAACACAATTGCAGACATAAATGGAAATGGGTCAGTTTTAATGTCTAGTGTTATACAAATTTATGAATAGGTATGTAATGTGGCATGCTACATTTCAATAGTTTGGGTCGGGTCCCGGTCCAAGTCATCAAAAAAAATGAAAATTGTAAAAAATTACATAAATTAACAATAATAAATATAATAAACTTACAATTAATCAAACTAAAATAAGATTGAATGAAATTATCAATTGGGAGGGGCCAGGCTTGGTCTGGGCTTGGGTTTGTTCTAGATTTATTGGGCCTTCACTAGTTCGAGTCCTGCCCTAAACTCTACTTGGGCTGGGCCCATTGTAAGAAATATGTCTCACAGACTGTCCAGGTCCATGCCAGGCATTGGGCCATTTTTACACCCCTATTGAGATAAAAAACTAAGTTGTTATGTTATTTTTTTACATTAAAGAGTATCTTTGGACTCTAAACATTGCGTTATTACATTCATGTTACTTTAAATAGAAATTTTACTTAAATAAATGTTGCGATGTTACAATTTTTCTAATCCCCAACACAACAACCACTTTCTCTGCAATTATTTTACATTATAACCATTCGACATGATAGTAATATGGGGTGTTGAGAGTGATAATGCTTGGATTGATATATGTATTAATTTTATTTTAATGCCTTATTGAATGAGTTCACAATTGACTTGGGAATTGTGGATGCTAGCAGGAGAGCTATTTAAGACACAATGGAAATCAATGCCCAATTTCATTTTATGATGCATCAGTTATTATTCACCATATTAGTCAATCTCGGATTGTGGTGCGATGCGATGGGGTTCTAGAAGGGTTATGTGCACAATCTTCAACTCAACTAATGTAGTATAGTTTCATATTCAATGGGTAAGTGTACTAGTATGATTTTTCCAACAACATACTATATAAATAACATAATGAGAAATGAAGTGATTATTAAATGGAACTGTTTCCTCCTTGCTTGTAGGAACACGTTTTGACCCATGGGGTGGTGTGGTTCTTATATATTGGGCAGTGACATGTATAGTCACAGGATACATGTATATTTTTGTTTAGTTTTTATTTTATTTTCTTTATTGCATTGGCCACTTAGGTATTTTACTTCTTTCTACGGACAGAGGGTAGTGATGCTATCCTGACTAGTTGACATAGATCACTTGAATACGGTAATGTCCTGAGTTGCGAGTGTGAGGAAAAATTGGAAGATAGTGGTGCCTTGGGGTCTTCCATGAGATGGAATTGTTTTTCTAAAACATTGTGTGGGAACATTTCTGGAGTCTGTTGGAGTCATGAACTAACCCCAAGTGTCTCCATGAGATAACATAAATAACCCCAAGTGTCTCCTAGTGTCTCCATACATCGTATTATCCTCGCATGGGTCATCCACTCACCCAATCCTATCAAACATATTCTAGTATATCCTCTCAGTCACATAGTATAGACTCATCTCTCAAGGATTATCCCAGGCCTCGATGCACAACTCATCATCCAACTAGAAAAAGAGTATTATTCACCTTATGATTGTCGTAGTCACAAAATCACACCATGTACAGCCCATCTACATTATATTCACAATAATATTGTCAATAACCTCATCAAAATCATGTATTATAACCCAGCCCCACTAACCAGGTTCCATCCTAAGCTAAATCACACCAAACCTCTTGGTATTATAATTCCAATCTATCCAAAAATACCCAATACCCAAACTAGCATCTCATCCTTCATATCGTTTGTTGAAATCTAGATTCATTAAATGTAGTAAACCCTTTAATAATACAATTTATATACTCAGAGGGACTATCCCACTCTAAGAACCTACAAAGATTCCAATCCATCCTCATAAGTATTTCCTCATCAAACTCTAGATGTACAACTGCCAAACCTATCACTACAAAGAACAATCCTTTTAGGAATATTTTTCTTGATCTAAATCATCATCGTTAGTGACATCAATCATATGAAAGCGCATAAATGTCATCTAAACCATAAATTCCAAGAATTATTCATCTGGACAGGCCCCATAGCCATAGGCTAAGAACTAAAACCATAAATTAATATCCAAATACATGCACTATTTTTAAGTAAACATCTCAAGTGTAAACATAAAAACCATGAATAATAAGACCTCATCCCTTGTATCGAACAAAACAAAACTAAGTTGAAACTCATGCCAAATTGATTATATACCCTAAATAAGAAGAGTAGTTGTTAATTAATAGGAATGTACTATTTCATAGTATCATTTTAAAACATTGATCTATTTCCCCATTGCTTGCAGGAACATGATTTGACCCATGGGGCGCTGTTGTACATATTTGTTGGGTAGTGACAGGTATAGTCATAGGAGACAGGTATGTTTTAGTTTAGTTTCTATTTTATTTTCTTTATCGCATTGGTCACTTAGATCTTTGACTGCCTTTTATGGACAGAGGTTAGTTATATTCTATGATGGGTGTCAGAAGGAGTTAAAATTGATTCAGTCCACAGGCTTTGATCTGAGGTATGATTTTATGCTTACTACTTGTCTCACAACTCATGTATTCGGGGATTTTGTTTTTTTGACTCCATATTATGTTTTCGGTAGGGTGTTGGATCGTTTTGTGTTGGTTCAGGTGGATTTGGTTCTCCGCTGCCAATCTAGGTAAGGCATTAATTCCATTGGTTGGTTTCTCACTGGTTATGTAGTGTCCTTCATGTGTTTTAAGGATCTTAATATCCTTTGTGTAGTACATTGATCCATGGTCGTTAGTTTCGAGTCGCCATGCCAATGGAGACTCATCCTTCATGTGTTTCATGAGTCAGTTTTTTATAACATAAGATCAGTTTCAATAATTTTAATAACAACTACATAGGATTTATTTTGAATCCTAGCTGAAAGATACTACCCCATGGATGTCACTGGACCGGGCCAACACACCGCGGTCTCGCTGCGGTCAAGTCGCATTTATGCCGCGATGAAGTAGTGGTCACGCCGCGGTCATGTCGTGATCACACCATGGTCATGCCGCGGTCACGCCGTGGTAATACCGTGATTTGGTCATACTCCAGGACGACACCCCACGACGGTTCGCAGTCCTATCAGAATTTGATGTATGATACCGATATAGAGTTTTAGATACATTACCGGTAACATCCCAAATAAGTAATGAATAATAGATATTTTTATCTATGTCTATTAATGATTAAGATAGTGTTTTAGAGGCTTAAAATGAAAATAAATACAATCCTATGCATGGAATACACTAATATTCTTAAAAGATTGTTTTACTGACTTTTGATGGCAAACCCTTTTTAAATCTATATTTTGACAATTTTATAAGCTATGTTTGTCAAAATAAACTTATTATTTATGATTGGGACATCAAAATTTACTTTGTGTGAATTTTTGGTATTTTTCCGATAAAGTTCATTTTTTAATGAATAGTAAAAAATGTTGTATTTTAATTCAAAACCTCTTTTTAATCTAATTTATTTATATGATTAGATTATCTTTTGAATTTTTTTTTTGAAGTGAAATTAGAATATATTTTTACCATTTATCCAATGGTGGTCATTGAAATCATTTTCACTTTGAAATTGGACTTAAACTAGTGTCAATCTTTTGATACTTATTGTTTCATAAACACACGCTATTTGTCATGACAGCGGGAAATAATTATTAAATTAATAAATGCATCTTATATGTTTTGAATTTTGTAAAATAGAGATCATTTTTGAATTTAGAATATCAAATATAGCTTAGGATGAAGTTTTGGAATTTTTCTGAAAAACTTCAATTTTTGATGAATAGTGAAACCACTAAGTGGTAGTTAAAGATACTGATTTTTTGTTTAAATGAAACTTTGACACTTCTGTGATTTGATTTTCAAAAATCCAACATACATGGTTTTCATTAAGAAGTAAAATGTGGTTCAATGAGATTAAAATAATTTTTTGGTGAATAGTAACTTTTATGTTCTTAATCACGATTAGTGGTAATTAGTGTAGTTTAAGGTAAAACTAATGATTTAATATTATGAGATTCACTTGAAACATGTCCTACCATCATTGGATTTGTCATGGCCGACCAAGACAATCCATGGGTCAACTTGGGGACCCCATGGAGCCACTTTGGTTGGGAAATGACATAAATAACTTTTTATTTAATGTTAAAGCAAAAATGACACAAACATGAGCTATTTTACTAAAACAATTTTTACATGGGGTTATATAAGTCATATTTTTGACTATAAATAGTCATTGGAAATCTAAAACGATTTCCTACATAATAGTAGTTTTTTTAATAATTTTTATACATTAAATAAATTAAATTATTTATGACATCATGATGATGCAGCGATACCTCATTATTTAACGATTTAAATAAAATGGAAAGATAATGTAATATCTAAGACCTACGCATGTCCAAAACCTATTGGATGAGTGTATTTAGAACCCTAATCACCTTATCCTCGAATTATATCAATGTGGGACCTCTTAAATCCGAATACCATTTTAAAATAAAGTGACTTTTCTTTACTTTGCAAAAGTACACTCCTCTCCTCTTATAAAAGGCCCCCACCTCTACCTCTTTACCCACAGTTCCAAATCCTTTGGCTCAGCCAACCTCTACCCATTTTGTAACTCCACTTCCCTCTATTACTTTTTGAATCCTCACTTTGGGAAGAAGTCTTCCCAAGGAAGCCTTTGAGCTCAAACCAAAGGGAGTTACCCGATTTTAAGGTAATGTATTCACTTGAGTCCTTTTGTTTTATTTTGCTTCTCCAACCCCCTAAAATCTTTTTATTCATTTATTTTGTAACAACTCCAATATCTTCAATATAATAGGATGTTGTTATAAGAATGATTTGAGATACACTTACACACACCTACATCTAATGGTTAAAGGACATACTGTTTCCGTGGATGGTGAATTTATGCCTCCCGAAACGATGATTGTTCAACATTATTTTAACACCGTCAAAGGTGGACATTAAGATGTAACTATATTTATATATGATATATAATATGTTTATGATTTACTTAAGATTCTGTATTTTTCATTTTGGGCATACCTTTATGGTTTCCATTATGGGTAAACGTGATATCTTCAATTAAGGAAGTGTGGACTACCGCCCCCTCAAAGTGATTTGATTCGTTAAATACCATATGTGGGACGTATAAAGGATATAACTATGATATTATATATGATATTATACTGGAATTATAATATACCTTTATATCATTAAGATTCCATTCTATAAAATACGAAATAGAAATGAAAGTAGCGTTCATGCGTACGTACGGCTTACCATCTGCATGAACGGTGCATTTCATTTCTTACCTCTAAATGATTTTGTAATATTATAAATGCATGAATGTACTGGATATATATGAAATATGTTATATCTACATCATGAATACCATTCTTGATATAATGGATACATGAACAACTTGTAATTATAAAGGGCTTATTTTTTACTCAAGTACTAATGATCGTTAAAACGACCGTTATTAACTTAAATAATTACATAGTGTTGATGACATGGAAATAAGTGATATAAAAGGAATAATGAACTTGAAAAAGGTTCTTAAACGAGCATAAATTAACTCATGTTTATTATTCAGGAGATTAAATAATGACCGAGTCAAGTCAGACCCGAGTTATGGGACTTCATCTCAATCTCCTTTCATTGAGGCATGTTTTGTTTTATACACAACCTTCATTTATACGGTGTATAAACCTCTTTTACTTTTACGTTTATTCAAAAGGAATCTTTTTTATACGAAGCGTTTAATAAACGACAAAAGGGAATGTTTTTGTCGTACATATGCGGCGACAACGACTTCTCCACCGCCGTGACCATTATTTGAGTTTTGGCTTCCTCTACAATCCATACCTTTTTTTAAAAGAAAAATAAATACCGTGTTTTACTTTTCTTTTATTTTGGTATTGAAAATGGTTTTCATAATGTTTTTAAATCAATGTGTTGTATTGATATCTTGTGATTGAATGGTGGAAATGTTATGTTTCCTTTATGCATGTTTTATGTGATACGATTATGTTGAGGTTATTGGGCATTATTATGAAGATGGGTGGTTCCGTGATAAACTAAGGGAGGGTGAGACCGATATATCTCTCTAATGCATTGGGTAATGCGAAGGAGTGAAATGTTAAGGTTTCTCCAAAGAGATTTAGGGAATATACTATGATGGGTATTCCAAACGTAACCAAGAGGGTTACTCCCTACGTAAGAATGTTATGAATGCCTCAAGTTACCTTTATGTATTATGATTTATATGATTTATTCATGATTTTATGAGGTATGTTAAAGTGCTTATGTTTTATGGGTAATGTATGATTTCATTCTTATGTATATATGTACCAATGTTTCCTTTCCATATTTTTATATCCCTTATTGAGCTTTTTATGCTAATCCCACGTTTTTTTAAAAATGTTTTTCACAGATCAAGGGAATGGTAAATGATATGATGATAGTGTCAAGGAAGTGTCAAGAAAGAATCCATGTTTTATTTTAAATATGTTTCCATTGATGGGAAAGACGAATACTATCTTTTTGTAACCACTTTGTTTATATGTAGAATGTAATGCATGTTTTATGATCTAATTCTCTAAAACTCTAAACCCGAAAAGATCCTCAATGTGTAATCTTGTAATAACTCAAGATTAAGTAAGGTTTAAGTCTGGGGCCTTATAGTTGGTATCAAAGGTCGGTTTAGATAACTTTAGGAGTTAGAATTCGATTAAATGATTATCCAAAAATATATTTTTTATGGTCAAATTGATGTGATATAGTATTTGAAGATTACCATGTTGCTTCATCTAAGACATGTTTGTTTAGAATGGTTTTCCACAGAGGAAACAGAGAAGCAGTGCTAGGAAGGCATACAGAAGGAAATAACCTTCCAAATGAGCATCCTGAGATTGTCAGAATTGGAACTGAACAGTTTGTTGCAGTAATGGCGTAGTTGACTCAAGCGATAAATGGTGGTGGTACCCATGTATGAGACCAGCCAGATCAACCGCAGAGGAACATGTCAGTAGTTGAACATTTAATGAGGCAACATCCCCCATCATTCAGAGGATCATCTGGCCCTGTGCTAGCTGAAGGGTGGATTAATGCACTGGAGAATATTTTCGATGTCATGGGGTGTTCAGACAATCACATGGTTAGTCTTGCTATTTACCGTTTGGAGGGTGAGGAAAATCAGTGGAGGTCTATGGTTAAAAATATCAAGGACGCTAATGAGATTGATGCTCTCGACTTGGATAAATTCAAAGGTATGTATCATGAGAAGTATTTTCCTAAGGTTGTTAGACTTAGGATGGAAAAGAAATTCTTGGAATTGAGGCAAGTGGAAGACTCAGTGGCTACCTACGAAGAAAGGTTCACTCGATTGGCATGGTATGCTCCAAATTTTATCCGAGACCTTGATAGTAAAATCAATCGTTTTTTACTCAGGATTAAAGCCAAAATATCGAAGGACATTAGCTTCTCGTGAGTTTAAAAGTTATGAAAAGCTTGTTCGATGTGATGAGAAGGTGGAAATGGAGTTTTCCGATGATCAAGTGTTCTATAACAACCAACAGAAGAAGAGACCGAGGTGGAAGGAGAAATGTAAGAATTCTTCAAAAAAGTCTGACGGTAAGAAAACTAATTTTCCAGTTTGTGATAAATGTGGCAAAAGGCATGCTGGGGAATGTCTTCTGAATTGTGGAAAGTTCTAACGATGTGGTAAGATGGGATATAAGGCTCGTGATTTCACTAAAATGGATCATGGTGAAGGTAAGACCAAATTTGATTTACAGTTAGTGAAATGTTTTAAGTGCAATGAGATGGGTCACTATGGAAACGAGTGTCCGACAAAGAGCTTGAGTGATGGGAAGCAGTTAGACTACAATCATAAAGGGGTGGTGAAATCCTTTGCAACTGCTTCAGCAGATGTTGGGCCATCAAATGAAGTTGTATCAGGTACTTTGTTTGTTTTTTCAGATTATGCCAGTGTGTTGTTTGATTCGGGGTCTACACATTCTTTCATCTCTGAAAATATTTCTAGTAAAATGGGAATACCATATCAAGAAATGACTCATGAACTTTTGGTAAAAACACCAGGGGGAAATGTTGAGGCAAAAAGAATTTATAAGAATATTCCTATCCTTATCTATGGAAAGAACCTACTTGCACACCTTATTATTCTACCTCTAGTGGAGTTTGATGTTATCCTGAGCATGGATTGGCTCTCTATTTACCATGCTAAGATTGACTGTAGAGCTAAAGAAGTTTCTTTTCAGAAATACTTTCAGTTTGTGTACAAGAATGAACCCTTACTGTTGGTAACATATCAAGAGGCCGAGAAACTTGTAAAAGATGGAAATGAATGTTACCTTGCACACATCGTTGAAAAAAAGGAACTGTTCAGATTAATGATGTGCCAGTGGTAAATGAGTATCCTGATGTTTTTCCTATTGAGTTGTCCAGAATAATACCAGATCGGGAAGTTGAGTTTACCTTTGACTTAGTTCCTGATGCAAATCCAATTTCATAACCCCCTTATCGAATGGCTCAAATTAATCTTTTAGAGTTGAAGGAGCAACTGCAGGATTTATTAGGGAAAGGTTTCATTCGACCTAGAACATCACCATGGGGTGCTCCTGTTTTATTTGTTAAAAAGAAAGATGGTTCTATGAGACTTTGCATTGATTATTGAGCCTTGAATAACATCACTATTAAGAACAAATATCCTTTTTCTCACATCGATGATTTGTTTGATCAGCTCCAGGGAGCTCAGTATTTTTCAAAGATTGACTTCAGATCGGGGTACCATCAGCTGAATGTAAAAGAATCAGATGTTCTGAAGACTGCGTTCCGTATAAGATATGGCCATTATGAATTTGTAGTAATGCCTTTTGGGATAACCAATGCACCTGCTGTATTCATGGACTTAATGAATATAATTTTCCCTGAGTTCTTGGATAAGTTTGTTGTGGTTTTCATTGATGATATTTTGGTGTTTTCTAAAAGTAAAGAGGAGCATGAGAGACATTTAAGGGTTATCTTGAAAACCTTAAAAGAAAATAAACTCTATGAAAAATTCATCAAGTGCGAGTGTTGGTTGCAACAAATTTCTTTCCTTGGTCACATTGTTTCTAAATATGGGATAACTGTTGATCCTGTAAAAACAAAAGTTGTGGAAGACTGGACAAGACCCACAAATGTAACTGAGATTCGTAGCTTCCTTGGTTTGGCAGGCTATTACCGAAGGTTTGTTAGAAATTTTTGACGGTTATCTAGTCCAATGACTAAGCTAACTCGGAAGGGTGTTATGTTTATCTGGACAAAAGAATGTGATGATTGGTTTCAGAAATTGATAAGAAGATTGGTGAATACTCCAGTTTTGGCACTACCTTCCAGGAATGGTGAGTTTGTTATATATAGTGATGCTTCATTGAAAGGACTTGGTTGTGTCCTAAGGAAGAATGATCAGGTAATTGCTTATAATTCACGACAGTTGAAAAATCATGAGGTAAACTACCTTGCACATGATTTGGAATTAGCTGCTGTTGTTTTTTCTTTAAAAATTAGGAGGCATCATTTGTATGGAGTAAAGTGTGAAATATATACTGATCACAGATGTTTAAATTATATATTCACTCAGGAAGAGTTAAACATGAGACAGAGGAGATGGCTGGAATTAATCATGTATTATGATTGTACAATTCATTACCATCCGGGAAAAGAAAATAAAGTGGCTGATGCTTTGAGTCGAAAAGGTAATGCTTCATTAACAATGTTGCGTTTAGAACGTGATCCTATGGTTAAGGATTTGATGAACATTGGCATAGATGTTTTTGGCGAAGGATGTTCTTCTGTTTTGTTTCAGGTATCAGTGTGATCATCTCTATCAGATAGAATCAATCAAGCACAGAAGCAAGACAGTGAGTTGTAGAAAAAGGTATAGCTGGTTCAGAAAGGTATGTTGCCTGAATTCAAAATTGATAATGATTGTGTTTTGAGATTTGTGAAGAGATTGTGTGTGCCTTGTGATTCATAGTTGAAGAGAGAGTTGTTATGTGAAGCTCATAGTTCTCAATTTTCAGTTCATCCTGGCAGTACTAAGATGTACAGAGATCTGCAGGAGTATTACTGGTGGGATGGAATGAAAAGAGATATTGCTGATTTTACTGTGAAGTGTTTGACATGTCAACAGGTTAAAGCAGAGTGTCAATGACCTAAAGGGATGCTTCAGCCTTTACCAGTGCCAGAGTGGAAATGGGAGAATATATCCGTGTACTTTGATGTGGGATTACCGAAGACATCTCGATGTAATAATGCAATTTGGGTTATTGTTGATCGCTTGACTAAATCTTCTCATTTCCTTGCTATATGAGATACTTTTTCCCTAGATAAACTTTCCCTTTTGTATCTTAAAGAGATATTCAGGTTACATGGAGTTCCCCTCTCCATTATATCTGATCGTGATCCCAGGTTCACTTCTAACTTTTGGAAAGGCCTTCAGAAGTCGTTGGGTACTGAATTAAATTTTAGTACAGCATTTCATCCTCAATCAGATGGGCAGTCAGAACGAAAAATTCAGACCTTGGAGGATATGCTATGAGCTTATTCGATGGATTATCAGGGAAGTTGGGACCAACATCTTAATTTGGTTGAATTTTCATATAATAACAGTTTGCATTCCAGTATACAGATGGCACCATTTGAGACATTATATGGGAAGCGGTGTTGAACTCCAGCTTTCTGGGAAGAAGTGGGTGAAAGGAAGCTGATGGGACCAGAATTGGTAGAAGAGATGGCAGAAAAAGTTCAGCTGATACAGAAACACATGAGAATAGCTCAGAGCAGGTAGAAGATTTATGCAAACAACAGGAGGAAGGATATCTCTTTTGAGGTCGGTGATCATGTTTTTCTCAAAGTATCACCATGGAAAAGTGTGATGTGATTTAGAAAGAAAGGAAAGGTTAATTGGACCATATGAAATTCTAGAGATATTTGGATCTGTTTCTTACCGAGTGGCTTTACCTCCAAGTTTATCTCAGGTACACAATGTTTTTCATGTTTCGATGATGAGAAAGTATATGCCAGATCCATCTCATGTTTTGAGTCCAGAGGTAGTTTAGCTGGAAGAGAACCTATCTTATGAGAATCAACCGGTCCAGATTCTTGACCACAGAGAGCAAGTGTTACAGAATAAGGTGATTAATCAGGTAATGGTTTTGTGGAAAAACCACATGATGGAATAGGCAACATGGGAATCTGAAAATGCAATGAGGGATAAGTACCCCCATTTATTCGATAAGTAAATAAATTGCGGGGACACAATTTTCTAAAGGGGGGAAGGATGTAACATCCCAAGTAAGTAATGAATAATAGGTATTTTATCTATGTCTATTAATGATTATGATAGTGTTTTAGAGGCTTAAAATGAAAATAAATAGAATCTGATGCATGAAATATACTAATATTCTTAAAAAAAATTTACTGCCTTTTGATGGAAAACCCTTTTTAAATATATCTTTTGAAAATTTTATAAGATATTTTTGACAAAATAAACTTATTATTTATGATTGAGACATAAAAATTTACTTTGTGTGAATTTTTTGTATTTTTTCGATAAAGTTTATTTTTTAATGAATAGTGAAAAATGTTGTATTTTAATTCAAAACCTCTTTTTAATCTAATTTATTTATATGATTAGATTATCTTTTGAATTTGTTTTGAAGTGAAATTAGAATATATTTTTACCATTTATCCAATGGTGGTCATTAGAATCAATTTCACTTTGAAATTGGACTTAAACTAGTGTCAATCTTTTGATATTTATTGTTTCATAAAAACTCGCTATTTGTCATGACAGCGGGAATTAATTATTAAATTAATTAATTAATCATATATGTTTTTAATATTGTAAAATAGACATCATTTTTGAATTCATAATATCAACTATAGCTGAGGATGATGTTTTGGAATTTTTCTGAAAAACTTCAATTTTTGATGAATAGTGAAACCACTAAGTGGTAGTTAAAGAAACTGATTTTTCGTTTAAATGAAACTTTGACACTTCTGTGATTTGATTTTCAAAAATCCGACATACATGGTTGTCATTAAGAAGTAAAATATGGTTCAATGAGATTAAAATAATATCTTGGTAAATTGCAACTTTTATGTTCTTAATCGCGATTAGTGGTAATTAGTGTAGTTTAAGGTAAAAATAATGTTTTAATATTATTAGATGAGATTTACACATGTCCTACCCTCATTGGATGTGTCATGGCCGACCGAGACAATCCATGGGTCAACTTGGGGACCCCATGGAGCCACTTTGGTTGGGAAATGACATAAATAACTTTTTATTTAATGTTAACGCAAAAATGACACAAAGATAAGTTATTTTACTAAAACAATTTTTACATGGGGTTATACAAGTCATATTTTTGACTATAAATATTCATTGGAAATCTAAAAAGATTTCATACATCATAGTTTTTTTATAATTTTTATACATTAAATAAATTAAATTATTTATGACATCATGATGATGTAGCGATGACCTCATTATTTAACGATTTAAATAAAATGGAAAGATATTGTAATATCTAAGACCTACACATGCCCAAAACCTATTGGATGAGTTGATATCGAACCCTTATCACCTTATCCTAGAATTATATCAATGTGGGACCTCTTAAGTCCGAATACCATTTTAAAATAAAGTGACTTTGCTTTACTTTCCAATAGTGCCCACCTCTCCTCTTATAAAAGGCCCCCACCTCTACCTCTTTACAAACACTTCAAAAGCCTTTGGCTCGGCCAACCTCTGCCAATTTTGTCTCTCCACTTCCCTCTATTACTCCTTGAAGCCTCACTTTGGGCTGAATTCTTCCCAAGGAATCCTTTGAGCTCAAACCAAAGGGAGTTAACCGATTTTAAGGTAATGTCTTCACTTGAGTCCTTTTGTTTTATTTTGCTTCTCCAACCCCCTAAACTCTTTTTATTCATTTCTTTTGTAACAACTCCAGTATCTTCAATATACTAGGATGTTGTTATAAGAAGGATTATAGCTTCACTTACACACACCTACATCTAATGGTTAAAGGACATACTGTTTTTGTGGATGGTGAATTTATGCCTCCTGAAACGATGATTGTTCAACATTTTTTTAACACCTTCAAAGGTGGCCATTAAGATGTCACTATATTTATATATGATATATAATATGTTTCTGTTTTCCTTATGATTCTGTATTTTTCATTTTGGGCATACCTTTATGGTTTCCATTATGGGTAAACGCGATATCTTCATTTAAGGAAGTGTGGACTACCGCCCCCTCAAAGTGATTTGATTCGTTATTACCATATGTGGGACGTATAAAGTATGGAACTATGATATTATATATTATATTATACTGGAATTATAATATACCTTTATATCATTATGATTCCATTCTATAAAATTCGAAATAGAAGTGAAAGTAGTGTTCATGCGTAAGTACGGCTTACCATGCCCATAAACGGTGCATTTCATTTGTTACCTCTAAATAATTATGTAATATTATAAATTCTTGCATGTACTGGATATATATGACATATAGGATATCTAAATCATTAATACCATTCTGGATATAATGGATACATGAACAACTTGTAATTATAAAGGGCTTATTTTTTACTCAAGTACCAATGATCGTTAAAACAACCATTATTAACTTAAATAATTACATAGTGTTCATGACATGGAAATAAGTTATATAAAAAGAATAATGAACTTGAAAAAGGTTCTTAAACAATTAGAAATTAACTCATGTTTATTATTCAGGTGATTAAAGAACGACCGAGTCATGTCGGACCCGAGGTATGGGACTTCGTCTCAATCGCCTTTCATTGAGGCATATTTTGTTTTATACACAACCTTCTTTTATACGGTGTATAAACCCATTTGACTTTTACGTTTATTCAAAAGGAATATTTTTTATAAGAAACATTTACTAAACGACAAAAGGGAATTTTTTTGTCGTACAAGTGCGGCGACAACGACTTCTCCGCCGCCGTGACCATTATTTGAGTTTCGGCTTCCTCTACAAGCCATACCTTTTTTTTAAAAGAAAAATAAATACCATGTTTTAATTTTCTTTTATTTTGGTATTGAAAATGGTTTTCATAATGTTTTTATATCGATGTGTTGTATTGATATCTTGTGATTGAAAGGTGGAAATGTTATGTCTCCTTTATGCATGTTTTATGTGATACAATTATGTTGAGATTCATGGGAATTATTATGAAGATGGGTGGTTCCGTGATAAACTAAGGGCAGGTGAGCCCGATATAGCTCTCCAATGCATTGGGTAACGCGAAGAGGTGAAACGTTATGGTTTATCCGAAGAGATTTAGGGAATATACTGTGATGGGTATTCCAAACGTAACCAAGAGGGTTACTCCCTATGTAAGAATGTTATGATTGCCTCAAGTTACCTTTATGTCTTATGATTTCTATGATTTATTTATGATTTGGTGAGTTATGTTAAAGTTCTTATGTTTTATGGGTAAATTATGACTTCATTCTTATGTATATATGTACCCATGTTTCCTTTCCATATTTTTATATCCTTTACTGAGCTTTTTAAGCTCATCCCAAGTTTTTTTGAAATGTTTTTCACAGGTTAAGGGAATGGTACATGATATGATGATAGTGTCAAGGAAGTGTCAAGAAAGAATCCATGTTTTATTTTAAATATGTTTACATTGATGGGAAAGAAGAATACTATCTTTATGTAACCACTTTGTTTATATGTGGAATGTAATGCATGTTTTATGATCTAATTCTCTAAAACTCTAAACCTGAAAAGATCCTCAATGTGTAATCTTGTAATAACTCAAGATTAAGTAACGTTTAAGGCTGGGTCCTTATATTACCCATCTATAGTTAATGGGGAGGGAGGTGATGGTCGGAATGTTTCCCCGCTTCCTCCCGTTCCCTTCACTCCTATCCATAAGATGATTTCCCGCGAATGTTGCTGGACCAGGCCAACACGTTGTTGTCACGCAGTTGTCCCTTCACGGTCTCTCCGCAGGCATGCTGTGATTTGGCCATGCTCCTTGATGACACCTCGCGGTGGTTCACAGTCCTGTCAAAATTTCACGTATGATACCTAGATAGAGTTTTAGATACATTACCAATGTATAGTTAATGAGGAGGGAGGCGATGACTAGAATATTGCCATGCTTCCTTCCGCTCCCTTCGCTCCTGGCCGGAAGATGCTGCCCCGCAGATGTCACTGGACAGGGAAAACATGTCGTGGTCTCACTGCGGTCATGCCACGGTAATGCCGTGATTTGGACCTGCTCTAGGATGACACCCCGCGGCGTTTCGAAGTCATGTCAGAATTCTATGTGTGATACCTTGATAGTTTTTTAGATACATTACCCATCCATGGTTAATGGGGAGGGAGGCGATTGACGGAATGTTCCCCCGCTTCCTCTCACTTTTTTCACTCCTGGATGGAAGATGATGCCCTGCGGATGTCGCTTGACCATACCAACGCGCCGCGGTCATGCCGCAGTCACGTGCTGTGTGGCGGGTATCACTCTAATTGTCTCTATTTTGTTTAAAATGGACATCATTATAATTAAAAACAACAGGAATACGTAAAACCTACCAAATATATTCAGATTGTGATGATACTTTAGAAAAATGATCCATGGGTCATATGTGACATGTATAAGTCAACCCTGTCTCAATTCGAGGCACACTATGGGTGACACCACTCATAGTGTCTCAACTTTATTTGAAATGTAAACCATTTTACGTGAAAACAACAACTCACATATGGAAAACATACCAAACACATTCAGATTCTATTGATACTTTATCAAAACGATTTATGAGTCATCTGTGACATGTACGAGTTAATGCCGCATCAATTCGGGGCATGGTGTGGCTGATATAACTCCAAGTGTATGACTTTTGTTTAAAATGGACATCATTTTAAGTGAAAACAACAACTGACATATGGAAAACTGAACAAACACATTAGGATTATGTTGAAACAATCGGAAAACAATCCTTGGGTCATATGTGACATGTACGAGTCAACCCCACCTTAATCCAAAGCACGGTGAGGCCAGTACAACTCAAAGTGTCTCTCTTTTGTTTAAAATGAACATCATTTTATGTGAAAACAACAAATGGCATATGGAAAACCAACCAAATGAATTCAGATTCTATTTCCAATTTCGGAAAATGATCCATGGGTCATATGTGATGTGTATGAGTCAGCCCCACTTCAATCCGAGGCGTCGGTGTGGCAGACACCACTCAATGTGTCTCTTTTTTTAAATGGAAAACATTTTAAGTGAAAACAACAACTGACATACGGAAAACCAACCAAACACATTCAGATTCTATTGAATCTTTATGAAAACGATCAATGGGTCATCTGTGACGTGCATGAGTCATCCCTACCTCAATCTGAGGGGTGGTGTGCCCAGTGTCACTCTATCTGTCTCTCTTTTGTTTAAAATGGAAATCATTTTAAGTAAACACAACTGGAATATGTAAAATTGACCAAACGTATTTGGATTGTGTTGATACATTAGAACAATGATCCATGGGTCATGTGTGACGCGTATGAGTCAACCCCACCTCAATATGAGGCGCGGTGTGGCCGAAACCACTCAAATTGTCTCACCATTCTTTGAAATGGAAAACATATTAAGTGAAAACAACATCTAGCATATGAAAAACTATCCAAACGCATTCAGATTATGTTGATACTTTATTAAAACGTTTCATGAGTCATTTGTGACATGTAAGAGTTAACCCCGCCTCAATCTGGGGAACGGTGTGGCCGGTATCACTCCAAATGAATGTCTTTTGTTTAAAATGGACATCACATTAAGTGAAAACATCAACTGACATATGAAAAACTGATTTAACGCATTTAAATTATGTCTAAACATTAGAAAAATGATACATGGGTCATATGTTATGTTTATGAGTCAACCCCGCCTTAATCCAAAGCGCGGTGTGGCCGGCACCACTCAAAGTGTCTCTCTTTTGTTTAAAATCAACATTATATTATGTGAAAACAACAAATGACATCTGGAAAACCGAAAAAATACATTCCAATTCTGTTGAAAATTTAGGACAACGATCCATGGGTCATATGTTACGTTTAATAGTCAACCTAGCCTCAATCCGAGGGGCAGTTTGGCCGACACCACTCGAAGTATCTTTCTTTTGATTAAAATGGAAAACATTTTAACTGAAAACAAAAACTGAAAATATATTGTTGAAAAATGTATATAATTAATTATGTGTGAATGTGCCTTAGTTGTGCCTCGCATTGCACCTCTCACCGCATCCCCAAATGGTCATTGCGCCTTATTATGCCACGCGCCATTGACAATATTATCTTTTGCTGCTTCAGTTCCTCTTGGCTCTCGGTGAAATTCATGAGAAAGTCTTATAGTTTCTTCAAGTATACCATAGGCATCAGACAAGGGGACCCTATCTCACCATCATTATTCAGCATCATTCACGATATTTTGAGCCAACTCATCCAGAGGAGTATCAATAATGGTGGAATTCTTCCGTATCATCGTCGATCAACATCCCCAACAATTTCCACCCTTATTTTATCCAATGATACCATCTTTTTCCTGAATGGAATGAGTAGATCAATATGAAGTCTGAATGGAGTGCAGGAGAAATACTGTCGTTATAGTGGACAGTCCATCAACAAGGAGAAACATGATTTCTTTATCTCCCACAAGTGCTCCATCAAGAGAGTGAAAACTATTAGTAGTCTTCTTGGAATCCAAATGGGAGAGTTTCTTATGGTCTATCGAGGCGTGCTTGTCTCCCCTGGGAGTCTTTGAATTCGGACATTGACGCACTCTGTACTAGGGTTTTAGATAGGGTGTTTAACTCGAAAAATAAATTCTTTTCATTTGGAAAATGCATTGCCCAAGTGAACAGAGTTCTTGGTGGCCTCTCCGATTCATGGTCTGTCCTCCGTCAGTGTTCCCAAGGGTGTTATTAAATAGATAGATATTATACTTACCAATTTCTTCTGGGATCCGTTATCAGAGAGAAAGAAACACTAGTTAGCCTGGGGGAAAATAGCGCGGCCTGTGAATGAATGAGTCGTTGAGGTGCGCAACCTGGGGGATACCCTTTATTACATGCATGTGAGGCTTGGATAGAGTGTCTTGGAACATTGTACCCTATAGGGGACTACCATGCATGCATACATGATATGCCCTAGCACTCTGGGGGAGGGGCATCTTTTTTCCCTTTGGTCTGTGATAGGCCCTATTGTTGAGATCCTTTGTCCCTTTTTGAGATGGATTGTGGGGAAGGGATAGATATCATTCTGGCATCATGATTGGTGTGGCACAGTGTTGGGTTTCCCGGGATGCCCGGCTACAAATATTTTACTCAAGGAGGCTAGTATCTTTCCTAGTTTCACCGACTCGGTTTTGGATATGGAACAAAAGCAGTGTTTTCAACTCATTGAGCTTAATGAAGAGGAGGACAAGTGTTTTTTCACAGCCTCCTCCTCAGGCCCATTATCGTCGAAGTATTTCTTCCGCATTGGTAATGGATAGGAGCTGAATGTGGGCTGGAATGAGCTTCTATGGGTGAAAAACATCCCTCCAAGATTAACTTCCTCACCTAGAGGATTTGTAACAAAGGCCTCCCGACATATGACAATATCCGTAGGTGTGGTATCCACCTTGCGTCCAAGTGTGTATGATGTAGTGTACATAGTGAATAGAGCATTGTCCATCTTTTCTCTAATAGTGACTGGGCATGCAGGGTATGGAAAATCCTGGGGGACTTTGCGTTCCTTCCCTCGGATGGTTTCGTCCGAGGCTTTCTTGATATGTGGTTCCAAGGTTCTGAGGGAATAGGTCTGAAGAGGGTGGCCCGTGTAGTAGTGCTCCATGTGGGGTGCTAAACTATTTGTCATTCTCGGAACAAATCGAAGCACGAGGGGGTGAGGGTTTCGGCTCATGCCATTATTGATTGGGAAAAAAAATCTGCTACTAGATCTGAAAATAGCTGTGAGGACATGGAAGGCAACCCCTCTGTTTTTTCGGCTCCAAATGGGATCAAATATGGACATGGAACCTAGAAGAAGTTAAGGAAATTGAGTTCAATGGAAGCCTCCTTCGGTGGGTTTGAAACTTAATATAGATGGATCTTGCATCCAAGGGAACCTGCGTGGAGGAGGAGTAGTATGTGGCCACAATGGTTCGGTTTACATTTCTTTCTCGGTCAGACTGGGCCAGGGGTCTTATCTACAAGCAAAGGTGAAGGCAATTTTCAATAGGATCAACATTTTCATGGAAAAGGGTCTCACAATCTATGAAATAGAAACAGACTCCATTATTGTGAAAAACTCCGTGAAAGGGTACACCGAGTCTCCTTGGATGATTAAATATGTCATAAAAAATGTAGAAGTATGATTAATACTGGAGTGAGTATCCTTTACACCTGAAGAGAAGGGAACAAGGTCGCAGATCACTTGGCTGTGGTGGGCGTCAACAGCACGGAGGAGGTGTTTCCTCATAGTGCATGGAGTATCCAACCCCAGGGGATTGACTGTATCAAAGGGTATGCACTCGGTCTTCATCACATCAGACCACCCTAGGACGTCTTCGATAAGGGGGGGAGGGGTCTTCCCCCGGGGCCTCTTCTGTGTTTCTTGTTTTTCCATTTCCCTTTTGTTTTTTCCTTTGAACTTTTCCCCTCTTTCAATAAAAAATTACATGATGATGATGAGAATTCAATTATGCATTCTTTATTAAATAGGGTAATTTGGTTCATATATATGATTATAATTGTGGTACATTCCATGGTTATAAGAGTATATTTTTTATGTGCTTTTGTGTGCTATAGCAGGTGTTTGTTTCTGTTAAGAGTGTATTCAGGTGTATGTAGTTGAGTGTGCAGTGGTTTTGTTGGTGGATATAGTTGAGTGTGCAAGTGGTTTTGTTGGTGTTGAGTTTAGAAGGTGGTTTTTTTGTGTATGCAAGTGTTTGTTCTGTATTCCATGGTTTTGGTGAGTGTGCAGGAGTGGTGTTTGTTCTGTATTCCATGGTTTTGTTGACTGTTCATGAGTGGAGGAGATTATAGGTGGCTGTTCTGCCAAATTATGGTATAACACTATACCAATGGTTTAATAAAATTGTTGGTATAGTTCTAATGAAGGACTCCGGGACACCCTGAGAGGGGAGGGGTGAATCAGGGAGACAACTTTTTCTTTTAATGTGATGGATCTTGTTCCCATTTTGGTAGGAACTTTTTGAACATGTATGATGAATATGATCAAAAACCAAACATTCACATGCACAGAGTAGACAAAACTGCTTTATTACTTGGTTCACCACAAAGGGCTACGTCCAAGGAGCATATGCCGACAGGTTTTTGGGCGTACTCAATTCCACTAAACTTCACTATAAGTGGATTACAATGGTTTGGGAACATCCACTCTATCCAAGGCTCACTGCCTTTACAAAGGTTTAGGGATAGCACACTACTTCCCTCGGGTCACTCCTGTAAACTCCCCCCGGCACACTGCCTATGGTGAAGTCACACTCAGTTTATAGACGTGATGGTATCTTCATCATTGCATCAGAATGCATCCGATGCTGTATGTAGATACTGTGTTGAAGTAAAACTCTCACCAATAGACGAATATCACTTTGTGCTGTGTGTATCGGGCAATCTTCCATCTTTCACGCAGCTTCAAAAGGAAAGATGTACTTTAACAACCCTGACGCACTTCTCCAAGCCCGGCGTGCAAGTCACTTGCGCGGTACAAATTCAGCACATAGGTGACACAAACCCACTTGCACAACACTGCCTCCTTCAACTCCAAACATGCGTGATGCTGCGCCTTTCACTCCCCAACCGCATTGGTCGCGCAGCCAACAACTAGCGTGCAACCTCTACTTGTGCAACCCAATAACCACTTGCGAGACTCAACAACTTGCACGATGAGAGATCAAAATATATCTATGTGATAAACTTTGTTACAAATGAGGAGGGGTGGGCCACTATTTATAGGAAAACTATACCCCCTGCGCGGTGGCGCGCAAGTGTCCTCACAACGCGCATGTCCCGGCACACAGCTCCAACCACCCTAGCCTCTGTCGCGCAACTCACTTGCACGGCCCATCCAATACCTGCGTGACCTACTTTAATTTGCCATATTTTTTTATTCTGATCATGAAAAACATATTGCGTGCATGTTTCCTCTCTTTCAAGTACACGGCGTGCAAGTCTCTTTGCCAAAAACACTTTTCTCCAATTGTCGTTTTTCATAACAAAAAATTTATCAATCACAGGGAAACAACAACACCATCAATACTGTTGTCTGCTTGAACTATATGATCACTTTTCAGGTTCACATTCTAAACCTCCACTGAGGATTGTCAAAAAAACACAAACCATAATCCAATTAATTCATAGAAGACCACGGTTTCAATAGCTAAAACATGAAAATGTGTATTGCCAACAGTTTTCAAACCATTGGGATTACTCCTATTTCACACCGACAGTAGCCAGTATTGCCAACATTTTTCAAAATGTTGGAAATACTCCTATTTCACACAACCAGCAGCTAGTATTACCAACAATTTTCAGACTGTTGGGAATTACACTACATTTCCCAACAGTTCTACTAAAACTATTAGTAATGGTCTATCCCAACGACTTACTTGCCAATGGTTTGTGAAACCATTGGTATATAGTATACCAACGATTTGGAAGACATTACCAATGGTTTGAAACCGTTGGTAATGCCTTAGTTTCAAGTAGTTCAATAACAAAGAAATAATATGTTCAAGAAGAAAGGAACTTGAAAGATGGTTTTGAAAACATTACCTCTTCTTCGTGTTCTTACTTTTGATTTGATCAAAAGGGATCCTTAGGGTGGCTTTATGATCAAACTAATGTCTCTATGTTGAATTGAGGTTTGTTGAGAGAATATTTGGGCAGGGGTTGGTTGAGCCAAAAGTCTTTGAAGGAGTAAATTAGAGATAGGGGGGGTACCCTTTTATAAGAGGGGTGAGGGGCACCTTTGGAAAAGGTAGAAATATTATTTTATAATAAATTCATAATTTCTTTATAATGGCTCCAAAGTAGATTATTTAAATGTTAAGGTTGGTATAGTTCGAAATCCTTTCATCAAATATATTTTAGATAGGTTTGGGTCACTATATTAACCTTTTTATTTATATTTAACTCTTAGTTAAATAGTTTGACATTACCATGTCTCTTTTTATTTTTATATTATATAGTTAATAAACTTACTATATACCTCCAAGAGATCCCCAAGTGGTCCATTAAAGATACTCCTATCATTATATATGTCCTTTTTTTGGTCCTTAGATTAATAGGAATATAATATCAATTAATAATATAATATTTGTTATAAAAACATTTTTATGTCAATTTTGGCACTATTGGTTATTTTGTTTTTGATAATTTCATAACAGTGTTATTACATTTGAACAAAATTTATATAACCAATCATAATATGTCATATTATCCTAGAAAATTTGTGGAACTCATAATAATTCTAAAATTTCATTTATTTTGATATTTATAATATCAATTACTTTAATATTTCATTAAATGGGTAATTACTGCATCACAATTGTGTCATAAATAAATTAAATTATTTGATGTCTAAAAATTATAAATAAAATACTATTATGTAGGATATCTTTTTAGATTTCTAATTAATATTTATAATCGAATTTATCTTATGTATAACCCTATATTAAAAATGTGTCAGTTATTAAACATTGATTTTATCTCTTTTAACTCTTCTTTGAATTAAATAATAATAAATGTCTTAATCTAATCCAAGTGGACCTAAATGATAATATTTTATTCCTAAGGTTGTTTTTGGTGGAGATAATATTTTCTAATAGAATTAGGACATGTGTTAGGGAAATATTAATATCAACTTTATCCTTAATTACCGTATTTACTTTTAAGCATGGTAAATAAAAGTAAAAAAGTTACTATTCACCAAAAATTATTTTCATCTCATTGAACCACATTTTACTCCTTGATATTAACCATGTCCCTCAGATTTTCGAAATTCCACTCATAGAAGTGGTAAAATTATGTTTTATGTGAATTTCCAAATTCTCCTAGGAGGTGGGTAAAAGACGGTGAAAAGTTCAATAAAATTTTTATATATCTACAATTATTCTAAACTAACTCCAATTAATTACATTGAACATATATAGGTATTACGTATATATTTTTACATTAATTAAATTTAAATAAAATAAATAATTATTTAAATAAAATTTATGTTTTAAACTATAACTCAATGTCTTTTCATTGTTCAACAAAAATTGAATGTTTTCAGAAAAATAACAAAAATTCACCCTAAATTAATTTGATATTCCGAATCCAAAAATGAATTCAATTTTGAATGATAAAATTTAGAAAATTTTCAAAAATTGGGTATCACTATTCACAATAGCTAGTTTGATTGGTTGTGGTGTGTATTAGAACTCGAAGTTGCGTACAACACACGCTGTTGTATTATTCAAAGAGAAGCATATCGTGGAAGCTTGTGGTGTTACAGATGTACTCTTTTGTGATTCTTTTAGACTCAGGGTTGCATGTATCACAATCTATCAAAGTGATTATATTTATTTAAAAGGAATTATTGAAAAAAATCATATTTGGGCATTACATTCATTAACATATGACATAATATACTCCTTATAATTGTATAATTATTTCCATTAAGAATAGAAAAGTTCACTATTGGATCCAAATGATTCATAATAATAAAATAATCACTATTTGGATAAGTTTAGATGAATTTAAAGGTGAACCTATTTTCACATGTACACATTATATTTACAAAATATTCACTAATATGTGTTTTATTTTGGATATTATAATACCTTAATAGATTTTTTCTGGTCATTTCCTTCAAATATAAATTCTATGCTTTAAATATTATTAATCATCATTTTATTAAATTTTCATTACCCAAAACGTCCATATAAAATATCTTATAATTATATATATATATATAATTTATAATCTGATGTGATACACAAATATTAAATTATTAACCCACACTAGGATGCTTCCAAAAATATTACACCATGATTTTTTTGGTGAACAAAACTCTACAATAATTCACTATCTTATGGATAAAATATTTCGATGAAGCCACATTTCAATAGGGAAAATATCATATATGAGTTCACGAAAGATCATTCCATGGAAAGGATCAATTACTATTTGATTCATGAATGAATCTAAAAATTTACCCCTTGTTTCAATACTTTTATCATCCTTTGTGAACAACTATGGAATATATCAGTTTATAGACTTCAAGCTATCTTATTAATTTTTTAATATAGAGATAACTCATAAGAATTATTTTAGAAAATACATCATATTTATAATTTTTATTCATTTTTGTTTAAAATGTTATAAAAAATATCTCTGTATAAATATCAATAAATCTTGATTCAAATATTAAATTCATTGGTCATAAATCTATCTAAAAACATCATAATGTACTCTAGATATAGTGATTCTAGTATCAGTATTACTCTTGAATGATTTCTATCATCTATTGATAAAAACATAAATTTTGGCAATGAAATAACAATACCTAAGAGTACAGATTATATTTGGAATATATATTAGGAATTAATGTATCATAGATTCAACCTATCATTTTTAATATATCATCCATATTAACTCATCATTAGTGCATAACAATATTACCCAAAAAATATACTGAAATCAAAATTTTTTGGTAATAAATTTTACTTTATAATCCACATATAAAATAAATATCATTTTATTAACCATAAATTGTTCTTCCATCTACCATATTATGACAATTAGTTCCCATATACATTTATTTTATATTACATACTCCATCTGCCTATCATTTCTACTGTAAATATGTTATATATCCAAATAATATGTAAATAAAAATTAAAAAATAATTAATTTTCAAATTCCATTATCTTAAAAATATAATTTATATAGTTTAAATTATTCATGCAGATATGCACCAATAAAATTTTATTGTTATTTAATAATGATCCCAAAAACATCCCATATAGTATAACAATTTAATCCATTTGAATTCCTCTAATTCAATAAATTATGAAATGAGTTCATCAATCATGGAAGAAACCATTTTTTTTCATTTTCCAATCTAATTCAACTACAATATGATTTATGGATCGGTAAAAAATACATGAAATAATCCTAAATATTATTTAAAAATTTAAGAATGAATTATAAACTATGGAATTATATTAATTCCACCACGATAGAATAAGGTCGAACCCATAAATTATATTTTTCCATAATTTTTTTGTGATTCTAAATATCTAAGAGGAAGTAATTGAAATTGGACATGTTTTATTTATTAATGTTTTAATCAATTAACATGTCAATGAATCTTATGATTAGTTTTTATCTAAAAACTAGTTTTGGGGCATAGTAAATTTCTACATTACAAGAATTAATCATTTTCATAATAGATAATGAATTACGGTTTTCCAATTTTTTTTTAAAAAAATTAAACATTTATTGTCCCTAATGAATTTTTCTTCATATTCCATGAAAATTCAAATGATCATAATGATATCTATGTAATAAACCTTACAAAACATGGTGATGTCTCTCATGAAACTCCTCTAATATTAATATTACTGACAAGGGGACATTAAAACTCCTCTATTATAAATCATTAATCTTAGAAAGACATATGTGCTTGTAATGTGATGTAAAATGTTATCTACTTCTAGAATACCATTCTTCTCATCTATTATATCATTATTCATTAGTGATTTTTTATAACATCTAATTTATTTATCTTCTAGAATGATTTCTTTGATTCCCATTCATCAAAAAAATCATCTTCTAAAATATGAAGCCAACATATCGACATTCATTTGTAATATATTTCTTTAGTGTTTGTCATCAAATACATCCAAAATCTAATCAATCACTCAAATCTTACATCCATTGGTGATATTATTATTTTAATGATTATTAAAAAATGCATATATAATAGGAATGTTATTAAATTAAATGGAATGAATGTAATATTTTAATGATGTTTATAATTATAGAACATTGTAATATTTTATGTCACTATTGTTCATGTGGTATTGGTAATGGGTCATGGTGGTCAGTGTTGGGATATTGATGTGTCTATTATGGAGGATGTTTGGTTATAATGTGGCATTATCATCTTGGTGGTTTCAGGGTTGGATAATGAAAAAAATATATGTGTATTGTCTATTATAATAGAGATAAAATAATTTTGGTGGTCACTGGAATGAGTTATGGCAGTTCATACATTGGAATTGTATAGGGTGGTGATAAATGAGTCATAATTTCCATATAACATGTTATAATAATGAAATTATTGAATTAGTGATTAAAGTTTTGAATGTTCAATATAGAGTGAATTAAAATAAATATTGTGTAATGTGTTAATAATTGTTAAATTTTAGGAATATCCAAATAAATATGATAGGTGGGATAAAAATAACAATTTGAATAATGAATGCATAATGATTAATTAATTTATTGACAAAAAATTTTAAAATATATATGTAAAGTGGTTGGTAATAGAATTATAGAATTTAATAATGATGTTTTTATGTTGGGTTTTTTTCAAGACTCTTCCCCTGTGGCCCATGCTGTTACTACACCATGCACGCCTTCCATAGGCCAGGGGCTGGAGACTACCACAAAAGTTTCAATTCCATAAAATTAGGAAGGAATTGCATTTATAATCTGTAAACGTGCACAACAGAGCACTCAAATGGATAAAAAACACTAAGTATACTATGTAACAAAAGGGTGAAGATATGTAAAAGGGGGCCGAAAATACAAGCTCAACTCTAAAGTACAAGGAAATAGAAGTATAAGTACAATAGAAGAAAGGAAAAACAGATGTTGGGTCATCCTCCAGGATTCCTACCAGAAGGGTAGATACAAATTGCCTCCTTAGCACTCCACATTATTTAATATCCTTTGTGTTCCAGCTCGTTGTAAGGTCCACCTCTGGGTATCGTCCAGTCCTGCTACGCTCAACCAGTGTCAGCGTTGTTCGTCGTCTGTATCCAACACAACAAGGTGAGTGCATAGCCAATATAGGGGTGAGGATAACGATACTCGGTAGGGATCCCAATACCCTCAAGGTCTCACAAAATCCAATAAGGATAAACCACAAATAATTAAATCAACAGATAACCTTGCTGAGGTATATGCCCATAAATATAGCTAATTTATTATGTAATCCATATTAATCCGGTTGGAAAAAAATTACTGACCAGCTCAACCATGATTTTATTAACATTATCGAGACCTCGGCTGCTATAGAACTCATGATCAATCTTGTATAGTGGACCTACCGCATCACACATATGCGCTTCCCACTAACCATAGACTGTTGAGGTACTCCTCCTATTGAGTATCGTGGGTCTACTGCATCACACAGAAGAAATCCCCACCGTGGGATTGCCACCACACCCAGGCGCTCCACCTCATAACCAGCTGAGGTATTCCTCCTATCAAGTACCATGGGTCTGCCACATCACCAAGAGTGCTCCTCTACCATGGTTCTGCCCCCATAACTAGGAACTCCCTAGTGGTCCAGTTGAGTCTTTCTGAGTCAAACGTTCAGTAGGCATCTGGTCTCAGCGAGCCACTGGGTCACCACACTCTGCTCGCTTGTCACTGGATGGATCTGCACCACGCGATACATGTTGATAATCCAACAATCAAAAATTTCCACAAAGAAGTATCTCAAATGTGTTCCATGTCATCAGTGTCTCAACGTAATAGACGGCATGTCAATCAGATTCTCGTTCTGTGAGTTATTAGCCTTTTAGTCTCGAGGGCCTGGTTGGATTCGTGCACGATACAACCTGACTATATCTCAATAACACCCCAAACTCCAGTAGAGTGTAATCAAAGGGACGGTCATGCTTCAGGATTACCAGCACCACTCAAGGTTCGTCAAATAGTAGTCTGGTGCCAAAGATATGGCCAAAATAATGTAAAGGGTCTTAGTGGGCTCGGGTCCGGTCTGACCCGTTCAGCCGACCCAGCCTGACCCGACCTGGGCTGACCAGGTTTGGGTCAGCCCAGCTTGTCTATTTTGGACTGGACCAGCCTATTTGGGTGGGCCAGCCCATTGGGATCAGCCCGGCCCGCTGGGCCCAGCCCAGCCTACCGTAGAGGGCCAAGAGAGTATGAACCGGCCATGAGGGCGCGGACCGGTTGTGGGTCGGCATGAGGGTGGTTCTGTCCGTAGGGCGCCACATTGGAGATTCGTCCCGGAGGGAACCATGAGGGCTCTGGCCGGTTTGGCTAGGGTGTCGGAAGGGGTGCGGGTGGCCGACTCAGCTGGGGTGTCTTAAGGGGCACGGTAGGCTGGCTTGGCCAGGGTGCCACGAGGGTGCGAGAGGCCAGCTCGGCCGGGGCGTAATGAGGGCGTATGAGGCTGGCTCGGACTGGGCGCAACGAGGGCACGAGTTCAGGCAGGGGCTCGGGAGGCCAGCGGCTCGTGCAGCCGGGGCAGCTCGGAAGGGCTCTGCGGGGCTCGATGGTTGGGTCCGGTTCGGCCAGCGGATGATGCGGTAAGGGTAGCTCAGCCTTGACCATGGTGGAACACCCGGAAGCACGGAGACCACAGGGGCGACGCTGGTCACGAAGGCCATTTTTTGGTGTGATCGTTCCCTTCATCGCCTTCATCATCGTTGTTGCCATCCCCCGTCTCGAAGAAAACTGCAAAAAGAGAACGGAGGATAGGTTGGGCCATGTTGGTTTGGTCCATACCATCCACGTTTAGGGTGGTAGAATTTTGCACTCAACAATGAAGCACAACTAACTCTCCCACTACGATTAATCACAAAACACGAAAAAAAAAACATATGAGGCTCAACTTATTAGAAGTTTCTCTGCATTCTTCGTTTATGCAGGAAAGAATCCCAAGAAAATAAAATCAATAACAAAAATCCCCTACCTTGTTCCTTGTTCATTGACATTGTCACAAGAAGGTGGATGTCGATTATTTGTAGACGAACACATCCTACGTCGAAAGAAGATCTGAGAAAGGAAGTCAAGTTCAACTACGTTCTTTATAGTCCAATGCCTTCCTTATCGGCATTCTTCCTCGGTGGAGCTTTCATTATTGGAATCCTTCTCCCAATATTTCTAACAATATTTTTCTGCTCCCAAGTTCCACAAAATTGAAATAATTCCCTCCAAATAATAGATTAAGTTGTTGGCATAATATTCAAAATGTTTGAATTGATTAAGGGAGATTGGGAACAATTAATAGTTTCGTTGGCAGAATTAATGTGGAGGCAGCTCAAGAGACTCCTCCACATTTATGAGGTAGTTGAGAGGTTTTCCTCTCCCCCCATTAACAGGAGTTCGGGTGGTCCCCACTCCCAAAATCATATTGGGAGGATTTGAGAACTCGGGTGGTCCCCACCACCACAACCACTCATGGGAGGTTAAGGTGTGGTGGTCCCCACCTACAAATTCCACAAGGGTGGTTATAATAGTTAAAATAAAATAAAACGTGTGTTTTTTTTCAATTATTATTTCCATGAAAACCCCAAAAACTAACTTTTACCCTTGACTAACTATCTTCGAGCTGAAATTCTTCTTTAGAGAATTTATGTGTTTCGAGTTCAACGGTACCCTCATATTTTAATTCCGAGCCCAACTTTAAAAGTTATAAAAACTCACTCGTACGTTCACTAAACGTACCTGAAAAATATTTGGAAATTGGTTTCAGGTACACCGGGCCTCAGAGTCACGTTCCATCAATTTTTTCATAATCATAAAATTCCGATTTAATTATAAAATATTTACATGAAAATTCCAGGTTAGTAATGTTTTTTATTTATAGCCTGACTGATCTGTATGGTTTAGTGTAGATGGCATGTAGTTTTATAATAGTTTTTTTGGATTTGTTTTTTTGTCTGTGTGGTTATGTATTGTCATAGTAGTAATTCCAATTTATCTTTTAATAGATCATTTTTTTGGAATGTTTTGGATTTTGTTTTAATTATTTCATTTTATATAAAATTCAGTAGCACTGTTATTTAGTAACATTATTGATTCCAATATATAGAAATTATTTATTCAATTACTCCTTAATATCCCTATTGTAGTGGGGTCATATGGTTGACTAAAAGATTTCCCCCTCTCACCCATCACTTATTTTATGAGAATTGATAACATATGGTTTTCTGTGTTTATATATGGGTTGTAGTGTCATGGGGATATATATATATATATATATATATAATTCTAGAAATTATTGTTTCATTGTTATATAGATACGCATTAGGATATTTTAATGGTTGGAGGAGGGAATAATATTGATGTCTCTTTTATAACTTTACTCAAATATAGTAAGAATGTTTTGTGTGGCTATGATTCAATATTGGGTGATTGTTATACGGTTATGAGAATAATGTGGTCGGTATTTATCTTAATATATTCAGATGGAATGAATTGAACAAAAAGTCATAATTAATTGGGGTGTGATAGAAAACAATTTATTAGTGAATTTTATATTAGTTACAATTGTGATATTTATTTTAGATAAATGGTTTATTTAAACTTGATGTAATATTTAGTGATTGGTATTTTAATGGCTGTGAAGGAGGTGTAAATTTATAAATAATGAGTGGGTTCTGATGTTTATTCACTAAGTCATTAGTGTGGAATTTCCAAAATTGTAGGAGATGCTTTTGGTCAGATTCTACTATGTAGAAATTATTTATCACCCATTTATATTTATATGTCAATATATATTATTTGATGATGGGATTTGTTGATTTGGATAAAAATACATGCTCTGGGTATCCATGGTTAGTATTCATTTTTTATTTTGATATTTTAGAGTTTATTTTTATATATATAATTACATGAATATAGGTATTTTATAAAATTGTCTTGTTTTTATTGGCGGTTTTTTCTTATATTCCATTGATTATGAGAGAAATAATTCAGAAACATGTGATTTTATACCCTCGGTTCTTGCAACCATCCCTTGGATTGATTGAGGTTGGATACAACCGTAAACATCATCTTTAATATAGTCCATAAACAGGAACTAGTAGTGGTTGATCATGATAACTTGAACCCATATGAATCTATCAATTCATTTAAATAATACAAAATCATTGTATATGCTACCAATTATATTTACAATTGAGTTTATGGGAGTAGTGTTGTTCTTCGTAACATGTTCAAGTCAGAGAGTTCCTATGAATCAATAAATCCCTTACTATTTCCCTAATATCTTAATAGGTCTAGTGGGATTATATCATCTATATTTCAAATGTTAAATGTGACATCCATTTTAACAAATTAAAGAATTATATTACCCCAACTAGTAGATTAATTAATATAATTTCATTATCAATGTATCCCATGTGTGGAGAGAAATGCATCTTAACACAATCATAAGCTGGGATTATATTACTAACAAAATGATTCAAGGAAATCCTCTATGAAAAATAAATACTAATGTTGTGAAAGACACGTTGAAAAAATTATAAAGAGGATAACTAAGGAACCATCATTGAAGATGGACATTAAAGATCCCTACGATTAGAAAATACATTATCTCATGTGAATGGATGCTATAAATCTACAAAAAATGTTTTAAATAAATAACTACATTCATAAGTTTCCACATAATATATCTTCTTAGTAACCCAATTATGGGGTTGTAAGAAGACTCCCTTGGTCATCTATAGAATTTTTTAGTGATGAAAAGTGTCATTTATCACAATCTATATTTGTTGACTAATTATTGTGATTTTAAATTAGTCAAATAGAAAAATGGAAACGAATAAACTATATTTCTATGAGAGAATATTAATTTTCACTGTTTAATTTTCCTTGGAAATACAATATACATGCCCAATCACAAATATAATTTTAGATTTACAATTTTTTATGTATTTCATTAATTATAGAAATAAATTATTATAACATTTCAGTTCAAAAATTTTTAGTTACAAAAAAATATGTAAACCTTAACCCTATTTTTTTATAAATATCATAAAAACATTTTTCTTATGAAAAATCACAGATGTCAAAAAATCCTAAAGAGTATTATCTTACGTGTGGCCCCAAGGGACCTTTGAAAAATATTAAATAATACCAAAGAATATTCATAATAATAAATTAAGAGCTTTATCTATCAGCACATAATAACATCCCAAAATATAACGGTTTTTTGGTCTGATCTATTAAATAACATATCCATTGGATAAGATCATTTGTTCTTGAGGTCCATATTAAGAATGTGACATGTATAATGTGAATCCCATAGATCTAACTAAGATTTCTAAATTCCTAGGTTAACTAAATCGTATATAATTACAATATAAATAATTAACATTGAATTTCTGTGGGCATATTTTTTTTGATTTCAGTTGAGTATTATGATTTCATGAACAATCATTTGGGAGGTTAATTGATATTTAGGATAATAAAATCTACCCTTTTGGTTAGACTCATACCTATTTAACATAGAATAATATAATAAAATACCTATGAAATTATATAGGTATCAATACAAAAAACCTCACTTGTGCATAAAATCTCTAACAACATCAACATGAAGGATATACAACTTATAGTAACATATATGACAATAATGGAATATATTTTACAATACGTTCAATGTAAATTAAGAAGGGAAATCGAAATTAATATTCACCATAATCTATTCAATAGATTTTAAGATTAAAACTGATATATATGGACATAATCATTATAATATTAATATATTATTAAAACCCTATATGATGATCATTAATCATGTATAAACAACTAATACATATATTTTAGGTGATATGATTAATTTATAAAATATATTCTATGAAATAAAACATAATTAATGATGATTTGTTTCCATGAATAAAAAACATGATATAATGTAACCTTAATCACTAAATAGTTGACTGATATTGGGAAACAAAAACTAACAACTGTTACAGTAATTGTTAAACAAGTAGTTTGTTTATTTAAGAGACAATATGGGTTTTAATGGTATATATATATATCATTTTATAAATATAAAGTATAGAATAATATACAACAAGTTCTATCAAATTATGTTTTTTACCTTGGTTACATGATCTAATATTATAAAAACCTAACAATTTTATTGATGTGATTAATTTGTTCTCTATCATGCATGTCATGTATCACCGAACATATAATGAACCATTTTATATTATAGCCTAGAAAAAAAAATCCATGGTATGAATATTAATAAGATAATATCAACAAAATTATAAAGGATTTAAATAAAAATAAATATATTTACTAATTTACAATAATTAGGAACATAATTTTTAGTTTAGTCAATTTATATATCAAATTAAGTTTTCATTCAAAATTAGTTTTCATAATATTCATCAAAGAAATTATAATTAGTTTTTAATATATTTTTAAATATCATTTTAGGAAATTTGTATAATTTTTTGATATAATCATGACAGTATTAGTATAGGGTAGATTTTTACCAATTTTCTAAAAATGAATTCTTATTCACTAAATAGTGAAAAATATTATTCTTGGTAAAAAATATAGATTCATACTAATTGAAAGAAAAAATATATTTATAATGTATTAAAATATCATTTAATTATTTATAATATAATTTTTTACATAATAATTATCATTATATGATATTTGTTAAAAGTTAATTTTTTTCTATAAAAAAATCGTTTTATAAAAACATATTTTTTGAAAAAAAATGTATTTAAATTATTAAATAAAACTGATATTTATTAATTGGATTAAAAAATATTGAATATTTTTTCAATATATATTTTTCAAAATTATTTATATTGGTTTTACAATATATGTAGTGAAAGTAAATTATGTTTTATTCTTAAAATGTATTACTCGAAAAGGCAGGTTTTCATCATGGTTTGTATAGTTATTTACAAACAAAACTTACATATTATACAAATTCAATCATAAAAATTGGTTTAAATTTTGGGAATAAAAATATTCAATATTACAGAAGATGTTAAACTTTATTTTTTCTTGTAATAAATATTATTCATGGTTAATATTTATCAAATATTTTAATGTTAAAATCGATTAAAAGGGTTAAAAAATTAGATAAGGCATTTAGAAAATGTGAATTAAAATATTAATACTCATTTATTGATTTTAGTTCGACTATACTCCTATAACACTCAAATATGATTCATATTTTAAACCATTTGACATGATATTTAATTAAAAAAAATTAATAAATTAAAAAATTAAAATTGTACCACTCCCCTCACTTATTAAAAGAAACTTCTTCCCCTTAGTTCTTCACTCGTATTTGGGAATTTACCTCATGAAAAACATCAAAATATATCTCCCCAAATTATATAAACATGTTCTACAGGCTTTGTTCTTTCCTCAATTCCAACCATAATGACTTAATGACGGTCTCTAATGGATCTATTTCAATTAAGAGGCAATCATCATAATATAATAGATTCATTTTTCATCTTATTTTAATAATATAAACTATTTATTTACCAATAAAATTTAGTAAAAACATTATATTCCATATTTACAAATTTTATCTTGTATATTTAATAATTTTTATCCATATCTTTCTTTATTAAATTAGAAATAAAACTATTTCTCAAGTGCACAAGGGACTACCATCTCGCAAACCAATGACATTTTGTACATCATCACCTCATATGAATAGGTTATTTTGGTGGATATATTAAAATTACATGATATTTATCATATAATTATCATTCTAAAATTATTAACTACACTAACCTATTTTATCACACATCTATAAAAAATGATATTTTTGCTCATGCATATGTGTAGACAACAACCTTTGTAAAGCGATACGATTTGTTTTCAGAAAAAACCTTAAATGGATGATTCTAAAATTATATATAATGTATAAACGTTATCTTTATTACATTTATTTAAGTCTATGTATGATTAAATGAAAAATTATTCATAATAAATTTAGAACACATATTGAAACTTTCATGAGAAAACCATATAGTAAAAACCAAATATGGTGATAATAATGAATGGTATTTAACAAATAGGTGATAATATGTTTTAATTGGATTTTATTTTATATAATATATATAAGTATAGAACTATAATTCATTTATAATAAATCAAAATTTATTATAAAATAGTTATGAATCACATTCAATAAAGTGGATTCATGAGGTAAAGGTATACTTAACAAAACTTCAATTCACAAACATGTACGACTACATTGATTATGTCATTATAATATCATGTATGAAATGACCCCTTAATATATTGTATTTATTTTTAAAAATTTATTTGATATATATTTTATAGACATATTCACTTCTGGTGTTCATTCACACTACAATGATGCAATCATTTTGAAGGATTTTAGATACAGTTCAACTAAACTGATAACTATTTTTTTATCATGGACCTATTTTGGTGAGGTTTATATAACAAACCAATTATGAAATAACAAAAACCAATATTTATTCATTTAAATTAACGTTTTGATTCATTTTTACTTTTCACAGGGGTTATAATTTGAATAAAACTAAATTTGTTGGAATTTGTTTTATAATCTAATTATTTGGGATATCTAATTTTTTCATTAAAGGAATCATATAACATATAATATTAATATATTTCTATTTTAATTTTCATTTGATATTTAATGATATCCATGTTTTCTTGATTCGTTTCCTACAAATTAAATGAGAATCATGTAAATGAATAATTAAAATGAAAGCATACATTATTTCTCTTTTTTATGATGTTTAATTTTCATTATTGTCCATATGTTTATAAAATTATTTAAAAGAAGACGTTTTTACATTTTGAAATGATTATTTATGTAAATTTTATAAGTTTTATGTTATTTTTCAATGTTCTAAATTAACATGTCTAATTGTTTCCATAACAATCATTTTTGAAATTCATTAGTAATTTTTAGAAGGAATGATTCATTTTAACATATATGACTTTAATGTATTTTCCAACGGGTATAAGTAATTTTCAATATATATCCTTTTATATATGTTTTAAATGGGTTTATAATGAAATATAATTAATTAATATTTATTTAAATTGTTTCACTACCATTTTAATCTCTTATCACCATGACAATTTTTATTAAAAAATTTATTTTACAATGAATTGATTTTCATTTCCCATTTTTTGATTGATTTTGTGTCAATTGAATTTCCCAATAAAGAATAACATTCTTCTTGATCACATTTCATTAGATAATATATTTATTTTCCATAACCAAAATCATTATATTAGGGATGATATTACTTCTTAAATTGTACAATATTGTAATTTATGTTTTTTACTTAGAATTTTATTTGATTGAAATGGTAAATATTGATAATTTGTATTCTATAATAAATAAATATACTAATTGATATGTATTTTTTATTTATTTATTAAATTGATCAATAATTTTATAAGTAATGCACTGAACATATTTTTAGTGGTGGGGACCTTTTATAGACACCCCCTTAATGCGTCGACAAGTCACATGTGAAAAACCTGTTTTTCAGCTTTATCATAGCAATTTTTAAGTACGCGTATCTATATTTTAAAATATAATCCCATAAAAACATGATCATAAAGTTTTTTATTATTAATTTCATTCATTTAAATTTTAGTAATTATTATCCCGTAGAATATTACCTTAATTTTTTCAATCGATGCATTTTGTGATCATGTCACCAATTTAGTGGATTTTGTGTGAATTTATTCTATATTTCTTATGTATTATCCTTATTTGATGGTTCAAAAATCCTATGTACCAATCCATTACTAAAAATTTAATCTCATAATTATTTTTCTCATATCTCTATGATAGGGATAATGATTATATGAAGGATTATAAAATATTATATATATACATATATTCTTTAATTATGTTGTCAATTTTATATCAAATGTAAAATTAAAATCATATATATATCAAATTCTTCCAGAAAACTAATTTTTTTATCCTAGGTGAGGTTGGAAATTGAATATTATTCTAATGTGATAAATTAAACACTTTTTCAAAGTTACCAGAGTTGAGGTTTCTATAGCTGGTAATAGATAAACTTTATCTAAAACCATGGGAAATTGATTTTTGAAAACATTGAGTAGATATCATTACCCTATGATAAACTCATAGGATAAGTATATATGTAGGATAATATAAAAATCGGTTGGTAATGAAAAGATTGTGAGGATAACCTATTACTTACAACCTTTTTTTGGAAACTATAACTCGATTTGGATTTATAACAGATGGATCAAAGTGCATAACAACATAAAAGAGTTGGTAGATTATATTTCTGAAATCATTGTAGTGAATGATGAATTGATCCATAATTCACACCTATTATGAAACTATAGTGGTATTTTTGTAGGTTAAGTCATATATTATTTTATAAACTGTTATGAATTTTTTTGATATATATTGAGTTTCATTCTTATATGATTTACCACTATGATAATTCTTTCTCATACATTGAGTTTTTTTAGTTACTGAATGAAAAGACAACATAGAATTTCAATGATGAATGTTACAGACAATGCAATGATTTTCCTCCTGCGAAAAGGGATGTTACAGGAGAATGGATGATAAATAATGTGATAATTCCTTACCTTTTATATTGATGAATGATTATTAATATAAACATCAGTGTCTTTTTGAAGGAACTAAATAAGATAAATATGTAGATTCATGAAGACTATGGAGGAATTAAGTGTATGGACACAACCATAAAAATCAACTAATCATGTATTTTTATACAATCATTATCTTTTATTGAATCCCCATGATATTTTAGTTTTTATTTTTAATGAATTAAGATACTCTATTACATAGTAAACCCATACATTACAAGTGGATTATTATATTTAGTAATCATTGTCCACATAAAAAACATTATAACAAACATGTTTTCATTTCAGTACATATCATCAAAAATTTATTTTTACCATTTCCTAGTCCTTACTCATCAACAAATCTGTATGAAAAACATATTAAAATTGCAGATGAGAAAAAGAATATTAGAAAGGGGAAAAAATAATGGAAGAAATCATTAGTCAATAAATACTTATAAAAATTTTACTTTATCAAAATTAAAAATGGCCTTAAAATAATCCCTGTTTTATCTTACAAATCGCATTTTATTCTGAAATTTTTATATAAAATTTTTTATAATAAATTTAAAATGATTAATAATACCCATAATGGTATATTTGAAAACATGATAATCTCTTCGCCATTTTTTCACACTTTTAATCTTTTCACCCTTAATATGTAACATACTATTTACATTGGACAAAAACTCAATAATATAACTTTTTTTAAAAATAATTTTTTTTTAAAACTATAGAATGTATAAATAAATTATATAGGTAACTTTTGAATTAGTAGAGTAACCACTGAACTACACATGAAAGGCCATGGTGGTTATCATCTGATCATTACCTTAGAGTAACAATCAATAATACTAATTATTTACCATCACATTTAATCATCTAATATCCATCATGAAATATTCCCATTATCCCTAATCATAAACCTATTAAGTTAAATCCTTCAAATATTTTGAATAACCATACGGTCAACTTCCATATCTTGTGTAACCAATGCATTGGGGGTTCTAACTAAATCCACAATACATTTATTCAAAGAACAAAGCCTAATTGGTTATAACGTAACAACCCATATGTATAAATACTATATAAGAACCATATTGTACACATTTATCATGAAATATTGCATCAAAAAAATATACTGAATGAAACCAAAATTTTCATCATGAAATCACATATTTTATGAAACATAATTCCCTTAAAAGAAAAATTTCATGGAAAAAACCCATGTAAACATTGAAATTAAGATACTAAGTGTAACATTAGAAGTAAGTAAATAATTATTTATATTCATATCTATGTCTATTTATGAAGTATATTGGGTTTTGGAGGCTTAAAATGAGAATAAATCCAATATTAAGCATAGAATTCTCTAATATTTTTTAAAAGATTATTTTACAGCCTTTTGATTGTGAACCATTTTTTAATCTATATTTTGACAATTTTATAATGTTTATTTCTGAAAATAATCTTATTATTTAGGATTGGGACATTGAAATATACATTGGATAAATATTTGGTTTTTTTCTGACAATGTTCATTTTTTAATGAGTAGTGAAAAATACTATATATTACTTCAAAACTATTTTTTCATCTAATTTAATTATATGGATAGGTTATATTTTTAATTGGTTTTAAAGTTTATTTAGAATATATTTTTACCATTTAATCCAATTTTGGTCATTTCAATTAATTTTACTTTGATATAGGACATAAACACGTGTCAAACTTTTGATAGATATTTTTTCAAAAAAAACCCGATCTTTGTCACATATATTTATGAAAAATTAACCATTGGATAATTTTTATGTTCTGATTCCAAAATAAAATATTCATTTTATCTAAATAAATTTATAAATATATAAATTTTATCTTTTAAAATAAAAAACCAAAATTTTTCGAAAATTCAGGGGTTTTTTAAAAAAAATCATTCAAACCATAAAAAATATTTCAATTAAATTCATAAAAAATAATACGATAAATCATATTTAATAAAAAGAAATTTAATAATAATATTTCATTGAAATATTATTTTATTCAAAAATACATTAAATCATCAAAATAGATTTCTTACATTAATATTAATTAAAAATGATATTTTCTATTTAAAAATTATTTACAAAGTAACACAAATAAAATGAATGTATATTCGCTTTATAAATAAATATGCATAATTATAGTGCTTGGGTGTTGTTACATTACCTCTTATAACACCCTCATTACACTGTACTGTGAGGTGTCCGATTATAATAGACTCTTTGGGTGGCTTCGATAACATTTCTCGGGTGGTAGTCACTCTAAAATTCCACTTCTCTCGTAGGCAGTACCATTAAAGCATAACTTGTTGAAGCTAATCATGGGATTTGTCAAGAGAGAAGCCCAATGACACTGCTTCATTTCCAAGATCCAAAAAATGGGCTTCATACGAGGCAAGTCTACTAGATGAGTCCATCACTTCGTTTGTCTGAGTAAATTTGATTTTTAAATCCTTGTATATATACTAATCAGGTGATCACTGTTCAACAGCTATATTAGCAATGGAAAACATTCTTAACGGTATTTTGAAATCCAAAAATATAAAACCAAGGTAGTTCATATTTTATATAACTATTTTAGATAATAATACTTTTAATATTATTTTTCATTGATAAAATTTTGGTTCATTACAATCTTCCCCCTTAAGAAATATCACCTACCAAATATCCTTTTCCCGCACTAAAATAAATGAGGGTAACTATGCTTCATCACATCCTATTGTTAACATGTTGCCTCTTTAAACTTTTTGTTTCGTCACACCACCTTTATGGTGGGAATTTTCATTTTATTTGTATAGCTTTTTCACTACTATTTATGATCTTCACAGGCTTTTCTTCATTATAGAGTTCATTTATCAATTGTACCACCTTTGGATTGAATACAAGTGATGGGTCAGTTATGTACTTCCTCAAGAGTGATATATGGAATATATCTTGTACTTTAAATAGGTTTGGTGGGAGTGTTAGCCGATATGCCACTACTCCATTGAGATCATGAATCTCAAAAGGGTCGATGTTCCTTGGAATAAGCTTTCCCTTCATCCCAATTAGTATAACCCTATTCCATGGCAATATGTGGAGGAATAGCATGTCTGTGACATCCAACACTACATCTTATTGACAATAAACAACATATTTCTTTTTTCAACTCTAAGATGTGTTAATGTACTTCTGTATGGCCTTAAACTCCTCTTCCATTTCTTCGACCATTTATGAACCTAGTAGGGTTCTCTCTCCAACCTCATCCCAACATGTCTGTGTCTTGCACCTCTTCCCATAAATGGATTCATAAAGATCCATTTGGATTCTTGATTGGAAACTGTTGTAATAAGAGAAATACACTAGAGGAAGATGTTGATACCATACACCTTTGATGTCCACTGATCATGCTCTCAAAATTTACTCAATTGTTTGGATATTCTGATCATATTGGCTATCAATTCGGGGATGAAAAGTCTGAATGAATTTCAACTCATTATTCAGAGTGTGTTGAAAACTTATCTAGGTCATGGAGGTGAATCTTGAATCTCAATTGGGTACATTATATAGTGGTACCCCATGTAGCCTTTCCACATCTCTAATATATATCCATACCAGTTGATCCAATGAGAAATCCTCCTGAATTTTATTGAAGTGTGGAGTCTTCATAATATGATCCACCACAACCCAGATAGCATTATTTTATATGGATTTATTCAGAAGTCTTTTGATGATGTCGATGCTGATGTTCTCTCATTTCAGTGTGTTTAGGGGTAATGGTTGTATCATCCACTAATAATTCTGCCGCTTGGCCTTCACGTGATGACATACTATACACTTTGATGTATACTCAATGATCTACTTCTTCTTGTCATCCCACCAATAATGCTCATGGAGATCTTGAAACATCGGTTTAATTCATTGGTGAATTGATAATGTTGAACTATGTGCATCATCCAAAAGTTCATTCTTTAACTCCAAACTTGATGGAACACCTAGTCTTGTCCCAAATCTCACAATTCCTTTTTCATTAACATTGATCTCCAAGGATTCCCCAATTCTAATAGTTTCCACCTTCTTCTGAATTCCCACATCATCCTTTTGAGCATCCTTTAACCATTCCAAAAGAGAATGATGAGAAATCATTTGGAAAATAATTTATGTGTTCCCTTCATTGTGATTCATATGTCCATATTCATAAAATATTAGATGATTGGATCATTCTCAATTCTTATAAATGATAGTATTTCTGGGTCATTATCTCTTAGAGCATCCACCCCCTTGTTCTCTTTCCGAGGGTGGTAAAGGATTGAGAAATCATAGCCTTTGATCAGCTCCAGCTTTATTCATTGGCACATATTCAAATATTTATATGTGAATATATATAGATGAGGCTATTGTGATCCGTGTATATTTCAAAATTCATCTCAATGTCTTAATGTCACTAAATTTTTAAAGAGAAGATTACTAATGCCAACTCCATATCTTGTGTTGGACAGTTTTTCTCATGAACATTCAATTTCCTTGAAGCATGAGCAATGATTTTTTCATTTTGCATCAACACACAACCCTTGCCCTTCTTCTACGCATCAATAAATACCACAAAAAGTTCACCACTAGTGTGTTTTGTGAGCATGGGTGTAGTTACAAGCCTCTTTTTTAACTCCTTGATGATTTCTTCTCATTCATTTCTCCATGAAAATTGGACTATCTGTAGAGTTAGATTAGTAAGAGGGTTGGAAAATTGTGATAATTTTCTCACAAAATGGGTGATAATATTCCGGTAACCCCATGAAGCTACAGATATCCATTACTAATGTTGGCCTCATCCATCCCCCAATTGCAATTTTCTAGGACAGATTCAGAGATATCCCAATTATTGTGATATTATGACCCATGAATGATACCACCTTCAACCAGAACACATAGTAGTAGAACTTCTCAAAGATCATGTCCATTCACAATGTCTCCAGTATAGTTCTTAGATGCTCCTCATGATCCTCCTTGGTTTTGGAGTACATTACAATATCGTCTATAAAGAAGACCTAAAATTTGTCGAGGTAATCTCTATAGACTCTATTGATCAAGTACCTAATCATTTATAGAGAATTAGTGAGTCCGAAAGTCATTACTAGGAATTCATAGTGCCTGAATCTTGTATGAAAAGTTGTATTGGGGATATCCTCCTTCTTCACCCATACATGGACGTATATCGACTGCAACTACACGTTGGAGAAATATTGTACTCCACATATCTAATTGAACAAGTCATCAATTCGGTAAAAATGATACTTTTTCTTTATCATGATTTTGTTGAGCTCACTATAATCATGGAAAAGGTGCATTTACCCTTCGTTCTTCTTGATTAAGAGTACTAGTTCCCCCCACAGTGATGAACTTGGGAATATTAACCTTTATCTTAATTCTCTTGTAGTTGTTTCTTTATCTCTTCAATGTCCACAACATCCCATCTATACATTTTTTCTGATATTGGAAAAACCCTAGGTAAAAGATCAATTGAAAATTAAACATCTATTCCAGGAGGAAGACAAGTAATTTTTTCAGGAAACACGTCATTGAATTCCCTCACAATATTAATGTCTTCATGGTTGATTTATTCCATAGACTCAGTCATTTAAGCCATATACACATGCTCATAGGGCAATAATATCCTCCCTTGAGATGATGGTGCTAAAGAAGTTTCATATTTTTTCCTTTCACTTTTATAGAATTGGGGGTCAATTCTCCATATGGAGAGTGATTTCCATATTATGGAAATTTATATTGGCTATATATAAGGAAATATAATCCATTCTAATAATTTCATTAAATTATACTAGAGGGAGTATGATAAGGTTTTCTAGAAAGATCAATACAATGATCGTGACCGGGGAGGAATTATATTCATGGGATGCAATTAATGCCCCATTTATCATTCTCACTAACATTTGTACTTACAAGATTTGTGGTGGTGTTGGGATGGTTCTAATAAACATTTGGGATATAAAAGAATTCATAAAACCATAATCAAAATGTATATTCTCTATTTGAGAATGAATAACTTGCGTACCTTTCACCACTTCATTGATGGGGATCACTTTGGAGTTAGTGAAAGAAAAATCTCACCCTTGATGACTTGAAGGTTGTTTGCTTCCTCCTAAAACCGTTTTCAAAGGGAACTGGTCTGTAAGGTGTTATAGTTCACTATAGTTAAAGTAATGAACAATGTGTTGAGGGTCGAACAGAGCGTTCCTCTCCTCTATTGTAGCCACTGGTTTTTCTTGTTAGTTATTCACAGCTACGTGCCCTTCTCTTCCACACCTAAACCATTTATTCGTCCCCTTTAAGAAATTTCTAGGTTTCTTTTTTACACAACTTTGGAAGGTGGGGTTCCAGATTTTCATAGCACCATTGGATTTATCACTCAACATGATAGAATTAATGTCAACCATACGCTTTTACTCCCTATGATACACCTGAGATTTTTTGGTATCCATTTCAACCTTTATGGCACATTTGAATATTTTATCATAGATATCAAAATCACAGATCGTTAGTTATTTACATAGGATAGGTTTTATACCACTAATGAATCGATCATCCTTGTATTTGGGGGTAACGACAGATCCTAAGGGGTATCGTGCAAGCCATGCGAATTTTTTCTCATATGCTCTGATGGATTCGTCTTCTTTTTTTCTTAAGGGAAAGGAAGTCCCTTTCCATATTAAGTCAAAGGGTGTGAGGTATATATTTGTCGACAATCATTTTCCAACAATCCTTTTATTCCAACTCCTCTTTCTCTTTTTCAAGATTCATATTTTTTTATCAATGTACACCTTTGATCTGCTTCACCCTCCATACAATAAGCAACCATATTTACCTTTTCATGCTTATAACATTGAAGGATATAGGATATCTTCTCAATGGAGTTGGTCAATTTATCGACAATTGAGTGATCATATGATTCATTAAAATTAGGTGGCCTATGTATCAAGTATCTCTCAATTGCGACTTCTTCTTTCTTGGGGGGTGGGGGGGGGGGGGTTGAGCGTTCCTCTTGACCCATGTCTCTATTCAAATAATTAGTGAACTGAGAGAGTATCGTGACAATGGTTTAAATTCCTGCATCCATTAGATTAATAATTTGATTAGAAAAATCATCACATTTATCATAAAAACTATATTTCACCCGAGTTCTCCTATTACCATCCATTGGTTGGAATAAAAGGAATGTTAGGGGTAACACATAAAGTTTAATTCATGGAAAAAATGGACTATTATATATAACTTGTATTTCCATAACTTGTGAATCTATAAGATTCAATCTATGTTATCCATGATCTACTTCTCTATATTTATTCTTAGTGGATTTTATTAATCCCACGATAATGTTTCATAATAATCTTGTGAATTTACCAAATTGTATCCCCCAATAGTGGCATAAAAAATAGTGAAGCAAGGCCCATTTTTTTACTTGGATACCACGAGTCAAGCCTGATACTCCATGGAAGAGTTTTCACTCCTATGTACATTTGTGCCAGTGATGCCTCTACCTGCTCGTATCCAGACTGGGAAGTATTTTATTGATAAACCACCTACTCAATACTGAAAAAAACATAGTGATGTTTTTATTATACGTAGTCTTATCCCAAACGCTTTCACTAGGGTTTTCTAATCCTAATCCCAAATATAACTAAAACAATCCCCTGATACCCAATATAACAACCATGATTTTTATTACACACATATAAATGATTTATTGCAAAAAATATTCCACTGATTATACATTGAAGATAATGATTTCTAGTGTCTTTAGGGGTTTGGAAAATTACATAATGACTTAAATCACAAAACACAACATCTTTATTGAAAATTTTATTTTCATGACCACTACATTTCTTCATTCATAGAATTTCTTAGGATAACCTAAGGACATGCATAAGAAAAAGGTGAGATATAATGCCTAGTAAGGTACTAAAAAAGTAATAACATGAAGAATATTGTACATTTCAGTTAATAGTAATATCAAATGAGAATAATAGAAACATGAACATAAATTCATGATATTGGATGATTATCATAACATGGAAATGTGGAAACAACACTTAAAATGGTATTAGCATGATCCAAGACTAATTGTTCCTGGAGAATCAGTAATCCTTTATTGAAAATGAATTATAATTAGTAAACCCTCATTGTACTTGATGTATCATGATACTAATCCTTACCCATTGCATTGGAGCGCTATCAGGGCGCACCCTTCTTAATCATTTCATTTCACGCATAAGTGTGCCACATGGATCAGATAACATGGATTCGTTCAACATTGTAATTTATTCAATGATAATGGAATGTGGAAGAAATAAATGAACTCTACAATAAATATGAAAATGTGCATAATGGTGAATACCATTGATAGAGAAATGGGCATGGTATTCACTACACAGTGGCTTTTTCTTGGAAAATTACTGTGCAATTTTGGTAGTATAACGACATGACATATGAATTCATAAAAATCATTTATGAGAGATAATGAGGTGTGTAATAAAATATACATGAAATGGAAAGTAAAGGGGTAAAATAAATACATAACACAACATATGTAATTTTATTTATATTCATAATAAAAAATAATTTCTTGAATGTAAATGAGAAGAGAGAAATTCCTTACGAAATTTCGGCATGGTAATAGGTGTTAATGGGAGGCACTAATGATAGTGAAATAGGTCTCTCATAAATTAAAACATAAGGAAGGAATTATAGAGGTGCGGAAAAATTATAACCCCATATTTTTAATTCAAAAAAAAGGGTACATAATCTTAATGAAATTTGGTCAAAAATAAGAAAGGAAAAATCCCTTACAGAATTTCGGCATGGTAACGGGTGTAAATGTATGAAATTAATGAGAGAGAATAAGGTATCTCATCATTGTAACATAAATACAGAAGTATAATAAAGGTGTTAAATCATAACCCAACATTTATAATTGAAAATAAAAAGGCATAACAATACTAAAAATCATGGATAAAATGAGAAAGAATGGAATCCCTTACTTGGAAGTGTGATCCAAAAGGCTTGGGAGGGTCTTGGGAGAGGATTATTGGAAGGTTGGGGAACCTTGGGAGGATTAAATAGAGAGTAGGGTAGTGATTTATAGAGCTCCCAAGTCTTTTAGTGAAGATTTATTGGGAGCGTGTGTAGGATTATTTATGAAAAGGGAGGGAATTTTTTATTATTTACGTTTTGGCCACCACACATTAAACTAATCAAAACTACAAACCCACACATGATTATTTCCCATTTTTTCTTTCCTAAAGGGAGTGAAAAACAATATTTTATAAGGATAATGGCCAAAGTTTCTTAAAATATTATGTTTTCTTGTGAGGAGATCAGTGACACTGTCAAGGAAATCATTTTAAATAGATAAAATGATTTATATGTCTTGGAGGGTTCACTATGTCTTTGTAAATGAAATAAAATAAACCTAAAATGACATTATATTAATGGTAATACATATATTGTCGGATAATAATGTTTTTAGTATTTTTTAGATCCCTATTTGGTCATTAGTATGTCATAAAACACATTATATATTTAAACAGTATTTAATTTTTAACCAAAAATTTGACTGTCTCAAAAAATTATGACAAATTCACTGTTGGATAATTTTGACATCCTAATTATAAAAAATAATATTCATTTTATCTGAATAATTTTCTAAATATTTTATTTTTATCTTTTAAAATAAATTTCAACATTAATCTAAAATTCATGGGTTTTAACAAAAAAGTTTTCAAACATTAATAAAATTTTCAATTGTATTCATAAAAATTATATAATCATTTCTATTAAATAAAAATAAATTTAGTAATAATATTATATTAAAATTTTATTTAATTAAAAACCATATAATTTATAAAAATATTTATTAATTCAATATTAACTAAAAAAATCTATTTTTTTCTTTAAAAACTATTTACAAAATAACATCAGTAAAATGAGTGAATATTATCTGTACAAAAATAATGTACTAATCATAGTTCTAGGGTCTCGTTATATAAAACCTTATAGAGTCTGCATTATACCAAAGGGTAAGGTGTGTGATGGTGATAGACACTTAGGGTGGCTCGAATAACATCACTCGGGTGGTAATCTCTACCAACTTCCACTTATCCCATAGGCAGTTCTGTTCGATCTTAAAGTGTTGAAGATCAGCTTGGCATGGTCAAGAGAGAATGCCAATGACGCCAGATTCCATCAGAAATCTGACAAATGGGCTTCGTATAGGGAAATTCTACTAGATGAGGCCATGGATTTCATTGTTTGAGTATATTATATTTGTTAAAGACCAAAATTTATTCTAATATTGTGATAACTTTTCAAAATCTATATTAGCAACAGTAACAGTTCTTAATGATATTTTAAAATCCAAAAACATGAAACCATGTAAATTCATATTTAATATAACAATTTTACATAATAATACATTTAAGGTTAATTTTCGTAGACAAATGTTTTTGTCATTACAAAGTGATGGAAACAAATTAAATCGATTAATGAGATAATTGTCCACGATTCACATAACGATGAATTATTTTCCCATTTGATGAATTTGGGGATAGATATAGTTCATGAAAATAACAGAATAACATATTAGTATATTTAGGATATTTTTTTATAATTTTTGAAAATAATGGATGGTGGTGAAGATAGGAAAAAAAAACAACTGAATAAATACTATACCTTTTCTTTGGAAATCCTATTCAGATTAAAACATAAAGACCAATAAGGGAGGTTTCTTGTAGGATCGAAAATGTAAATGTATATGTATATTTTATGGAACAATACAAGAGGAGGGTGAATTGTAGGTTTAAAAACATAGAGTTTAAACACCTAAAGAGATTAGTTAAAAATATCTTAAACTAATCCAAATACAAACACCCACAATTGTATTGAGACTAAATGGTATGAAGTAATGTAATACAAATGAAATGTAAAACAATTGTATTCAAGATGAACACAATAATCAGAGTCATATAAAGATGAATGATTCTACCTTAAAGCGTATAGAATCAACCAACACAATATGTAATAGAATGATTTTAATTGAAACAATTACAATTGAATATGTAAAGAATAAAGGAAACAATATAAATTCCTTTATAATACAAGAAGCAGTGGAAAATTAAAAGTATTACAATTATTTTGACCCAAAGAGAAGGGTTATCCTTTCACCTAGGATAAAAGGTCTGTCTCACCAACACCTTGGTAAGCCCTCGATAGGATGATTGGTTCGTCCGTCTGCCTATCCCCGGCGGCCCTCGATACGATGATCGGTAAGTCTGTCTGCCTATCCCTGGCAGCCCTCGATACGATGATCGGACCGTCCGTCTACCTATCCTTGGAAGCCCTCGATTTTGTAGGTAATCGACACCTCTGTCATTCAATTACTTGAAATCCCTCGATACGATGATCGGATGCACAAAGCAGATGAGAGAAATCACAATGTCTCTCTCTAGAACTTGATGTACGTAGAGTCTCACAGTTGTTCCAAAAGTCTCTCAGTTGGCTGTTGTACTCTCAGCTTCAAATGACGTCCTATTTATAGGCCTCAGGTTCCAAAAGTCACATCTCCTCCAACAGTCATATTTTTCCAAAAAACACGGAGGGACTTGGACACCTGGCATCATAACGGTCATATTGAAACAGAAAGCACGACATTGTTTTGATTAGTTTTTAACTAACTCAACGACATTGTATTGGTTAAAACAAGATATATCAACAAGATAATCATGAGTACGATTTATATGAAACATGTGTTTTTGAAAAAGTACCAAAATAAGTATGTAATGAATTATATGAGTAGCAGAGTCAATGTAATTTCCATATTCAGTACGATCAGCATTGTACGATTGGCATGGTCAGTACGATCAGCATGGTACGATTGTCATGGTCAGTACGATCAATATGATCAGTACGATCATCATGGTCAGTATGATTAGGATAATCAGTACGATTTGCATGATCAGTACGATCATCATGGTAAGTACAATACGATAAGCATGAAAAATGAAATTTGTGATTTTCAAAAAAAGATATGAAAGTCAAAATAAGACTCTTGACTCAATAATATCCCCCTTGTTGGAAATCATAAATAACAAAATAAAAACTATAAGAAATACTTATCTCCCCCTGACTTATTGGAAATTCTTTTGAATAAGAAATTGAATACAACTAACTACCCCTTAGGTATGGACTTTCCTAAGGATTGTATTCGTATATTTTCCTTTTAAGTGTTGTAAAGTATTCTCCCACTTTATAAAACATTCTCCCCCTTTATAAAACATTCTACCGCTTTATAAACATTCTACTCCTTTGTGATTTAAAAAATGAAAGGAGTAAACTTGAATTGTCTGAAAGAGTTAGAGAATAAATACAATACAATGGATAAAGGAATTTCATTACGATAATAATCAAGACCAAATTTAAAAAAAACACAAGTCAATTGTTTTCTCTATCTTTCTGCTTTTTGACCAACTCATGAAGAATTGTCTTTATCATTTTGATCTCCTTATTGTATTCAGAAATAGCATCCCTGAGATCTAAGAAGGTCTTGTTGATTAGCAAAGAGTTGATCTTGATTTCTGATTGTCTCTTCCTGAACTCTGATTACTTCTTCAAGAGTATCAATTCTGTCTTGAAAATTCTTGTTATCTTTGGATAACCCAGAGTTCTATTTCGTGAAGAGAACTATTTCATCTTTAAAAGATGAAACCTTTGAAAACTCAGCTTGAAAGGCATTAATTCTCTCATACAAGTCTTTTACTGAAGGAACATCAGCTCGTTGGGAAGACAAAAGATTCACCCTTTCAACCGTTTCTTTGTCAATATTATTGAACGAAATTACAAGCTCATTTGACAACCTTCTTATATCTTTAATTGATATCTCATGATCATTGACTGATCTCTCTATTTTGTATGACCACTTGGTCATCCAGTTGCAAGATTTCTTATGAGCAGCCGAGGTTTCAGAAAGAACTTTCAAATTGGCTTCAACTGACAAAACAATCTTTCTTAACTCTCTTACAGAACAAAACTTCTTTTTCTGATTGTCAGTAATGAAATCAATTTTTCCTTCCATCATTGGAAAATATGGAATGGTCTTTTGAACCCTTCGTAAAACATGAACAATATAATCACTCTTACTTAGAAAGATTTTATTCTCTGAATCAGTATCCTCAACGTACGAAGGCAATTTACTTGATCGGCTTGAGTCAACAACTGGCTGTTTTCCTTTTGCTTTTTCTTTCTCTTTTCTTTCTTCTTCAATTTTTTCACTTATGACAATAACTTTTTCAGTATGAGAAGATTTAGCACCTTTCTTTACTTGAGATGATGTTCTATCTAGAGTTTCAGAAGATTGAAAACGTTCTTGATCGGCATGAGGAACTTGTTGAACACCATCACTCTACTTTTGAACAGATTCCTCCCTACTCTTCTTCGAACTCTGAAATAATTCTAAAAGAAAATATCCTTCCTCCTATTCCACTTCTTCTATCTCTTCCATAATTTGTTTTCCTTTTTCTTTCTCAGGAATGCTCTATACGATGGGTTCTTGATGCACTTCTTCCGTTAGTTGAGCACTTGCATCCTCAACCATTTTCAAGAATTAAGAGATTTAAAAGTCTTGAGCCTTTCTTTTCAAAACTGTTTTCTTTTTCTTTTCAGCTTTAATGGTTTCTTCTACCCTAAATATTTCAGCAAGTACTTCGACTAGATCAAATCCAAACATTGGATCACCTTCCATTCTTTGTTCCTTATCCTTTCTCCATTTGGATACAACTTCCATACTATACTTTATCTTCTTCTAAGGCTTTGAGCTGGTTTGGGGATCAGAATGTTGAGTAATACCAGCAGATTGAAATTCTTTGGCTGGTATACGTGCTGATTGATTATGAGGATATTCAAATTCTAGATCCTTAACAAAAAGTTTTGAATTCTGATCAAAACAAACATTTAGCTTTTTCAAAGTACTTTTTCTAAACCAGGAGGGCTTCAAATCTATCATCTTTTCTTTCAAAGGAATGTTGCAAAACTTCATACTCTCGAGAATAAGCTTTGTAAGTATGGTTGGATACATAATCATTTGAGACTTAATTCCTCCAATCTTTACATTCTTGATAGTTTCAAAAACATATCCCATGAGATTTACTTTTCTCACATTTACAAGATAGTCAAGCATAATAATATTAGTATCTTTCAGAGTTTCTCTATCCCGTTTCCTTGGGATAAGAAAACCATGCATCCATAATATCACAAACCGATTGTCCGGAGAAAGATGAGCCACTTTTCTCTTCTCTTCATTTATAACAAACAAAGACTTCTCAGCACTTTCTTTATTAAATGTACTAACTTCCTCTGGTAGTTTATGAGATGGATAGAAATAATCCCCTTCTATTGGGACATTCAGAAAATGAGCTGCTTGTTTCACAGACTTAGAGAAATTTCTATCATACACAGCAAAATTGATAGTCATGTCTTTGTTGAAAGATACAGTTGTATAGAACTGAATGACAACATCAAAGAGAACCAGATCTTGAGAAACAGGTCTTTCAATACATAAATGCTCCCATCCTTGAAACAAAATGATTCTTCTGATTGTGGAATCATATGAATAAAAAAGTCCCGAGAAACTAGCGTTTCTCTAAAAAAGTCATTCTCTGAAAAATTCTTTGAAGACATTTCGGCGGGAGTATTAGCAGAGGACTGAGACATATAGGTGTTGCCAATGAAATATTGTATGATGATTTAAAAATGGTGGAGCAGAGCTCTACTTCAAAACCTGAAAAACCGATGTGGGTTTGGGGAGGGGGGGCTATTTATAGGTGATATAGAGGTGATCGTTGATCTTATACGGTCAAGATTAAAGGAAAAAAGATCAATGGTAAGGATTAACATAGAAATTTTTATAAAAAAAATGGAAAGTACATGTCAGAGAACATAAGATTATTGTTGGTTTTAGTAAAGTTCAAACAAAAACACAAATGTACGAAGAGAGAAAAAAACAATCAATCGACATACCGATGGAAGACAAAGTCGTTACCATTAACTGACAAGCCGATGGAAAACAATCTCGTTACCATGAATTGAGAAGCCGATGGAAAACAATCTCGTTACCATGAACTGACAAGCCGATGAAAATCAATCTCGTTACCATGAACTGAAAAGCCGATGGAAAACAATCTCGTTACCATGAACTGACAAGCCAATGGAAAACAATCTTGTTACCATGAACTGAAAAGACGATGGAAAACAACCTCGTTACTATGAACTGACAAGCTGATGGAAAACCATCTCGTTACCATTAACTGAGAAGCCGATAAACAGAAAAATAGATGATACGATAAAACAATCAATATGATATTCAGAAAAAAAACACATACCAGGAGAGTAAATAATTAAAGGTCATAAGATAAAGAGAAAGATAGGAAAAAAACATAGTAAGAAATTTCCTCCCCCTTTAAAAGGGAGTTAATTAATGTTTGGAGTATTGTAAAACATGAAGTAGATATGAATGATTATTTTAATGTAATCATTCCTAGATTCTGTTTTATAAACTCATATCTATCGAAAGGTAATGGTTTTGTAAAAATGTCAGCAAGTTGTTCTTGTGTTCCGATGAATTGTAAAACAATATCTCCTTTTTGTGTGTGATCACTAAGAAAGTGATGCTGAACATATATGTGTTTTCCACGAGAGTGATGTGCTTGGTTCTTACTAAGAGCTATGGAACTAGTATTATCACATAGAATTTGAGTTTTGGAGAAACTCAATCCACAGTCAGTGAGTGTGTGTTGCATCCACAACACTTGAGCACAACAACTTCCAGCTGCTACATATTCAGCTTTATCAGTGGATAATGCTACTGAGTGTTGTTTCTTACAGGTCCAAGAAACCATAGAACCTCCTAAGAAATGACATGTTCCAGATGTACTTTTGTTATCCATTCAAGAACCATCAAAGATAGCATCTGAAAAACTTTTTAAAACAAAATCCTCTCCCAAAGAATAAAAGAGACCTAGATCTATAGTGCCTTTTAAATACCGAAATATTCTCTTTTCGGCTTTTAAATGAGACTCCATTGGATTAGATTGGTATCTCGCACATAAGCATACATAAAACATTAAACCGGGTTGAATAAATGTCAACTGTAGAAAACATCCTATCATACCTCTTAAGATTGTTTGATCTACTCGTTTCCCAGTTTCATCATGACCAAGTGTATTTGAGGTACCAATTGGAGTGATAATACTCTTAGTATTGTCATAACCATACTTTTTGAGTAAATATTTTATATACTTACGTTGAGATATATATGTTCCTTCTGGTTTTTGAGAAATTTGAAAACTTAAAAAGAATTTCAACTCACCCATCATTCTCATTTCAAACTCAGTATTCGTTAAATTTGAAAAAGAATCAATTAACGATTTCTGAGTTGATCAAAAAAATGATGTTATCAACAAATATTTGAACAATCAAAACATTTTTGTTTTCCATTTTTATATAAAGGGTTGGATTTTCTATACCTTTTGTATAATTGCTTTGTAAAAGAAATCATGTAAGGCTATCATACCATGCTCTAGGGGTTTACTTAAGACCAAATAGAGCCTTGGTATGTTTGAATACAAGATCAAGATGTTTTGAGTTTTGAAAACCAGGAGGTAGTTCAACAAAAACTTCTTCTTGTACGAAACCATTTTGAAAAGAACATTTTACATACATTTGAAATAGTTTGAAATTAAAGTATGCTGTAAAGGCTAATAGAATACGTATAGATTCTAGCCTAGATACAGGAGCATATGATTCTTCATAGTCTATTCCCTCTTGTTGATTATAGACTTTAGAAACAAGTCTCGCCTTATGTCGAACAATGATTCCATTTTCATCACATTTGTTTCTGAAAACCCATTTTACACCAATTACAGTTGTTTATTTAGGTATTTCAACTAAAGTCCAGACCTGATTCCTCTCAAATTCATTTAGTTCATCTTGCATTTCATTGATCCAATCATTATCACCTAAGTCCCCACTTGGACTTTTAGGTTCAAATTGGGAAAGAAAATCAAGATGTTCTATTTCATTTCTTAAAGAATTTGTGGTCCTTACAGGTTTATTTACGTCATCAATGATGTTATCACTGGGATTATTCTTAAGAAACAATTGATTTGGGTTTTTTAAAACCTGTTCATTAACATATGGCAGAAAATCTTATCTGGTAAATGTTTCAGAAGAATCTTCTTGAAAATTATCCTTATCAGAAAGATCTACTATCAAAGGTTGATAATCAGTTTTTGAAAACACATCTCAGGATATAGGTTGGGATGGTTTAAAAAAAAGGATCAGTTTCATCAAATTTCACATGTACTGTTTCCTCAATAGTACAAGTGTTTTTAATAAAAACTCTATAAGCCTTAGAAGTTGTGGAGTAACCTAGAAATATTCCTTCATCATATTTTGGTGCGAATTTGTGTAGATTATCTTTTGTATTCAGAATGAATACTTTGCACCCAAAATCTTTGAAGTATGAAACTTTATGTTTTCGGCCAGTCCATAAATCATAATAGGTTTTGTTAAGAAATGGTCTAGTTAAAACATGATTTATAGTATAACAGGCAGTACTAACAGCTTCAGCCCAGAAGTGCACAACAATTGACTATTCACTCAACATGGTTCTAGTCTTTTCCCGAAGAATACGATTTCATCATTCAACAACACCATTTTGCCGAGGAGTTCTTGGAGCTGAGAAATTGTGATTAATAACTTTCTTACTACAAAAAGATTCAAATTCTGAATTTTGAAATTCACCACCACGATCACTGTGAATAATTATCAGTGGTAGGTTTTTCTCATTTTTAACATGGGCTCTAAAAGTTTTAAACTAGGAAAAGGATTCAGATTTCATTGTGAGAAAATAGACCCCTGTGATTCTTGTAAAGTCCTCAACTAAAACAAATACATAGTATTTTCCTCCAATGCTTCCAGTTTGTGTGAGACCAAAAAGATCCATGTGCACTAGCTCTTATGCATTAGAAGTTGAAACATTAATGATTGATTAAGTGCTAGTTTTATGTTGCTTTCCAAATTGACAAGGATAACAGACTTTTGAAGAATCATATCTATAGTCTGGTAGTCCTTTAACAATTCTTTTCTTTGAATGTTTACTAAGGAATCTCAGATTACAGTGTCCTGGTCTTCTACGCCATAGCCATGATTGGTCTTCTATTGCACTTAAGCATGGTATGTTTTGGCTCCTAAGGTCTTCTAAGTTAATAGTGTAATCATTATCTTACTAATGAGCAGATAGAATGAACTCATCCTTGAAATTGTGAAGTATACACTTATCATTTCTAAAATTTACAAGGTAACCTTCATCACATAATTGAATTATGCTGATGAGGTTGTGCCTAAGACCTTTAACAAACAAAATGTTTTAAATAAGAACTTTTCCAAGAAAAACGATATTACCTATACCAACAATCTTTCCATGATAATTATCTCATAAGGTAACTTTTCCACCTTTTGTTTTCATAACCTTTTCAAAGAGATCATTATTTCCGGTCATGTGTCGGGAACAACCACTATTCATGTACCAAATACTCTAATTGGTACACTTCTCATTTTCCTAAAAAAGAAAAAATTAGTTTTTCAGAATACAAACTTATTTATATCTAAAAGGATTAGATAAAAGAATTTTAGGAATCCACATTTTCTTTGAAAAATGAGCTTTATGAAATCCTAAAGATTGAGTTCTGTTAATGGAACAATCTGTTCTCCAGTGTCCTCCACATTGGCACTTAGAACAAAAAAAGGATTTTTGTGGAACAAAATAGTTATTACTAAAAATAGGTTTGGAATGAGTATAACCAAGACCAGAACCATTTCTCAAAGGTCTAATTTTAGAATACATCTTGTCAATGTTTTCCTTTCCATGAGTAATGTTTGACAAACATTTCTTTAAATAGAAAATTTCTGCCTTTAGTTTTAAAACTAAATTTTTATTTTCCAAAACATTTGATTTTGAAATAGAGTTAGGCTCTAAAACATTTTTCTTTGAAAAAACATTTTCAAGATCCTTAGAATGTTTATCCTTATCAGATTTGACCTTCTCAAGGGTTTTTAAAATAATATCAAAATCATAAGTTTTCACATCAAGATCATTAGAAAGATCTGACACTTCTTTAGTTAACATTGTAATTCTAGATTTTGATTTCTCAAGATTCTTCTTGAGTTTAGAATTTTCATTATCAAGTAATTTAGCAAATCTAGATACTTCTTCAAAATAAGGTAATGTATCATCTTCTGATGATGAAGATTCATCATTTGAAGATTCATAGTATCTATTATTAGTATGATTTGCATTTAAAGAGACATTTGTAATAGCTTCAACATTATGTACCTTAGACATGAGACAATGATATTCAATTGGTAATATGGCTATATGTCCAATATTCTTTCGTCCTGAGGACACATATTCTGAAGAATCATCTGAAGAATCACTACCACTTGCACTCGAAGTATCATTTTCCTTCAAGACTTTCTTTGTCTTTGTCTTATAAAACCATTTCTTATTTCTTTCATAGTGTTTCTCCTTTCTATCTTTCCTCTTCAGCAAAGGACAATTAGGCCTTATATGTCCTACTTTCTTACACTCATAACAAGTTACCTCTAAATATTTCATATCCTTCCTATCTTTCATTTTGAATCTATATTAGAGGTCTCTCTTTCCTAGAATCTTGTTCATCCTTCGAGCAAGATTGGCTAGCTCATTATCCAAAAGATCACAATCACATGAATCAGATATAACTACTTTTTCGGCATTGGATCTTGTAAGCCTTTCAGGTGTTTTAGCTTTAGATGTAAAGGCTACACTTCCATTCCCATTCTTCTTCCTGTTGAAATCAGCATCTCTCTTAATTCATGTCTCATGTTGTAGAAGGGTTCCAAAGAGTTCATCAAGAGTAATCTGGGAAACTTTTCTATTTTCATCAATAGCTGTCCTTTTCGAATCCCATTCATTTGGCATTATATCTATAATCTTATCTACTAGAGCCTCATCATCAAGACCTTTTCACCCATGGATTATAGACTGTTAACGATTGTCATAAAGCTTTGTTTCACTTTACATACTGGCTCTGCATATGGAAAAACAAATCCATGATACTCTACTCGAAGCATTGCTCTTCTTGTTTCTATAACCTTGGATGTACCAAAATGAGTGACTTATATTCTCTTCTAAATACAGTTGGATGCTTTTCATGACAATATCTGACTATATATATTCCTGGTCGTAGAGAATTATAAATTATTGCATACCTTGTAATTCAGTTGATATTCTTGCTTCTCTTGGTTAGTAAAAGTACTAACTTCTTTGTCGGAAATTTTGTAACCTCCAGTAAGCATAATAAAATTTTCTACGGCAGTATTGATCACACAATCCTTCATACGATCTCTCCAGTACTCATAATTATTCCCATCAAAGATAGGTGGTATATATGGATTTAGATTGTCTATTGACCCAATATTCATTCCGTCCATTTAATAAAAAAAATATTTTCCGCTCCACACGTTAGTGTAGTAAGTAAAAATAGAACAAGAAATACAAATCAGTGGAAACAACCTTTGATACCAATTGTAGGATAGAAAATGTAGATGTATATGTATATTATATGGAACAATATAAGAGGGGGGGTGAATTGTAGGATTAAAAACATAGAGTTTAAACACTTAAAGAGATAAGTTTAAAAGATCTTAAACTAATGGAAATACAGACACCCACAAATGTATTGAGACTAAATGGTATAATGTAATGTAATAATAATGAAAAGTAAAACAATTATATTCGAGATGAAAACAATAATTAGAGTCATATAAAGATGAATGATTCTACCTTAAATCATATAGAATCGACCAATACAATATGTAATAGAATGATTGTAATTGAAACAATTACAATTGAATATGTAAAGAAGAAAGGAAACAATATAAATTCCTTTCTAATACAAGCAGCAGTGGAAAAGTAAAAGTATTACAATTCTTTTGACCCAATGAGAAGGGTTATCCTTTCACCTAGGATAAAAGGTTTGTCTCACCAACACCTTGGTAAGCCCTCGATATGATGACCGGTTCATACTTCTGCCTATCCCCAGCAGCCCTCGATACGATGATCGGTAAGTCTGTCTGCCTATCCCCAGCAGCCCTCGATATGATGATCGGACCATCCGTCTGCCTATCCGTATCATCCCTCGATTTTGTAGGTAATCGGCACCTCTGTCTTTCAATTACTTGAAAGCCCTCTATACGATGATCGGACACACAAAGATGCTGAGAGAAATCATAGTGTCTCTCTCTAGAACTTATTGGATGTAGAGTATTACAGTTGTTCCAAAAGTCTCTTAGTTGTCTATTGTACTCTCAGCTTCAAATGACCTCCTATTTATAGGCCTCAGGTTCCAACATTCACATCTCCTCCAACGGTCATATTTTTCTGAAAAAACCCATAGGGACTTGGACACCTAGAATCATAACGGTCATATTGAAACAGAAAGAACGACATTGTTTTGATTAGTTTGTAACTAACTCAACGACATCATATTGGTTAAAATAAGATATATGAACAAGATAATAATGAGTACGATTTATATGAAACATGTGTTTTTGAAAAAGTACCAAAACAAGTATGTAAGGAATGATAAGAGTAGCAGAGTCAATTCAATTTCCATATTCAGTACGATCAGCATTGTACGATTGGCATGGTCAGTACGATCAGCATTGTATGATTGTCATGGTCAGTACGATGAGCATTATACGATTGTCATGGTCAGTACGATCAGCATGATCAGTTCGATCAACATGGTCAGTACGATCAACATGATCAGTACGATCAACATGATCAGTACAATCAGCATGGTCAGTACGATACGATAAACATGAAAGAGGACATTTGTGATTTTTAAAACAATATATGAAAGTCAAAAGCGGACTTTTGACTCAACATTTCTTTCCAAAAAAATGGTCTCTATACATAGGGTGTGGAATCTATTTTGTTATTTGATCTGATCATGAATGAAAAAATGGATTTTGAAGAGTGATGTATTAGGAATAAGATGATTTTTTTTATAAGTGAACGGAGGGGCAGTCATCGAATTTCTCAAAATAGTAAAAGAACATAAAAAAATTTCTAATACCAAATGGATCCATTATTATTACTTTTCACTATATGGTTAATATGGGTCTTAATCCCATAATCCATTTAATTTTTTTAGTTTTAACTATATTTTACCCTTATCTTTTGATTTTAACCCTTATTTAAAACTCTTTAACTCTTACTATGAAAACATTGATTTATAAACTACGAGGATTAATAAAATCACTATAAAAAGTAAAAATACCAATAAATGGACAATAGATAATATTTAAAACCTTATCATAATGAAATGGAATAATTCAATAGTTTTGTAATTTTATATAATTTGATATATTATTATTTACTATAAAATATCTGTGATGTCAATATAAAAAAATGCTCATTACATTGACATTAATTATATCAATAAAATAATTATAAATATAAAAAAATATTTTATTACATAAATATTACTTGTTGAAATATATTTTTTTGATTTTATTTTTTACATTGAATTATATAATATAAAATATTTGTAACATTATTTATTTGATTTTCTCATTAATTAAAAAATTACTACATTAGTATTATGCATGAATTTGAGGTAAATTTCTCATCATATAAAATAAAAATAAATTTGCATGATGAAGAAAAATATTTTATATGTTAAAATAGTATTTATATTTGAACATATCCTCTGTATAAGAATATACTGAAAATAATCTACTTATTAGAAATAAGAGTGTGAAATGTTTGACATTTCTTACAATAAAATAATATGAAGGTAATGATGTTGTCCATGTGGTTCCAATGATCATAAAAAAATTAATTTTATGAAATTCAATTTATTATTAACAAAAATAACAGTTTATATTCATTAAATTTTTATTTTAACTAATATTTTAATCATAAAATCACATTTAATGTGTTATTTTAATTTTATTAGCCTTGGGCAAGCATTGAAGATTTATTTGAATAATCCACTTTTAATATAATAGTAAAATTATCCAATAACCATAAAAATAATAATTAATACATAATTATGAATTTAAAAATCTTGAAAAGTGTTATCATAACCAAATTAAAAATTTTAGGATACTAAATTTTACTTTTCATGTGTTGTATCGGCTCTGCGTCAGTGCTAAAAATGATTTTCATATTTATTATGGAATAAATTACAATATATCAGTTTTAAATATCTTTTAAATTGTATTAATGTTATTTTTATCATACATTAGTCCTTCCATAATTTTCAAATATTTTTATATAATGTCTATGATTTTCTGACTTCATAAAAGATATAGTATTTATAAAATATTTTTTTCATACTATTTGATAAAAATATAATTTCTTTAGAAACATTTTAAAAACTCATCATAGGATAAAGTTTGAATGATAATTTAAAATATAAATTTCATTTTAATAAAATAATTTCCAATAATTAATTGAAATTAATTTTAAATTAAAAATGCAGAATGAGATGAAAACCACTTTTAGGAAGTAAAAAATCATTTTTAAGCATTACTATTTATTTATTAAAATGATTTTAGTCACACAATAAAATTAAAAATATGAAACTGATTTCATTATACATAATAAAATATATCTAATTTTTATTTTAAACCATCAAAAAATAAAATTTATCTTTCTATGATGTTGAAATAAAAAATATTATTTTCAATAGAAATCATTATTTTTCCCCATTTACTGGAAGGTACATCTTTTTAGAAATATTAATACAATTCATCGCAAGACAATTTTTCATGATCGATTCAATAATTACATTTAGTATTTAATTTAAAATTATATAATTTTAATATTTACATTTTGGATTTTAATTTATAATACATAAAACCATTTACTTTTTATATTTAGAATTATGTTATATATTTACAATGAATATAACTACCTAAATTAAGAATAAAAATAAATTTAAAAATTATTTATTATATAATTACATATTAAGTTACATTCCCCCTTTAATTTTTAATTTTTTCACCATTTTAACACCAGATCAGTAACGAGGGTTTGACTCATCAAAATACCATTTATGAAAACCCAAATCATAAAAAGAATAATTAGATCTTACTCTTGAAATGATAGTAATAAAATTGTGCAGGGGACCTCATCTAAAACATACTATTATTAAATATAGGAAAACATGGATATTGTAAATAAAATATAATTCATATGGACTGATATAGAGTGATAGAGAAGATGGTCATAAAATAGTTAACCATCACCGAACTAAAATACTGCGATGATTTAAAAATCCATTGAGTTCATGGTAATAACAATCAAAAGGAATATGTTTTTATTTAAATATAACTTAATTGAGTTTTGGAATTACATTATCATATATACTAGTGTGACAAGAAAATATGATTATTTGAAAACTATTGTTTCAACCTTTAATCAGATTCCACAAAAAACAAATCTTTTTCTTCAAATGATGAGTACGAAATTTTCTTTACTAAAGAACAAAAATAATCTCTTAATGAATCGAATAATCCAAAAAAACATTATATATTTATTCCTCCTATATTTAATCACCAAAACTAAATTTTAATAAAAAATGTTCAACATAGATCATTAAAAAATAACTTCCTATAAAATTACTCCAATATAATAGAAAATATTTTTAAAATGAGAGAATTATATGAATTTGATCACATAGTCTTCTTTTATAATTTTAATATTTATCTCCAAATCACATCAATACCACATAAATTTTCATTAAAAAAAGTGAATACAGTAATAATATAATCACCATGATATGAAAACCATTTCCATAGATATCCCTAATCATCATAATTCCACAATAAAATCATAGTTACTTACAAAATATTTTTCAAAATTTATTCCTCAAATAAAATCCAATGGTATTATATTTAGTATGATCCTATAAGGTTCCCAAAATATAAAACTTCTTCTAAAATAAAATTATTAAATTAATCTCCAAAATAATTAATCAATCCGATGTTTATATTCATTAAAAATATATAACCCCAAAATGAAATTAATCTATATTTTATAAATAATTTAATTAGGAAAAAAAAGTCACACTAATGAGGACATGACATAGGCCAGTGGTGGGTGATGTACTCATGTTTCCCTTTATTTGTAGGTTCAAACCACACAACCGTGCGGAATCTGATGGGTTTTCACACATCAAATGAGTTATCATTTTTATAAAAAAAATATTGATATAATATTTATAAATTTCCATAAATGTGAAAAATAAACCCAATATAGAGGGTGGTGGAGATATGGGAAATGGGAAACTACAAACCCTAGAGATCATGATGGCCGTGAGAAGAAGAAATCAACATAATGATAAATAATTACATCTATGAATGATCATGATGGATATAAGAAACTCATTAATCTTACATCAGCCTAGCCATGTGTGGTAGTAAGAGCTCTTGTTGGAAATACTCGTTTGAGGAAACATTTTGTGAATGTTTTGAGATCTGTTGCAAACCATAATTTTCATATTTTGACTTACCTTCTATTAGAAGGATCATCAAGAAGGGAAAAATATCCCTTGTTTCAAAAAAATAAGGAGTCTAAAACTGAAATTTTTATCTTGTGTTCATACTCCATTATTGTGTGAGGTCTTATTTTGAAAGGAGAGACGTTATGAAAATTTTATGATCTCACTTTAAGGATAGTTGATATTTGGGGATTTGATGATTGGAATATGACATTAATGGGAAGGGGATATTATAATGTGTATTTCCTCGATGATTAATTTACGCAAGGAGCAAGGAGCATGGGGAAAATCACTATGATGGTTAAAATAATATGAATCCTTTAATTGGATTGGAATATCGACCCTTCCAATGTAAGGAAAACCCAAAAATATCTCACGATTGATATTTGAGGACTAAATTTGTTATTTGGAATCTGTTGATTTAATGGTACATATAATATACAGTTGAAAATCTAATTTCAATGTATAGGAAAATAGATATCCAGAGATTTTGGAATAATGCTTGGGACATGGTGAAATTTCATATGTCTGACATTTTTTTGTCGAAGAAGTGGTGTTAAAAAATATATGGCAGAACTAAAATTGTTATGAAATATGAGAGGAAGACAATGTTTTTCATGGGTTTTATTTTTTTGGGATCTTTTCCTCTTAATGTAATATGTTTATGTAATGAAACATTTTCAAATAGAAAGGGAATGATGATTCGAATTACATAAGAAATAAGGGAAAGGAAATATGTTCCTTATATTGATTTAAATATGAACATGAATTTTGGACTTTCATATATTGAATAGGTAGGAAAATGGAAAGGTACACAACAGCCATATATATATATATATTATGAACAAAATGAGAATACTCTGATTGATAGGGATGTGAAATCCATTCAGGATGATGTTAGAATGGAAAACAATTGCAGATCAAGAAATATTGTGGCCAATTATTGTCGGTCATCCAGCACTAAGGGAGAAAGAGAAGATTCCATGATAGCACTTCACAATCTGAGTCACATGAGAAAATCTGATATGAATATTATCTATAAACCTGCGATAACATGATCATGGGAAATTTCCCTATTATCATTGAAGTAGAGAAGACTATGAAAACCAATCATAGGAATTTTTGAGATAATAAGGGAAAACCAATAGGGGAACAATCCAACAATATGGGTTCAACATGTTGACTATTAGAAAATATATATGGTGTGATGTATGTCATTATAAATGGTATATAACTAGAGGACCAAAAGATTCCCCTCACACATGGGCATGTTGTTCTAGGAACTCATTCTAAATAGGCTAGCATTATGAGGTTATAGACATGAACTCTTGAACATCGTGATGAATCTCATTCATAAATTACTTATAATATTAGGAGTTCACAGATATTTCTAATAATTACTTCAACTAATGTGGGGTAGAAATAAATAAAGTGAATTCAGAATGAAAATCAAGATGAAAACATTATTTTATTTGGTACATTTTTAATAGTATCCCCTCAAAGGCTACTAGAAGAGAGTCATCAATTGTAAAACCTTCCAATAACATCAAATCCAACATCACGTTCACTCCTCTGAGTGGTATATTTTGGATTGATGAATTCTATGACAATAATACTATAAATATTGATATTAATAAAGGAAATATAGATGAATTCTATAATAATGACGTTAAAAATGAAGTTGTGGTAATTGGGAACTTGGAAAATCAATAGTATAATAAAATAAAAATGGTGGAAAGAATACAGGTAAATGGAAAAGAGGGAAATTCCATTGGAATATGACATAGTACAAAGGGCCTCTAATAGGAAATATGTCCATAATAAATTAATCTTCCTTATTTCAATTGTCAAGGTCTAGGGAAATCCTTAATGGCCAAAGCCTTTATAAAGTGTATTAAGGCCTTTAAACATTGATCATTGGAATTGATGATAAAAAAATGATGTTCGAGAGCTGTAAGACTTTAAATTGTGAATCTCATGGTTATAATTTTATTGTTATGAATATGTATTCATTGATCATGGACCATATATGTATTTTCAAACATATAATCACTATTATTAGTTAATTTAATATGAAATATTAGCATATTTATATTTATTTTAAAATTTCATGTAGTCGTATTTCTGTCTCCCTTGTTTATGCATCCAGTTCATACATTAGAAGAAAGGTATTATTGGAGTAACATGGGGATACTTCTAAATATATGAAAAAATTCATGGTTTTGGGGGTTTTGACACTGTTTTGATGAATGGCGAAAAAACTAGCTCCAATTTCAATAAAAGGGAATCCTTACAGTTATTTGCATGTATTGAATAGTGAAATCATGATCAAATTACAATAGGTGGAGACTCTTTCAAATGTAGTAGATATCCTTGAATGCATGGAGTGATATTATGTTAGACAGATGTTCTATTAAAATGGATTAATGGAGTGGTTCTTATGGGGTCTTCAGGGATACACCCCATACTATCACTAGGATCATAATCTTATTATTATTAAACTCTCCAATCAAATGACAAGACTACTCGCTCTTCCATTTCATTTTATTATTGGATGACTTGTTTTTTCATTATGTATGGAGTTTATTTTCATTCCATGTAGGATGAAACCCATTAGGATTCCACTTAAGTGGATGGATGATAATTTAATGATTACTATGGATATTTTAAAATAATTGAACAAGAAATCTTGTTATAATCATGATATTGGAATAATTTATTATCAATAACATATGTCCTATATCCATATTACAAATCACCATCATAACATACTCTCTAGAGGTTATATACAATATCAATGCATATTGGTTGACCAATTCGCTGTAATGGAATGTGTAAAGACCCGTAAATTTCAAGGAAATTTTTTTTTCTTAATTTTCTTGGGAATTTTACAAGAGAGCAGTTTCTGACGGCACCTGATTCCGAGGCCCGGTGTGCCCAGAATCATTTTCCGAAGTTTGGCTCGGGTACGTTCAGTGAACGGACGAGCGGGTTTTTCTAACTTTTGAACCGGTGCCCGGAATCGAATTTTGAGGGCACCGATGAAATCGCAGCGCCGGTATTCGCTTAGAAACGCCTCTTCCGGAGTTGCGTTTGCTCGGGTGTGGTTTTTAATTTTCGGGATTAAAGTTAAGAAATAAAATAATTTCTGCGACAACTTTATTTTATTTCACTTAAGCCACTTGGAAGCCACTTGAAGCCACTTAAAGGTGGCTTGAACTGAGTTGAACTGGATAGGATGCTATCCAGAAATATCCTACCCCCTTGGTGGGATAGTTGTGAGGTGGGGCCCGCACGAGCCCTGCCGTTTCTTTCCGCTAAGAAACACACCCATGAAAACTCGTCTTAATGAAAGTCAAATAACGCGTTTTCTAAATTATTAACAGACCATTTAATTGGGCGGTTTATTTCGTGAATTAAATGGGCTGTTTCTTTCGTAAATTAAATGCCATGTTTCTTTCGTTGAATTAATTCAACGAATTAATTCAATCGTTTCTTAACCTGTTTCGTGTGTTAGCAAATTAATAAAATAAGACCAACCTAAAAATCTTTGGGGAAAATTTGAAAGGATTCTTGTTTCTTCTTCTCCATCGCGAAGAACGCGAAGAACGCGAAGAACGCGAAATATGCCGAACCCGGAAATCAACGACGCTTCCGTCCGAGATGTTCTTCCATGCTCCGATCTCCGATCACCGACCGTTTGAGGTGAGTGATGTCAGATTTTCCTCTTAAGTTCTTTTCTTTTGGTTTTAATCGAAACATAGATTTAAATATTAATAATTTAAATCTGTTGTTCTTGGTTCGTTGAGCTCGCCGACTCAACACCGGATTCCGCGACGACGCGACGCCTTCCCGCGACGACGCGACGATCCCTCTCTTCCGCGACGATTTTTTCCGCGAAGAACGCCTGCGCGCGACGATCGATGAGGTAGGGATTTTTTAATTTTGGAATACCCCCTTTTTAATTTATTCCCGTCAATGTTTCTTAAAGAAATTAAAGAACCGTTTTTGTGAACAATTTTTAATCTTATTAAAAATTTTTGTTTCCAGTGTGGGATAAATTTCTCCCGGTTGTTTATCTCTAACGCGGAGGGTGCGAGCCAAACGAACACGGCCCGACGACCCTCCGTCGTTCTTCGTTTTGTACGGATTTGACGGACAATGACGGAACGTGCCGCAATGGATGTTTGACGATCCCGCAGTAAAGAACGGATCCCAGGAAGAGCAACGACGCAGACGAGAAGGAAAACGGGCCACCGGAGCGACGCCGGCGGCCGGAGGCGGCGGCGCCCCGGCGCGCCGCCGGACGAGGCCGCCATGGCTGAAGCCGCGGCGGCGGCGGCCAACGGACCCGCGGCCGCGCGGGTCCGGTTCGCCCAGGCGGGACGCGGCAGAGCCACGTCCGCGATTCACCAGCGCGGCCCGCACGCGGGCCGCGGCTTCTCTCTCGACCGCGGGGGCTGCGCCCGCGGCTTCCACCCGCGCCGCTCGGCCGAGCCGAGCCGGCCGAGCCGGACCGGCCATGGCTGGGCCGGGACGGGCCAACCGGGTCGGACCCGGGTCGGGTCGACCTGGTTCGGGCCGACCCAGGGGGGGTCGGCCCGGGCCCGTACCCCCCTTCTTCGGACATCTTCGTTCAAATGGCCGTATCATGAGCTACGGGCCTCCAAAGGACTCACCGTCAGCGGCAATGCGATACTTGGATCGAGACGGTCGTTTCGGTATATCGTACTCAAGGTTTCGGAATACTTTGAGTTCGGCCAGGTTGGTTCGTACACGAGACCAACCGGGCCCTCAGAACGGAAACGCTCATATCTTGAGCTACGGACGTCTGATTGACGTGCCGTCAGCTTTGTTGAATTCCTCTAAGTGAGACGGATCTTTTTGAATACTCCGCCTGAGGTTTGGACGCCGGTAGAGTGCGGTCAGGTTGGTTTTACCTTAAAAACCAACCGGGCCCCTAGGACGAAAATGCCAATATCTCTCAGAATGGGCGTCCGATTGACGCGCCATCTGCGACGTTGAGTTCCTGTTGACGATACGAAACTTTTGGATACATAAACTTCGTACTTCGTGATAGTTGATGTATCAGCCTCTCGGCTCGTGGAGCGGACCCTCCCGAACGAGCTTGCTGTGTGCGGGAACCCTAGTGCTGGCTGCGACTGCTACTTCGACAGCGACAACCGTGCAGAGATCCTCCGTGGACTCCGACGACGACCGTGCAGAGATCCTCCGTGGACGGCGGCGACGATTGCGCCGAGATCCTCAGTGGACTGCGACGACTACTGCACTCAGCGATCCTCCGTGGATCAGTGCTACCGATCCTGTGTGGGTCCAATCCTGCGTGGGTCAGTGCTCAGCAGTTCTGTGTGAGCCAGCGCCTACAGGTCCTGCATGGGCCCGATCCTGTGTGGGCCCGATCCTATGTGGGTCCGATCCTGTGTGGGTCAACACTCAGCCGTTCTGTGTGAGCCAACTCCTACAGGTCCTGCGTGGGCCCGATCCTGTGTGGGTCCGATCCTGTGTGGGTCACTGCAAGGTTAGTACCTATCGATCCTTCGTGGGTCCGACGACTTAGATGGTTCAGTGATCATCTTTATCGTCATCCGAAGAAGTATACCTGTATGAGCTGAATCTTGTGTTTCTCTCCTTTGTGGATTGTGTTGAGATATCCTGTGTGGATTTACTGTTTACTCTCCTTTGTGGATTGTGTTGTTCTATCCTGCGTGGGTATGCGTTTTGCTTTCCTGTGTGGACTGGGTTGTGCTAGGGCTCGGACGTTGGAGTCGATCGGGGAATTGATGACTTAGGTATATGTATGGGCATATAACTTAGCCATGTCAGATGTTACTTCGTGATTGTATCTCTTCTTCGTGACTTATCCTTTGTGTATTTCGGGAGGCCTTCGGGGGTCTCGGGGTCCCTACTGAGTAGCTTATACTCACCCCTGCATGGGCTATGCCCGCACTTCGTGGTGTTGGTTGCAGACAACGGACAACGCTGATCGTGGAGGAGGCGTGCGGAGCAGGACAGTACCTGGAGGTGGACCACTAGGCGGGACGTACTCGGAGCCGTTAGGTGGACCCGAGGAGCAGTGGAGGCTACCTGTACCCACCCTTCAGGTGGGACTTCCAGAGGACGGCTCGACGCTGCAGTTTTTCCTTTCAGTTGCTGTTTTTCCTTTCAGTTGTACTTTACAGTTGGGCTTGTATTTCCGGCCCCTTTTACTTTCAGCACATCTTGTACAGTTTTTACTTAATGTTTACTTTTCCGCATGCTTACTCTGTGGTGCTTTTTTATTTTTCAAAGGCAATGCCTTCCCTTTTTGTTGGGATTTACGCCTTGGTGCTAGTCGCCAGCCCCTGTCCTGTGGAAGGCGGGCTTGGGGTAGTCACGGCACGGACCCCGAGGGCGGGTCGTGACAAATTGGTATCAATGGTGGTCGGTTCTACCGCAGACTCTGATCTTTCTTCTTTGTGAAGCAATAGTGTTTAGCGTATTGAGTGTGGTTATCAGTCCAGGGAGTCCAGTGATGGTGCGGCGGCTGACGTATCCATACACCAGGACCCTGACTTCTGATTTCCGACTTAATGCACGAAAACATTGATTGCATGTGTGTTTCAAGTATTTTTTGTGATTACTTGTGTCAGCTCACCAGGTATACTGTTCTGACCATGGTACACTTGTTTCCTTTTCAGGATGGCACGATGAAAGCAGCCAGCTACGGTTCCTAGAGTAGGGCGCGACGACAGCCCGCCGAGCGACGAGGCCTCGGTACGGGGCCCGTTGAGAGCAGAGGAACCGGCGGTACCTTTACCCGCCGAGCCCCCGATGCTTCCAGCACTGGCAGCTGACGACGCACGACGCCTCGGAGCTCTGCACGAGTTCCAGCGCCAGCGACCACCCATGTTCCGTGGGGAGTCGGACCCCTAGGCAGCCGAGGACTGGCTGGAGGCGGTCGTCCGAGTTTTCAGGCTAGTGAGGACACTAGCAGACCTCATGGTGATCCTCGCGGCGAGCCTACTGCACGCAGCAGCAGGGCGATGGTGGAGCCTGATGCTCTAGGTACACGATGAGGCCACCCTCATCTGGACGGACTTCGGGAGCCTCTTCCGCTCAGAGTTCGTCCCGGCCACCCTCCGTGCGGTGCGCATCCAGGAGTTTCTTCAGCTGTGGCAGGGTAGCTTGACGGTCGCTCAGTACGCGGCGAGGTTCACCGACCTATCTCGCTACTCGACAGACATGGTACGGGACCCCTTCTTCCGGGCCCGGACCTTCGAACAAGGATTGAGACACGAGATCAGGGCATCGCTGATCTCCCTCAACATCCCGACCCAGGCAGGAGTACTGGAGCGAGCCCTCCTGATCGAGAGCTTCCTGGCTGAGTCCACAACGAGACTTACCGCAGGGAGGTAGGTAGCGGAGTCTTCGGCAGCTGGTAGCCGGGGGATGAATCAGGGTTCCAGGAAGAACAGGCCTTCCGGCAGACGACCCTGGGACACTAGCTCAGCGGTGCGGGGCACATAGCGCAGAGCCAGCCTTCCGAGAGGCAGACAGTGCTACGAGTGCGGCGGGCAGGGCCACATGGCTTGTGACTGCCCGACCCGTCGTACCGAGGGGCAGCCGACGGTGGAGGGACCACCCAGGCAGAGGCAGAGGGTCGACCGTGGCGGTCCGCAGGGAGGAGGCGGACGAGGCAGAGGAGCTGGCCGAGCAGCAGGTGGTGGGCCACGCTTTGTGGCTCTGCCACCACCACCACCAGGAGGCCCGCCCCGACCACAGGGAGCTGGCGGGCAGAGATAGGCTCAGCTCCAGGCAGCGGAGGCCTACGACCACGGCGCGCCAGAGATGATTCGAGGTACGATCTGTGTATATTCCACCCTTGCTGCAATTCGGATAGACACAGGAGCGAGTCACTCTTTCATAGCCACCGCCCTTGTTCGGAGCTCGGAGATTCCGACAGAGCCGTTGGCTCGATCCTTACGGCTAGAGACTCCTACGGGAGAAGACTCGACGATTACACACTGGTGCCGGCAGTGTGAGCTTACTCTAGGAGGCGAGAGCTTCGGCTGGGATCTTCTTGTAGCGGCGTCGAGGCCTTTCGACGTAATCTTGGGCATGGATTGGTTATCTACGGTCCATGCTCAGATTGACTACTTTAGGCGCAAGGTGCGATGTGTGCGCACCGACGGGAGATGGTTCACCTTCACCGACGAAAAGGGAGCCTTAGCAGCACAGGATGGACTCACGCAGAGGAGAGGTCAGCCCATCACTCATCAGTTGGCTAGCCTTATCCTGGGAGCAGTTGACGTGCGGAGTCCCAGTTTTCCTGCTGTGGTGGATCAGTACGCGGACGTCTTTCCCGACGACGTTCTAGGACTACCTCCTCGCAGAGAGGTAGACTTTTATATTGACATGTACCCCGGGACAGCCCCGATATCCACTCCAGCATATCGGATGGCCCCCGCTGAGCTTCGAGAGCTGCGGGTACAGTTGGAGGACTTGCAAGGCAAGGGGTTCATCCGACCCAGTGTTTCGCCCTGGGCTTCCCCGATTTTGTTCGCCAAGAAGGCAAACGGGAGCTTGTGACTGTGTGTCGATTATCGTCGCCTGAATCAGGTGACAGTGAGGAACAAGTATCCGCTACCCAGGATTGATGACCTCTTCGACCAGCTCAAGGGAGAACCGTGGTTCTCAAAGATAGACCTCAGGTCAGGATATCATCAGCTTAGAGTTCGAGACGAGGATGTGCAGAAGACGGCCTTCAGGTGTCGGTATGGCCACTATGAGTTCTTGGTTATGCCTTTCGACGTGACCAACGCTCCAACAGTTTTCATGAGCCTCATGAACAGGATCTTCCAGCCATACCTCGATCGATTTTTCGTGGTCTTCATCGACGACATTTTGGTGTACTCGACGACGGAGGACGAGCACGCCTACCACCTGCGTGTTGTACTAGAAACACTCCGAGAGCACTAGCTTTATGGCAAGCTCTCGAAGTGTCAGTTCTGGTTACATGAGGTCCACTTCTTGGGGCACGTCATTTCTGAGGCGGGAGTTGCAGTGGATCCCGCAAAGATCGAGGCAGTGCTAGCTTGGGAGCCACCCAAGAGCGTGACAGAGGGCGGAGTTTCTTGGGCCAAGCCGGATACTATTGGAGATTTGTGTCGGACTTCTCCAGAGTTGCGGCCCCACTCTCAGCATTGACGAAGGAGTGGAAACCCTTCGTGTGGTCAGACAGATGTCAGCAGAGCTTCCAGGAGCTGAGGAAGAGGTTGACCAGCGCACCTATCCTGAGGTTTCCTGAGGAGGGAGTTGGATACGTAGTCTACTGCGATGCATCAGGGACCGGACTCGGGTGTGTCCTGATGCAGGAGCGGGACGTGATTGCCTACGGATCACGTCAGTTGAGGCCTCATGAGCAGAACTACGCTACCCATGACTTGGGGTTGGCAGCAGTGGTCTTTCCCCTGAAGACATGGCGACACTATCTGATGGGCGAGCGCTTCACAGTCTTTTCTGACCACCAGAGTCTCAGGTACATCTTCTCTCAGAAGGACCTGAACTGGAGACAGCGGCGATGGCTCGAGTTCCTCCAGGACTATGACTTTGAGATAGTCTATACTCCTGGGAAGGGGAACGTGGTGGCTGATGCCCTCAGCAGGAGGACGGGCATCCAGCTACTTGAGGAGGCGACAGAGTAGCTAGCTGCTTTGCAGACATCCTTCGTGGATAGAGACGGAGCAGCCTTCCTTCAGTCTCTCACAGTCTCTCCTCCACTTCTTCAGCGGGTCAGAGAGGCACATCATGGGGACGTTGACTGTGAGACACGGCGTGCACCGATATCCTCGGAACATGCACCTGATGGTTTCTCCCTTGGAGCATAGCACGATGTCCTTTTCAGAGGACGTACCTTGGTACCGGTCGCTTTACGAGAGGAGGTGTTGAGAGTGTATCACACTTCTCCTTTGGCGGTACATCCTGGAGTGGCAAAGATGTACCAGGATCTCAGACAACAGCACTGGTGGCCGGGCATGAAGAAGGTTGTGGTAGAGTTCGTTTCACGGTGCCTCACCTGCCAGCGGGTAAAGGCAGAGCATCAGGTACCAACAGGTTTGGTACAGCCCTTGGAGGTCCCGGAGTGGAAGTGTGACGGGATATCTATGGACTTCATGACTGGACTTCCACACACTTCCAGAGGTCACGATTCCATTTGGGTGATTGTTGACCGACTCACCAAGTAGGCACACTTCTTGCCCATCCGAGAGCAGGGCTCTGTAGAGAGATTGGGGCGTCTCTACGTTCAAAATATTGAACGACTTCACGGTGTGCCATCGACTATCGTCTCCAATCGGGACGCTCGTTTTACTTCCCGGCTTTGGAAGGGGTTGCAGGAGGCGTTCGGGACGCGACTACGTCTGAGCACCGCCTTTCACCCTCAGACGGAAGGTCAGACGGAGAGGACCATTCAGACACTCGAGGATATGCTCCGCGCATGTGTCCTCGACTTTGGTCGAAGCTGGGAGGACCACCTACCCTAGGTAGAGTTTGCGTACAACAACAGCTACCACTCCACCATCGGGATGACACCCTATGAGGCGTTGTGCGGCAGGCCTTGAAGATCTCCTTTGTGTTGGACAGACCCTGGGGAGTCAGCACTTGTGGGACCAGAGATGGTCCGGGCCACGACAGAGAAGGTCCAGGTCATCCAGGAGCGGATGAGGACAGCACAGAGCCGGCAGAATTCATATGCTGACAGGAGGCGGAGGCCACTAGAGTTCGAGGATGGCGACCACGTCTTCTTGCGGGTCTCACCTCGACGTGGTTTGAGGAGATTTGGCCGAGGCGGCAAGTTGTCTCCACGCTTCATCGGACCCTTCCAGGTCCTCAGCAGGGTTGGCGAGGTGGCTTATCGCCTGGCTCTGCCACCTCAGTTGCACCGGGAGCACGACGTCTTCCACGTATCCCAGTTGAGGAGATACGTGCACGACCCGACACACATCATTGACTATGGGGAGCTAGACGTGGATGATGGGGAAACTTTTGCGGAGGTCCCAGTGGAGATAGAGGATCGACAGGAGCGGGTCCTATGTGGGCGATCGATTCCTCTTGTGCGCATCAGATGGCAGCACGAGAACCTCTAGGAGAGCACTTGGGAGCGGGAGGCTCAGATGCGTGCTCAGTACCCACATTTGTTTCCCAAGTTTTTGATGTATCTTTACGAGGACGTAAAGTCCTGAGGTGGGATTAATGTAAAGACACGTAAATTTCAAGGAAATATTTTTTTTTCTTAATTTTCTTTGGAATTTTACAAGAGCGCAGTTTCTGACGGCACCTGATTCCGAGGCCCGGTGTGCCCGGAATCATTTTCCGAAGTTTGGCTCGGGTACGTTCAGTGAACGGACGAGCGAGTTTTTCTAACTTTTGAACCGGTGCCCGGAATCAAATTCTGAGGGCACCGATGAAATCGCAGCATCGGTATTTGCTAAGAAACGCCTCTTCTGGAGTTGCGTTTTCTCGGGTGTGGTTTTTAATTTTCGGGCTTAAAGTTAAGAAATAAAATATTTTTTGCGACAACTTTATTTTATTTCACTTAAGCCACTTGGAAGCCACTTGAAGCCACTTAAAGGCGGCTTGAACTGAGTTGAACTGGATAGGATGCTATCCAGAAATATCCTACCCCCTTGGTGGGATATTTGTGAGGTGGGGCCCGCACGAGCCCCACCGTTTCTTTCCGCTAAGAAACGCACCCGTGAAAACCCGTCTTAATGAAAGTCAACTGACACGTTTTCTAAATTCTTAACAGACCATTTAATTGGGCGGTTTATTTCGTGAATTAAATGGGCTGTTTCTTTCGTAAATTAAATGGCCTGTTTCTTTTGTTGAATTAATTCAACGAATTAATTCAATTGTTTCTTAACCTGTTTCGTGTGTTGGCATAATAATAAAATAAGACCAACCTAAAAATCTTTGGGGAAAATTTGAGAGGATTCTGGTTTCTTCTTCTCCCTCGCGAAGAACGCGAAGAACGCGAAGAACGCCGAACCCGAAAATCGACGACGCTTCCGTCCGAGACGTTCTTCCATGCTACGATCTCCGATCACCGACCGTTTGAGGTGAGTGATGTCGGATTTTCCTCTTAAGTTCTTTTCTTTTGGTTTTAATCGAAACAAAGATTTAAATATTAATAATTTAAATCTGTTGTTCTTGGTTCGTTGAGCTCGCCGACTCAACACCGGATTCCGCGACGACGCGACGCCTCCCCGCGACGACGCGACGATCCCTCTCTTCGGCGACGATCTTTTCCGCGAAGAACGCCCGCGCGCGACGATCGACGAGGTAGGGATTTTTTAATTTTGGAATACCCCCTTTTTAATTTATTCCCGTCAATGTTTCCTAAAGAAATTAAAGAACCGTTTTTTTGAACAATTTTTAATCTTATTAAAAATTGTTGTTTCCTGTGTGGGATAAATTTCTCCCAGTTGTTTATCTCTAACGCAGAGGGTGCAGGCCAAACGAACACGGCCCGACGACCCTCCTTCGTTCTTCGTTTTGTGGGGATTTGACGGACGACGATGGAACGTGCCACATAGGATGTTTGACGATCTCACAGTAAAGAACGTATCCCGGGAGGAGCAACGGCGCAGACGAGAAGGAAAACGGGCCACACGAGCGATGCCGGCGGCCCCCGGAAACTGCCGGCGGCGCCCCGGCGCGCCGCCGGACGAGGCCGCCGTGGTTGAAGCCGCGGCGGCGGTGGCCACCGGACCCGCGGCCCCGCGGGTCCGGTTCGCCCAGGCGGGACGCGGCAGAGCCGCGTCCGCGGTTCACCAGCGCGGCCCGCACGCGGGCCGTGGCTTCTCTCTCGACTGTGGGGGCTGCGCCCGCGGCTTCCACCCGCGCCGCTCGGCCGAGACCCGACCCGGTTCCGACCCGGTTCGGGCCGACCCAGGGGGGGGGGTCGGGCCGGGTCGGCCCGGGCCCGTACCCCCCTTCTTCAGACGTCTTCGTTCAAATGGCCGTATCTTGAGCTACGAGCCTCCAAACGACTCGCCGTCAGCGGAAACACGATCCTTGGATCGAGACGGTCGATTTGGTATATTGCACTCAAGGTTTCGGAATACTTTGAGTTCGGCCAGGTTGGTTCGTACACGAGACCAACTGGGCCCTCGGAGCGGAAACGCTAATATCTTGAGCTACGGACATCCGATTGACGTGCCATCAGCATTGTTGAATTCCTCTAAGTGAGACTGATCTTTTGGCATACTCCGCTCGAGTTTTGGATGCAGGTGGAGTGCGGTCGGGTTGGTTTTGCCTTAAAAACCAACCGGGCCCCTGGGACGAAAATGCCAATATCTCTCAGACCGGGCGTCCGATTGACGCGCTGTCTGCGACGTTGAGTTCCTGTTGACGATACGGAACTTTTGGATACATCAACTTCGGACTTCGTGACAGTTGATGTATCAGCCTCTCGGCTCGTGGAGCGGATCCTCCCAAACGAGCTTGCTGTGTGTGGGAACCCTAGTGCTGGCTGCGACTGCTACTTCGACAGCGACGACCGTGCAGAGATCCTACGTGGACTCCGACGACGACCGTAAAGAGATCCTCCGTGGACGGCGGCGACGATTGCGCAGAGATCCTCAGTGGACTGCGATGACTACTGCACTCAGCGATCCTCCGTGGATCAGTGCTACCGATCCTGTGTGGGTCCGATCCTGCGTGGGTCAGCGCTCATCGGTTCTGTGTGAGCCAGCGCCTACAGGTCCTGCGTGGGCCCGGTCCTGTGTGGGCCCGATCCTGTGTGGGTCCGATCTTGTGTGGGTCAACACTCAGCGGTTCTGTGTGAGCCAACTCCTACAGGTCCTGCGTGGGCCCGATCCTGTGTGGGTCTGATCCTGTGTGGGTCACTGCAAGGTTAGTACCTATCGATCCTTCGTGGGTCCGACGACTTAGATGGTTCAGTGATCATCATTATCGTCATCCGAAGAAGTATACCTGTGTGAGGTGAATCTTGTGTTTCTCTCCTTTGTGGGTTGTGTTGAGCTATCCTGTGTGGATTTACTGTTTACTCTCCTTTGTGGATTGTGTTGTTCTATCCTGCGTGGGTATGCGTTTTGCTTTCCTGTGTGGACTGGGTTGTGCTAGGGCTCGGACGTTGGGGCCGATCGGGGAATTGATGACTTAGGTATATGTATGGGCATATACCTAAGCCGTGTCAGATGTTACTTCGTGATTGTATCTCTTTTTCGTGACTTATCCTTTGTGGATTTCGGGAGGCCTTCGGGGGTCTCGGGGTCCCTACTGAGTAGCTTATACTCACCCCTGCACGGGCTATGCCCGCACTTCGTGGTGTTGGTTGCAGACGACGGACATCGCTGATCGTGGAGGAGGCGTGCGGATCAGGAAAGTACCTGGAGGTGGACCACTGGGCGGGACGTACTCGGAGCGGTTAGGTGGACCTAAGGAGCAGTGGAGGCTACCTGTACCCACCCTTCAGGTGGGACTTCCAGAGGACCGCTCGACGCTGTAGTTTTTCCTTTCAGTTGTTGTTTTTCCTTTCAGTTGTACTTTACAGTTGGGCTTGTATTTCTGGCCCCTTTTACTTTCAGCACAGCTTGTACAGTTTTTACATAGTGTTTACTTTTCCTCTTGCTTACTCTGTGGTGCTTGTTTATTTTTCAAAGGCAATGCCTTCCCTTTTTGTTGGGATTTACGCCTTGGTGCTAGTCGCCAGCCCCTGGCCTATGGAAGGTGGGTTTGGGGTAGTCACGGCACGGGCCCCGTGGGCGGGTCATGACAGAATGTTTGGACAGAAATTATTTGAATGTGAAATTGTTGAACGATAGAGATAAACACTCAATATTTTTCCTGGGATTACAATAGGATAAGAGGGTAAGAACATTGAATAATGATAATAACATTAACAAATGTTTATAAAGTACTAAAAAGTAAATTTCTAGGGAAGTGTTAGAGTACTTTAATATGATTTAGGATTATGGTTTGGATGGTTTCACAAACATGTTTTTCATTTTTTATTGGAATATTTTGAAAGATGATTTGAATTGTGCAATAAATGAATTTTTCAATCATTCTTCTATGGCTTGTTGCATAAATTTTACCAATATTTCTTTGAAAACTATATTATAGAATTCCATTGATATTGAAAACTATATATTAATTTTAATTGGGAATACTATTCCATAAATCATTAGTTATATTTTCACGACCTGAATGGGGAGATTTATTGAAGACCATATTACAAAAAATTTTATGGTTTTTTATCCAATTAAAGAATCCAAATTTTCTTATTCATGGCCTCATAAACTGTTAAAATAACAATGAGTAAAAAAGAAGACCAAAATTTTTCTCTTAAAATTTACATTTCCAAGGTATTCGAAACAACAAAATGGAGATTTCTATTTGTTGTTAAAAATATGTATGGATTATCCAATTCCATTATGGTAATAAAGAGAACCTTCATTAATTATTCAATGATTTATGTAACAATTAATCTATCCCATATTGAGTTATTTCAATGTACTAGGGGTTTCGGACTAGGTGACCCAATCTTAGTTATTCTTATTTACTAATATTAATATTATTTGAGTTTATGTGTGAATGACTTTTCTAAAATTTTCTTTTAAAGGGAAATAAAATCTGGGAGGGATTATTCCACCCCATCACATCTATTCTATGCTGATGATACCCGACTTATTGGATATTCCATAATAAAATCCATATCTGAAATATAAGGTTTATTTCCAACCATGAGGAAGTTCATAGAAAAACCATTAGTATGAGTAAGTCCTTTATATTATGGGTGATGAAATATCAGTTGGAAAAAAAATTCAATCACTAGAAACATGGAATGAAAAGGGGGACTATTCCTATTAATTATATTGGTATCCCCAATTTTTTGTCAATGGTAGGAGACAACAACTTCAGGGAATTTGATCAGGATTCATATATAAATTGTCTAGGAGTAAAGGAAAATACATCTCCTATGGGGGATGGGTGTTCCTGGTTGACAAGGTGAGAAATTCCAAATTTGTTATTCATTATCTCTCTATTGGGGGCCAATAATCCTCATCAATGAGCATCAATTCATGATTAATAATTTTATATGGAAAGGGTTACTTCATGAAAATAAATTGGTTAATATTTGATAGACGAAATGTATAAATCCTATTGGGATGGGGTATTGGTATTAAAGACCTAAATATATTTACTTTTGACATCATTAGAAAATTTACCTAGAATCATCTTAGATAAAATGACTCTTCCTTTTATTTTTTATCAAGATGTTTCAGAATAATATATATGTATTTATACTCACATTATCATTAACCGTTATTTTGGCCCCAATTAAGTATAGAATTAATTATTCATTCAATGTAAGTTAATTTATTAGTCATAAAGGGGGAGGAGAAAACATTAAAGTAAGGGAGGACGAATGAAATAAATCTCCAAGGCATAATCCTTCTCAAAATTAACACACTCTATGGGCTGGGAGCCCAGTGTAGAACAAATAATACAAGGATTACCCTAATTCCCCCCTAAGGCCAGACTATCAACAACAATGTTTCCATCCCATTATGTATTCTTCATGGTATCTCGACTAATAAAATCTATGAATCATCGAGTAATATAAACGATAGATCCAGGAGGTTCACATCTCCCATGGAGAAATTTAAATGTAATTGAATAATCACTTTTGATATCTATGAGGGAGATATTATTAGGGAGAAAAATCTCCAAAACATTAAGAAAAGACTTCATCTACCCAACAAGAGTGTCACTATGACCATAAAATATGCGAAATGTAATCACCACTGAACCATGTGAGTCATGAACAATGCCTCCACCTCTCATGATTCCATGGTTTCAATATCCATCTATATTGAGCTTGATTCCATTACACGGGGTGTTCCATTGGATCCATCGGCCCAATGAAGACCCTTATTGAAAAAGATATGTGGTGTACCTAGAAGTCATGACAATTATCAAAGATTTTGAATGTTCACAACCTTTCAGAAGAAACCCCAGATCCAACGAAAGAGACTGGACCTGAGTTTCAATTTACAGGCAGGAGGTAGAATGACCATCCACCTGAGATTTGTTTTGAAGATTCTAGATGATCCAGAAACCAGAAAAAATCATGGAAGCCCTTCCCTTCCTCTCCATGATATTGCCATCTATATCATGAAACCATGAAAAGAAGAATTTCTCACCATCACCAACAATAATATTGATTCCAATAAGATTTATGAGGTTTTCCCAAATCGTCCTTTCCCAATCTCCATCAATGAATAAGTTCTTGATTGATTCCTCCTTATAAAAACAACAACAAACATATTCGAATACCATACTGACCCCTTTATGATTAATAACATCGTCTTTGGAAAAGGAGAAGTTCCAAATATGCCACACCAAATGTTGAATTTGATCTAAATTTTATTGCACCAAAGCATCTTACACTTTCCCACATCAGTATTACCTTGTAACGATATGTGTTATCCGTTTGCTGAAAAAATCATTGACGTAGCTCCAATGCAGGTGACTTTATTTGGTTCAAAAGAAAGATGGATGTTTTCTAAAAAAACACATTATTAAGCATCAATGGTGGCATGAATGAAGATATGAAAGGAGCAGGCCTTAGAAAACAAAATTCTATGATTCGAGAAACCTAGAAAGCATGGTTATTTAACAGCCCAGTTGTGGTTCCACTATTTAGTCTCGGTGTAGCCAACTATCCATATTGATTGACTCATAATCTTCATAATATGGACACTCCACAATTTCCACATAGAAGAAGTATTACCTTTGGGTTTATTAAAAACATCCCTATAGTTTTTATTGATAATCTTACCCCACAAGTAGATCCCTTCTATAGCATCCCATTATAATTTTGACAGTAGGAGTACATAACCTCACCCACCATTCTATGTACAATATCACCAGACTCCACTAGTGTGGCCATTATTTCCTAGGAAAGAAAGTGACATCTTACCTCCATATGAGCATCCGAGATTAATGAAGACATTATTATTTTAATATTTCTAATCACTATTGTTTGGATTTTATGAACTGAGAGTACATGCATTTGAATGGAGGAAAGAACACAATTGACATGCATAGTTACCACCAAAATAGAGAAATTTTCCCTTCCATTTATTGATACGACGGGATACTTTGGAAACAAGAATCACATAATGTTGGATGCATAAACCGACTTGAGAAATAGAGGCACCAAAGTGATCCATCGGAAAAGGATTTCAATTGATTATAAAAAAATATTCAATCTTTTTTATTCGGTTCTTGGGAAAATATTGGGAGACATTAATTTTTTTCTTATCATAATTGATATGTTGGCTGATCAATTTGAAATATTACTCCATAACCATAAATATACCCTAGAGATATTTCATACTTCCATTAATTATGAGAATAATCTCATATGGTATATGAAGATAATAAAATCAATTAGAGAGATTTCTACAGTTAAATACAAGGATTCTTCTGTTAGGCATGGAATGGGACAATAATTTACTAAAAGCATCTTGAGCCAGAATGGAAAGGCTAGAAGAAAGTGGATCTCCCTAGAAAAGGACTCACACTGCTTTGAAAAAACCACACTTTTATGATGAAGTTCAATAAATACCATGTAGAACTGAAGCACCAAAAATTCATATTAGACACCCATCGAGAGATATCCATTGCAGCCATCACCTTAAAGAAGAATCCACATTCAATCATGTCATAATCCATTTCTATATCCATTTTATTTTCAATGATAGAGCCCAAAAAATTCTTGTTATTTTATTCAATCAATTCCTAGGGAAGAGAAATGGATGCTTAGGTGGACCTTCCATTAATGAAACCATGTTATTCCTCATATATCCACTCATGTAGATAACCATAAAACCTCACCATGATAACACTAGCAAGGACCTTTTATGGATAATAACAAATACTAATAGGTTTTTAATTATTAATAGAAGATGTGTACCACTCAATAGTTTTTGCACAATACACCCACGAATAATTACCCCCAAGAAAAAATCCGGAATTATATCATCCTTAATCAGATTCAAAGAAGCCACACAGAAAGATATGGAAATCTATTAGCCCCATGCGAGCTATATTGATTTAAATAGGACACTACCTACCAAATCTCATTGTCACCCAAAATTCCTTGAAGGACCAAATTGACACTTTTTTAACCACATGGCGAATAGCCTCCCATGACATCGAATCATCTCTAGGATATCCATCTTGCATGCTAGGATTGATGCCCGCTAGAAGTGTTTGGAAATGGATTTTCCACCATCATACCCACCACATCCATATCATTTGTGAAAGAGCTGTCCTATATAAAAATTTTAGGGAGAATAAATCTTTTATTATCTTTGGTACAAGCCTGAAAAAATGATGTATTTTTTCACCTTATTTTAGCCACTTCTGCTTGGATCTATTTTGGGCAACTCGTTCCTGTTCAAGCAGCATAGCTGCTAGAATTTTTTTTTATTAGTAAGATCATTGAAAATAACGTCATATCAACCCTATTCAAGACTGGAATCAGCCAGATAAATCTCATGTTCCTCCTTTTTGTCATCATGGAATCTCGAGGGTTAGTTTATTATCTTGTCCTGTTGGACCCCTCCCCAACAGCTATGTTTTTATTGTGAAAACGGAGTCAATAAGTTTCCCGAACTGGTTTCCTCTAAGAATCCTGAACCACTAAGAGAATGTCTTGGTGTCTACACCATTGTTTATAGATGAATGTATTGAAGGCCTTTAGTTTTCCAAAAAAAATCAACCTAGAAAGTGAGAGTGGTCTCAAAGAACCCGAACTAGATGTAGGACATTAGTATTAGGAAATTCAGAAACAACATGGATGTTGGCTAAGAAGCGATCAAGCCCACACCACAGATGACGTCCACACATCTAATTGATACACCTTGTAAATTTATCCCCAACAAACCCAAGGTCCAAAAGGCCTTTCTGAGTCATGAAATCCGTTAACCCCTTCTTGTCTGACCAGTGAGACGCTTGTCCAGCCTTTGTTTTAGATGGGTTGGGTATAAAATTGATGTCCACTCCAATCACTCATACCATGCTCCCTGTATCAAAGAGTTCTACTTATCACCAGGCTAGTGGATGACTCCAGCAAAAAACAAGAGGTGCATGGGGAAGCACACCCAAGTTTTTGGGTAGAATCATGCAGTAAGTGATATGAAATTGGAGACACACCACCTAAAATTGAATAAGAGGCCTAATGAGGGACGCCCGTTTGGGGGCATGAATATCTGGAGGTTGGGAAAGAGGCAGCAATCATGGAAAGGATGTCCACTGGATCAAAGCCTCTTTGATGGAGGATCCCGAAGTCAACGCTACCATTGATCCACAACAGACTGAGCTCTCCCACAGATCTAGAGAACCAAAAAAGGTATATGAGACTGTAGGGATGAAATCTGAAGTTGAGATCACAGTTGAAACCGCTGAAAAAATGATCTCAGATGAACAAACAGTCTGCAGAAATTCAAAAATAGAAGGCATCTTAAGTACATTATCAAGGGACCCTACATAAAGAATTTTGGCGAGGTGGTCCTCTTAAAGACAGACTGAATTTTTCATCCAATCTAGTTAGAGATTACTATTTCTAATTTTATGTGGCCCTCTAATACAATTACTTTTATTCCCTCATATTTGGTAAAGGAGACTGAAAATTACACCTTCGTGGACAATGAAACGCCTATATGGAGGCATAATAACATTGAGAGTTTAAATGGTAATGAATAATATAGGTTTCAATTTGAAGGTTTTTTTATGCCTCCATGGCGGCCGCATAAATTTATGGAATGGTACAATATCCATCAAGGATCTTACTACTATGGAGAATATGGAAAAAATTATACATTCACAAGATCATTTAAAATAATCTGGAGAATACATTGCTTCAACATGGTATCATTTCTTGAGGGTTGCCGAGAATGTGCAACACCTCTTTTTGGGAAATGTATTTTCTGAAGACCTCAAGAATTATGCCAGAAATATGTTCGGCGTCGAATGTGACATTCACAAGGACCCAGATGATTCCATAAAATCAATGATTCTAGATGGGTTGAGTGATTAGATACAAAAATTTCTCATTAAACTAGTGGAATATATTATTGTCGATATCTGGATTGTGAGGAATATAATGGAGGTGTATGAAGCTTCAATGGTGACACTGGGATCCATGATTAACTATACCAATGATCTGCACATTCTTAGAATTATGGGGGTCTCAGTTAGACCACGAAATTCTACCGTTCTCATGTAAATTTGATGGATTCCTCCTATCACCTCTTGGATAATGGTCAATGTCGAAGGAGCATCCTCTGGTATGTTTAGAACTTTGGGATATATAGGTATCTTAAAAAACCATTGTGAATTTGTTAATGGAATATTTTGTCATTATATTGGAAATGATACTACATATAAAATGGAGCTAAGGGCTATTCTATATGAAATCATCTGTTTTTCGATATAATTGTACTTACCTTTGGATTGAGTCAGATAGTAAAATTACTATATGTCCCTGAAAAAGATACCCAAGAATGTTCCTTGGAAACTACTACCCCATTGGATTCACTATATTTATAATTCCAATCATCTTAACTTGAATGGTTCACATGTATATAGAAAAGATAATCAATCAAATGATTCTTTATCAATGATTGAGATCATGGAACTAGAAAAATGATAGATTTTAAGAGACCAGATTATTTTACACCTTTAGTGGCTGACATTAGGAAAGGATTCATGTACTCCCATATATGTGAAAACCCTTGTAATTCATGACTATTCATGTTTATTTCATTTAATAAAATTTTAGACCATTTTTTTCATGATCTTAGATCTTCTTGATGAAAAAAAATATTCAAAAATAACCTTAATATATTGAGAATTTGTGAAATGATTTTTCCTCATATATTATCTCATATTTTTAATTTTTATTCATAAAAACGTAATAACCCACAATTAGCTAAAAATCAATGATCATATAAACCCTAATGTTTATCCATATCATTGAACGTATTTTTTCAAAATTTAAAGGAATTCTTCCTCAAATAAATCATTAAATTAATTCTTAGGGTTCCATAAAACTAACAAAAATGTCTTCCAAAATTTCAATAATCACAAAAAAATTTAATTAATTATATCATAAAATTGGTTTCTCAGTTATTTAACTTATGATCAAAATCAAACTCGTAAAACAATGATTTTATTTTTAACTCTTTAAAATCATCAAGTGAAAATATATTAATCTATTGTTTTACTAAACCATTTTATGATTACAAAAATAAAGACCCAGTGTTAAACATCAAATGATCTATTATTTCTATACTATTATTATATTTATTCCAATCCCAAATTTATTTTAGGTTTAGAGTTTTGTAGAATTGGTAAAATATATAATACAGTAAACCCATACTTTGTTAGTGGATACTTATATTTATTATCTAGTTTCATTTATAACAACACATTAAAAAATCCTGTTTTTTATTCATGAAATCTCTTCAAATATTGATCTTGACCTAATCATCTTCCTTAATCATCCATTAATAGTAGTGAAAAAAATTAATAACTTTGGATGAGTATAAAGAGCTTTGTAAGGAAAATAAAAATAATGAAAGAAATCATTAGTCCAAAAATATATATAATTTTTTTACTTTTTAAAAATAATCATTGGGCTCAAAATTATCATTTTCATACACAATAATCACTATTTCTACCCAAATCCATCAATAAAAAAGTTACTCAAATTTTTAATGGAATAGTCACACCCAAATAGTTTTCGTTTAATAAATCAAAATATTTTAAAAAAATTTCAAAAAGCTATACTTTTCACTAGTAAGAAGAAACGTATAATTTTATTTTAACATAAAAAAAATAAAATAACTTCTTTTGAAGATAATTGATTTCTATAAAAGCCTATAAACCATAAAAAACATATATGTATCATGGGGAATCATTGATGTAACCACCACAACTACTCATTGAAGACCTTAAAGATTAACATCCAATCATTAACAAGGAATATTCAAAACAACTACTGATGATTAACCATCATAGTTAATCATTGAATGACCATTACAGAATATTATCATTATCTCATAGTAGAATCCTAATCAGTTATATTTGTATTATATATTGAGTTAACATGTTGTCAACTTCCCTCTACATTGTACCCATTGCACTATAGGTTCAAATATTACCACCCATTCTTGTTTTTCCATATAACCAACCATAATGGGTTATAATTTCACTTACCTTATTTATATATAATTTCCATGAACCATATCATAAATATAAATTCTAAAATAGTTCATCATAAAAACATTCCCGAGGAACATAACATTTTCATTCTGAGATCAATTATTTTTATAAATAGTTTTCAAAAAAAGGGAATAATATTTCATTGAAAATATCCTTGTTAATATATAATGTTTCTTTAAAAATTATTATGATTCAAGATAACAATAAATATAGATCAAGTCATATAAGTTAAAAAACATTGCTTTTGATTTTGGGATGATGAAACTATAACATATACATAATAACAATATCATCTTTGATAAATCATGCTTCAGAAAAGTAAGACGTTAAAACCTATGGCAATGATAATATCAAATGATTGTTAATATATGGTTGAAAATCTATTTTAATTGTTTCCGATATGATTTTATATATTTGAATATGATTTCGAAATGTTGGTATAATAAAAAATTTATTATATAGGAGGTTGAATTATTGTTTGGGTAATGGAAGCATAAGGTATGGGTTTTTTTTAACTATATTCATATTCATTGAATTTTACAACCTATTTATTTATTATGATATTCAATGATTTTGTGTGAAATTACCCTCAAATTATTTGTGTTGTATATAAACATTTTATTTATGGATCTATATTTGGTATACATAATAACTAGTGGAATTAATTCTCACTTCAATGATATGATCTCTATAATGTATTTCATCTAAAATTACAATTCATTGAATCATATTTGGTATTGTGAACCTATTATATTTTATTTGGGGAATATGTTTCCCCTTATATATGTAATCACTATTTATTCCTGGTAATTATTGTAACATATAAATTATACCGTTCGTTGGGGTTTCAATTTTGAATATACTAAATAGTTAAGAATATATTTTACAATCATAGACTTTTTAGGGATTTTATATTATTTTAATAAATGAAAATTATAACTACACTATCATAAAATGATCATATTTTATTATCTATAAGATATTTAATTAGTTTAAATGTCATGTTCTATCATTTGATCACTTATTAACTTGAATCAAATACGAAATTATCTAGAAAAAATGATGAACATTATTCTATTTTGGATTTGTTATATGTTTCACCCATGTCCATACTTTTTCAATTTTTTTTACTGAATTCCATATAATTTAATAAAATAATTTATTTATAGACAATTTATTTGACTATTAACATTATACAATATTTTTTAAAAATATTTTAATTATGTTTAAAAATTATTCTTTTATAGTTTAATTCAAAATATTTAACTGAAAATTTATTTTTAATGCATAAAACATCAATATTTTTTTATTGATATGTCTATTTTAATCTAATTATCCACATATTTAGGTTTTACATTGTATTAAAAATAATTTTTTAATAGTACGTTATTCAAAATTTTCACATACATTCTCTTCTTTTCCCCAAAATAAATTATTATAATAGGAAATATTTTTTAATGAATTGATAGTAATAACAAATTGTATTGTTCAATCATGAGCATTACATCTTAATAAATTAATATTCAATACCTAACATTAGGATCCATTCCATATTCACAATGGTATAGTATAATTATAAACATTGATATGTAAAAAATCAAAATAATTTTCAATATCATCTTTTACAAAGATATTCATAACTAGCACCCTCATTAGAAAAATCATACATAAAACATTTCATCACATGAGAATTAAAGTAAAACATAATAATGGGTGAGATAATGTAATTAATATAGGTATACACGAGAATTATTAATGATCATTTAAAAAATATATGTCATAAATGGAATGAGAGAACATGAGATCAACATTTGAAAATCATACCCTAACTACCAAATATCACAATCATGATTCATGGGATAAAGCATCACAATTCATAAGGAATGGATCCTAAATGAATCAATGCTCATGGGCTAAGAGAGAGTAGGAGTGGTGTAAGACATATGCTTTTAGTTTGAACATAATCATGGAAAATAAAATTCTTCATCAAGGCTCAATACCATGAAAATGATATTAGATTAGGTTCACTCACTATTCAATCGTCTCCTTAATCATATTCGACACCCAAGACACTTATAGTTGATTGAATCCATTAATGAACTTGGTAACTCCCCATTACAATCCTTTTTGTCAAGTTAGATATCTTTTTTGCCAATGAATTTGATGGATATATAATTTTATATCCACAAGTCATATAATGAAAATCACACATATGTGCACTATATGATAACAAAACATCCATCATATATTAACTAGTGGGAAGGGAATGAGTTTCATAAACCTTTCAACTTTTCATTATTGTTTAAACCATGTAAAATCAATAAGTCTTGTAAATATCATTTCATCATAATAAAAAAACATTTAGTTAAATAAAACAGATGAAGTCCTTGGATTATATACACAGTAAATAATATGTAACATAGAGGATTTTATCGTATTTTAAAATAACTATACAATATTACTTGGAATATATATTTAAGAAAAAACCCCTATTATTTTATATCATCTTCATTAAAATCATTAAATTCCAATTATATTATATATTTTTTAAATTAACACAATTAAATAATCAACTAAGAATCAATTAATCCTGAATTTATGATAGATGTAAAATATGTTTACTATATAATGATTAAAACAAGGATTATTTTTACTTTTTTAAAAAAATGTATAAACTATATATTTTAGAAAATATTAAAATGATTTTAAAAATTTATATAAAAATTAAATAATAGGAAAAATATTTTTTAATCATTCGTAAGAGAGTTTCTAAAACATTATTGAATTTTTTTAATGCAATATTGGTCATAGAATAATATTTATTTTTTGATGAAGAGAAAAATAAATTCTGTTTCATTAATTTTTTTTGTATCGAGTTCTAAAAGAGAGAAAAATAAATAGAAAAGAAATAATATCCACTAATTGACCAAGTTAGACAATAAGAAAATTATTCATGAAAGGTAGATCATGAAATTTTTTCTTCAAAAACATAATCATTCACAATTCTGGATGAAAACGAGAATGCAACAAAAAATATTTACCACTTTGTTTAAATTTGAATATAATCATCATGAAATAGAAAATTTTATATGAATATTGAAATCTACATATTTTTCAGGAATATAATCATATGATATATTAATGGGTAATAAATACAACAGAAAATTGAAATATTTTGTATATACAACATGAGTCTGACCAGAATAAGTGACATGAAAATCCTTTATCTATAATTTATATTAACTAGATTTATGATTGACATCCTATATAATAAATTAAATTTTTTTATGAATATGTACCTATGAGGTATCATCCTTAAACATTACATATTCTAAATATTTTAAAAAATATAAATCACTTTATTTTCCTAATGATGATTTATGTTTCAACTATTAGAGAATTAGAAAATAAACATATAAAGAAAAATAAATTAATTCCATGTGGAAACTTGTAATCAGAATTAATTGTTTTCTCAAAATAATGGAAATGTATTTTTGAAAAGAAATCCCGGTTAGTATTCGTGACCAATCATCACAATTTTCACCTTGATATCGTCTTTGTCTCTACTATTCTTTAAACCAAGTGATTTTTTTGAAAACATGGAATAAAAAAAGATTATTAAGGGAAATAAATGTGAGGAAACCATTAGTCCTGTGAAATACCATACAAAAAGGTTCATAAAAACAACCCTTTTTACCCTATAAACTGAATCATCATGTCAACAAACTCATTATTTTTCATTTTGTGAATAAAATTATTTTCTTGTAAACATAAATTAAAATATATAATATATAATTAGGTATAATGGGATGTAATTAAGCTAAAATCGAATAACAAATAAGTCGATATCATTATATGTCACTCTTATAAAGTGAATAACCATACTGTCGACTTCTATACCATTGTATTAGAAAGATATTAGGAACCCACCAATTTTTAGTTTATTGTGGATGTACCCATTAATTTTTTATCACATAACCACTTTCACCATGTCTAAGTAATATTATAAAACCACAACATATAAAATATTTTAATTTATATCATTTCACTATTAAATTTCATTTCTACTCATAAGGAAATAATTTCACATTATTAAAATAATAATACAATTTGAAAACCCCATTTTCAAACAATATTACTTGAAAAGATAAAAAAGTGTTATTTAATTTTAAAATCATGAAGGATTTCATATGAAGAAAAATATAAAATAATTATCAAGGTGGTGGAGAAATATTTGTCACTGTATACAATAAAAAGAACATTCCTTTTATCGTTTTTAACGAATGACAAACATTCCAAAGAAAAAACCTAAAAATGTATCTTTTGGAAATACTATGAGTGAAATTAAAATATAAAAATAAAATTTCATTTATAATTCCTATATTAAATATAAAATAATATAAAAAATACTAACATGGAGGTATATATTATGAAATTAAATTTATAAAATATTTAAATCAAGATGTTTAAATCATTGTATCCCATAACACATTGAAACATATAAATAACAAGTCCCATTAAGGAATATAATTAAAAAAACAATAAATAAAATTATAATAAATAAATTCATGATAATATATATCAATGGGGATATTTATACACTTCATAAAACAATCTGGGTGTATGACATCAAAATACGACTCAATCAAAGGAGATTGAGACCAAGTGTATTACCTTGAGTCTCACTCTTCACATTCAATCATTATATTCCTGAATAATAACAATATTTTGATTATTTATTTTCTTAATAAACTTCTTAGTGTTTGTTATTACATTTAAATCACTTATTTTAGTGTGATAAAAATTATATTATTTTTCATGTTCATGTAAGAAATTCTAATGATATTAGGTATTTGAGTCCAAAATGAATTTTTTATGATGTAAAATGTAAATCTAGTCTTTAGTGCATCTTCTATAAAATAATATTCATTAAATAATAAAATAAATTATATAGAAAATATAATTATAAATTAATTCATTATATATTATATATGAAAAATTAATAACATTACCATCATGGAGATGGTATGTCGTACACACGCATGAGTAATGTTTTCATTTTTCATTGATGGTTATGGAATGACTATAATTATAATTTTACCATTAAATAATGATAATAAAATCATTATTATCAAATTAATAATTAAAATATATTTATAAATATTATCCATGTAATGTGGTAATGAAAAATGTATAACATCGCTTCATGGGAGTTATATTTCACGTGTATGCATGAACGATGTTATCATAATATCGTGAACGGAAATGTAAGAAAAAATGTTATATTTTCTTTTAATAATTATAAAAAATTAATTAATATAATATATAAACTTTTATTCCATATTTATAAATATTCTTGAGAGATGGTGATGGGAAAAAAATTATATCGATTCACAAGGTGGTAGTTCAGCATATAAATAAACAATAATTAATTTCCCATTTAATGGTAGTGAAAATTGATGTAGGTGATGATATTTATTTAATGAAAAATATGTATATTTTTTATCCTTAATTAATTATATGCTCATTTTTTAAGAATATTTTATGGATTTTGAAGAATTTTTATAATTGAAATAGTCAATTAAAAACAATACCTTTTATTTGTATGATCTCATTCGATTAAATCCCAAACACCAACAAAGAGAAGTTATCCTTAAAATAGGGAATCTAAAATGTGGGGATGTATTATATCAATTGATTTAGTATGATATTAGGTTAAAAATTATGTTTTTATGTATGGATAAAAGAATAATGGGTTCCCTTTTGTAAGAGAGGTGAAGGTTACTTTTGGAATTCATTAAATACTAAAATAATATAAATTAGTTTTAAATTATAAATGGCTCCAAAAAGATTTATTTCGAAGCTAGGATTGTTATAGGTCAAAATAAATTCATAAAATAAAAAATATATAATTTTTTTAATATTTCTTATATTCAGAATTTAGTTTGAACAATAATTTAACCATTTTAACTCTTACTGTGAAAACATGTAATTTAGAGTTTGAGGGTCAATATAATTACGACAAGATGACAAAATAAACAAAAAATGATCATTGATGAAATTATAAATATTATTAAAAAAAATTTATATTATTTTAGTTCTTCCTGAATTTTATATCATTTAATAAAATACTATTTATTTATTAATATCATTATTGAACATTTTGAAACCATTTATTACGTAAAATTTTAAAAATATCATAAAAAATGACATACTAGAAGAAAAATTTCTGAAAAATCACTAACATATTAAATTAATATATAAAATTATTTTATGACATTCATTATCTGAAAATATCTTTTTAATATTTATAATATCATTAATTTTATAATTACTTTAATTAAATAATTACCATATCATCATTGTGTGTGACTTTAAGATAATTATTTCAATACAAAAAAATTATCATGATTAATATAAAAAATTTCTCATTCTAAATACAATTTATAGTAGAAAAAATATCTCGTATATAACCCCTTATTAAATTTTTTTCATTTGTTAAGAATTAAAGTAAGAAAAAATTATCATTTCCTTGATTAAAATACAATAAATGGAATAAATTCATCCATGATTCTCTAAGAGAACATAAATTTATTCCATCGACGGTTTCATTCATCAATAACTCATCCAATAAAGTAGGACATGTGTTATGGTTTCTTTATATTATATATAATATTTTTGTAAGAGTAAATTACATAATTTACACTTAATTGGTGAAATAATAAATACTAAAGATATTATTCATATTATACAAAAAATTAATGTGTCATGTTTAATAAATTTGTATGATATGATTCAAAATTTGGAATTATTTTTTAACAATCCAATTCAAATAATTTTTTGACATTAATTAATAATTAACCCTATTGATGGTGTGAGAAAACAGGTTGCTAATGTGCAAATGATCAAAAATATAAAATGTTATCATATCCATATTCAACGTAAAACTGGTTCCAATTACATAAATTGGATTAAATGATATATAATTGTTCAAATTATAAATTAAACTAAATAAAAATATAATTTACTACTATAAATTATTTAGATTAAATATATTTTTTCAATTAATTTTATATGTTTTTTTAGAGTTTATCAAAACATAAAACAAATTAGAAAAATAAAAAATGTTAAACTATAGTATGTTTTTATATTATTATTTCAATTAATTTTGTCTATAAAAAATAATTTATAAATGTGTGAAAAACTATATTTAAAACAATTACATCATCAAAAAAGTGACATAACATTTTCTTTTAGAAAAATACATATGTTATTCTTATAATTGGATTTGTTCTTATATCATGTCTGGATAAATATAAGATGAATAATAAAAACTATATTGTATATATTATATATGAAGTGCCCGGATTATTGTGATCACTGAGTGGGGGAGGGGGTGAATCAGTGATCCTTTAAAACTTTTTACTAATTGATTCTTTATCAATTAAACCTTTATGGCTTGTAAAGGCCTTGATCCACTCTTCTTGTATCTCTCAGCCTTTCCTCGAGTGATGCAGTAAATGTAAAGTCACAGGACACAAGGATTTACAAGGTTCGACACCAAAGGCCTACGTCCTTGCCATGTTGGTTATACGCCCCAACATGGTTTCTCCCATTATAATCTGTTAGTATTAAAATGGTCGATACAGAGTCCAACTGTATCTCTCCCGAGTCCCACAGGAGGGTCTTTATACTACGTCCCACAGTGTTACCAGAGTCCCACTAGCCTGCTCCAGAATCCCACTGAAGACTTCTTCCGCCCTGAGTCTCACATGGGGGCTTCTCCTAGCTTCTCGAGTCACACGAGAAACACTTCTTCACTTTAAGTTTCTTCAAGTATCTTCAGCAGTCTGGGATAAAGACTGCTAGCCTTGCCCTCTTCCTCTGATCACATGAGTTGATCAGGACTTATCGTCTTTCTTAGTATTTTTTTCCTTTCTCTTAGGATAACCTGGCTTCTCTCTTCAAGAATCTTCAACAGCCTATGATACGGTCTATTGGTCTTGCTCACAACTTCTGATCACTTCTGTTGATCAGGATCTTCTCAATCACTGAAAACTCAGGTAGCTGATTTCTTTAACTTCAGTCTGGCTTCAGTCTCACTTCAAATCATCTTCATGCACTGAGTGCATGGAAACTCTTCTTCCTCATGCACTGACTGCATGGCCTCTCAAAATCTTCTTCAAGAACTTTCAGTCTTGGACAAGTCAAATGCACACAAGCTGATTTGGATTTGTTCACGTGTGCATGTGCATGCATGCAGGCATGCACTCCCCTTCTCTTTCTTTGGTGTAATAAACCCTCAAAGGGTGTAATTCTTTTAGCACACACATTCTTCTTGTCCTTCACACATATAACACCTTTTTCTTACACAATTAAATGTTTGTTGTACTCTGTGTGAGTATCCTTCTTCTTCTTCTAAGTGTGTTCACTCCTCATAGTGCACACACATAGGTTCGGCCTTTTTTTTGCACACACAAATTGTTCTTTTCTTTTGTAGACACTTGAGTTTTCCTACTTCACATGCACATACTTGGCCCTTAGGTGTTTGTAATCCAATTTACACACACACACAAATAGTGTGGTCTTCCTATCCTTATGCACACACAAGCCACTAAAGGCCTCGTGTCTTCCTCCTTTGCACACCCACTGCCCGTAGGGTGTTCTCCCACTCTTCACACACACGGGCTTGGCCTTATTCTTTTGTTTAGAACTATCAAAACCCGAATGAAATCAACACTTCCGCATAGGGTCCTCTCCTCTTCATCACCGCGCAAGACACAAGCCGCACAAGTTTTCTTGAGCCGTGAGTCGCGTAAGACTCAGAGGGTGCAAGATGGCTCAGGTGCGCAAGTGAAACCGCCGAGCAAGCCCTCGGGTGTGCAAGGTGCAACACTGTGGGGCGTGCAAGCTACTCCAACTGCGAAATTATGCGGGCAGAGAGTGCTCCTTCCTGTCGCGCAAGGGAGGCACATAGGGGACTCCATCGGGACCTCGGGTGGCCCCGAGTTCTTCAGCCGTACAAGTGGGTTTCACGGTGGCTTCGGACTTCGAAAGACAAGGTGCTTGCAAATCTTAAAGTTTTCAGAAAACCTTTCAAGTGCCTCAGGTGCTCCATTTATAGGCGATGAAATCCTCAACCCATCCGCGTGATACAACTTTGAACTCCCGAAGATTTCGGGTTTTCAAAATCTTTCAAAATCTTGATTCTTTCCTCTGTTTCCACGTGGGTCTCTTCCTTTATTTTTCCTTCACACGCATGTGCATGTCGAACATATGCATGGCATCATTAAAATCCAATCCATGCAAAACACGAACACATGAAGCCTCGACAACTTCGTTTTCCTCGGCATTCTTTGAAATCTTCCAAACTTTGCATGCATGCCCATTTTCTTTCATGATCGTGTTCGTTACGTCGAGACAAACCCAATGGATCCTTCAGCTTGAACAACGGTGTCCGGGAACTCGAAATTCATCTTCGGGAGAGATCCTGGTTCGAAGGTGGCTCACGCGAAGGCCTCGGGTGAGCTCGAGGTAAGGGACGACTCCTCGTCCATCGGATCTGGCGTTTAATGAACTTGGACGGCCTGTATTAGATCGGGCCGCAGCGGATGAGATGAGCGGTGTAGATCAAACGCGCGATCAGATGGACGACAGAGATTCGCTCTGCATTTTTTAGAAGTCGTCCCACATCTAAATCTTATGTGTTTTTTCCACGGCTTATCAAAGATTTGCTCCCCGCCACTCCTCAATTGAACTTCCAACCTCCACGGTGCCGCCTCGCACCGTGTTCTCTCTGCAGGTGCGCTTTTGCGTCCATCCCTGATCCCTGCGGGTGCGCCACTGGCGCCCACTATATGCTCCTCTGGGCGTGCTCTTCTGCCTCAGGGACAGCGCCCGGGCCTTGAGGGTTCCCTTGAGCACGGTTGACCCTCGGGTCCCGCTTGTGCTTGAGGTGAGGACCCTCGGCTGGCCTTCCATGGTTGCTTCTTTTTGCAAGAATATAGAACAAGTCATTTGTGTTAAAACCAAGTGACCAAGTTCAAATTCCAAATTCCACGTCTCCCTTTATTATTCATTAGAATTCGTCAATCCTCCTTAAAATATAATATAGACTTAGGAGGTGGAATTCCCGAAGGTTCATCATCAACCGAATCACTTGGATCAATTATTTCTTCAATGCGCTTCATTGATCCAATCAAAGATCAAATTGGAACTTCTTCTATTTCACATGCACTAAGTAATAGTGCATGGACTTCATTAATCCCCATCATCCACTTAGTAGTTGTGGATGGATCATCTTCATCTCCTCATGCATTGTTAAGACAATGCATGGTCTTCAGACATTGTTGTGACATTGTATCCAGTTGATACAAGTTCTTTGAACTTAAAGATCATCTCAACAATCGTCAGATGAGATGATGCTCCATCATCATTCATTCTTCAAGTGTTGAAACTTAGTATCACCTTGATACAAGTATTGAAACATTAAGAACATCTCTACAATCGTCTAATATGACTAGAGAATGTTTCAACCATCATCTCCTATGTCACTTAGTGAATATCCTAAGTGACATTCCTCTTAGTACCATGGCCATTCTCCATTAATCACCAACACCATCACATCTATTGTCATTCACATATTGAAACTCCTTGACATCCAACCATTCCTTGACAACAATATACCTCATTGACAACAAATGCAACACAGTGCACTTCAATCTCCCCCTTTGTATTTGTTGTCAATACACTTCTTCAGCACATATGAATGGGTCAATATGTGTGCCAGTCTTTTCTCCCCCTTATTGGCAATCAAACGCTAAGATGTGGTGTGGTTAACATTCAAAAATCTCTTCCTCCCTTAGATAATCATTTTCTTGAAAATCACTACGAGAGGGATGATGTCACATGTTCTCTTTAGCAAATAACCCTTATTAGATCAACTCTAAGTCTACTTGGGCTAACCCAGTGTAGAAAACAAGAGTGATGTAACCAAGGAACTCAATGCTGTCCAAAATTCCCTGTACATGTGAGATCATGCTTCAAGGGGTTTGAAATTTTTTCAGATATATCAATGAATTGCTATATCCTGCACATACTTCATAAAACTCATTAGAAAGTTCAGTGCAAAGATAAATCTTCCCCTTTCAACCATTTGTCTTCAATCAATACTCCCCCTTAATTGTCATGATGAATACAATTATGAAACAAGGGATGAAAGTATGATTGGAATACCTTCACTTTTCTCAAGAGGGTATTAAATCTCAGAATCCCATCTTCTAGAGATTGGCTCCCCCTCAAGGGGTGCACTCCATTCTGTCCAAACCACTCTCCAGATGAGAATGATCATCATCTTCAATTCCCTGAAATGTTAGCACATGTAAATACAAGTGGTTAGGGAATAAGATGGAACCTCCCTGGTTCATCAATGTGAACAACAAGGTTGAGAAGATTCTCTCAACCGAGATGTCCCATTTTCACCATTCTTCACACTTGCACATTTGATCTTCAATGATGTTTGTGCTAGTGTGGATCTCAATACATCTTCATGTGAAATCTTCTTCTTCCCTTTTGCCTTAGCAATTGCTAGAACTTCATCTTCAGCTCTTTTCAGATCTTTGGCAAGTTGTAACAGATTTGGCCATCTGACTAGTAAGTCACTTAGAAGTGTGGCCTCAGTTCTGGATATTCCACATGGTTCCTTTGATGCTTTCAAGATACCTTTCTTAGGCAACTTGGTTTCAACCAATCCCTTCTGCTTCATCTAGATTGATTGTCTGTTTGAGTCTAGTCTTCCTCTATTTAATTTCATGGCTTGTTTACAAAGATCTATGATATGTCCTTTCCTTCCACAGTAGAAGCATGTTTTCTTCTTGGTGTTCCTTCTGGATGCATCACCCTTCTTGGATTTAAAATCCAAGGACTTCTCTTCCTTTGACAAAATTTTATTGGGAGCTTTTTCAGCTTTCTTCTACTTGCTTCCCAAGGATTCTTTCTGAGCCAGGTTCTGTGATCTTTTCTTCTTTTGAGCTCTGAATACAGTTGGAGATTGACATGTATCTTTTTGACCACTTTTGCAAACATCCCAGATGTTATCAAGCAATCCAAATCTATTTGCAGTAAACAGATGTCTCTGGACCTGTGGATGTTGCCTTTTTTCCTCTGGCTTGCTCCCCCTTGGCATGGGCTTGCTTTGTGCTTTGACATTCAGTGGATTGTACCAACAATCCTTTGCACAGTGCCCATAAATATTACAACACCAACACTGACCTACAAATCATGACCTCTTTAGTCCTTCTGATTGCTGGACAGTTTCCTTAAACTGCTGTGTTGTTTCAGGAGAGCTCTGTTTCTGCATCTTCTTCATCCATACTTGATTGGAGTTACTCTTCCATCATGCACATTTTGTGGAAACACAATTAGAAGCTTTAGTACATGATGGTATGGATGGTACCTTCTTTTTAGAAGTTGTTGCCCTTTTATTAAAGGATGTATTTCTTTTAGAATCATCCTGCTCAATGCATACTTGAGTGGCAACATTTCTTCTTTCAGCTGATTGGGAGGCTTCAGTTTTGGGTGATTGCTGATTTTTCAATATCACCTCTAGTTCTAAGAATTTGATGTTGAGGGAGTTCTTCTAATACACAACAGTTCTTTTCCTTCCTTCCCATTTTTCTTCCAGCTGTTTCATCTGGTCTTCATTCACTTTCTTCATTTCTTTCAATGAATTGTCCAGCTCCTTCACCCTTTGGACTTTCTCTTCTAGTTGAGCATCTTTGACAACCATTGAAAGTCTGTGCAATTTTTCCAGTGCATGGAAAACTTCTTTGACCATTGTCTTAAAGAATTCATTCTCAGAAAGTCTTCTTTGCAATTCTTCACAAGTATCTTCATATCATTCATTGCAAAGAGAAACTGTTTCATCCTTAGCCTTCACCAGCTTTCTGAGAGTGTTGGTTATGCCAACCCTTTTTGTCAATTGATCTTCCATAGAATTGGATTCTTCTTCTAGCTGTAATTTTTCATCTTGAAGATCAAGGATGCCTGTAGTAATACACATTTCCACTTCCTTGGGGACTGTCTTCTGAAGATAGTTGAGTGAATTTTGAAGATCATTCATTGTTCCAACTTCATCACAGCTAGGACAAGATTTCTTCATCTTCTTTTCCTGTTTCTTCGTCCTGTTTTTAGAGTCTTGGAAGATATCTCCATTTGAGGGTATTCACTCACTTCCTCAAATCTGCACTTCATAAAGACTCCCTTGGATCTTTTAGAGGTAACCTCGCTCTGATACTAATTGAAGTGCCCGGATCAGTGTGATCACTGAGAGGGGGAGGGGGTGAATCAGTGATCCTTTAAAACTTTTTACTAATTGATTCTTTATCAAATTAAACCTCTATGGCTTGTTAAGGCCTCGACCCACTCTTCTTGTATCTCTCAGCCTTTCCTTGAGTGATGTAGTAAATGTAAAGGCACATGACACAAGTATTTAAAAGGTTCGGCACCAAAGGCCTACGTCCTTGCCATGTTGGTTATACGCCCCAACATGGTTTCTACCATTATAATACTTTAGTATTACAATGGCCGATACAGAGTCCCATTGTATCTCTCCTGAGTCCCACAGGAGGGTCTTTATACTGAGTCCCACAGTGTTACCAGAGTCCCACTGGCCTACTCTAGAATCCCACTGAAGACTTCTTCCGCCCTGAGTCTCACATGGGGCTTCTCCTGGCTTCTCGAGTCACAAGAGCATCACTTCTTCACTTTAAGCTTCATCAAGTATCTTCAGCAGTCTGGGATAAAGACTACTGGCCTTGCTCTCTTCCTCTGATCACATGAGTTGATTAGGACTTCTCGTCTTGCTCAGGATTTATCTCCTTTCTCTTAGGATAACCTGGCTTCTCTCTTCAAGAATCTTCATCATCCTCTGATAAGGTCTATTGTTCTTGCTCACAACTTCTGATCACTTCTGTTGATCAAGATCTTCTCAATCACTAAAAACTCAGGCAGCTGATGTCTTTATCTTCAGTCTAGCTTCAGTCTCACTTCTAATCATCTTCATGCACTGAGTGCATGGAAACTCTTCTTCCTCATGCACTGACTACATGGCCTCTCAAAATCTTCTTCAAGAAATTTATGTCTTGGACAAATCAAATGCACACAAGCTGATTTGGATTTGTTCACGTGTGCATGTGCATGCATGCAAGCATGCACTCCCCTTCCCTTTCTTGGTGTGATAAACCCTCAAAAAGTGTAATTCATTTAGCACACACTTTCTTCTTGTCCTTCACACATATAACACCCTTTGGTTACACAATTAAATGTCTATTGTACTTTGTGTGAGTATCCTTATTCTTCTTCTAAGTGTGTTCACTCCACATAGGTTCGGCCTTTTTTTCCACACACAAATTGTTCTTTACTTTTGCACACACTTGAGTTGGCCTACGTCACATGCACATACTTGGCCCATAGGTGTTTGTTATCCAATTTGCACACACACACAAATAGTGTGGTCTTCGTCTCCTTATGCACACACAAGCCACCAAAGGCCTCGAGTCTTCCTCCTTTGCACACCCACTGCCCGTAGGGTGTTCTCCCACATTGCACACACACGGGCATGGCCTTCTTCTTTTGTTTACAACTATCACAACCTGAATGAAATCAACACTGTCGCGTAGGGTCTTCTCCTCTTCATCACCGATCAAGGCACAAGCTGCGCAAGTGTTCTTGTGTCGTGAGTCGCGCAAGACTCAAAGGGTGCAAGATGGCTCGGGCGCGCAAGTGCAACCACCACGAAAGCCCTCGGGTGTACAAGGTGCAACACCGCGGGGCGTGCAAGCTACTCCTGTCGCGCAAGTATGCGGGTAGAGAGAGCTCCTTCCTGTCGCGCAAGGGAGGCGTGCAGGGGACTCCTTCGGGACCTCGGGTGGCCCCGAGTACTTCAGCCGCGCAAGTGGGTTGCACAGTGGCTTCGAACATCGCAAGACAAGGTGCTTGAGGATCTTAATGTTTTCAGCAAACCTTTCAAGCACCTCGGGTGCTCCTTTTATAGGCGATGAGAGCCTCATCCCATCCGCGTGATACAACTTTGAACTCCCGAAGATTTCGGGTTTTCAAAATCTTTCCAAATCTTGAATCTTTCCTCTGTTTCCACGCGAGTCTCTTCCTTTATTTTTCCTTCACACGCATGTGCATGTCGAACGTATGCATGCCCCCATTAAAATCCAATCCATTCAAAACATGAACACATGAAGCCTCGGCAACTTTGTTTTCCTCGGCATTCTTCGAAATATTCCAAACATTGCATGCATGCCCATTTTCTTGCATGATCGTGTTCGTTACGTCGAGACGAACCCAATGGATCCTTCAGCTCGAACAACGGTGGCTGGGAACTCGAAATACATCTTCGGGAGGGATCTAGGTTCGATGGTGGCTCACGCGAAGGCCTCGGGTGAGCTCGAGGTATGGGACGACTCCTCGTCCGTCGGATCTGGCGTTTAATGAACTTGGACGGCCTGGATTAGATCGGGCCACAGCGGATGAGATGAGCGGTGTAGGTCAAATGAGCGATTAGATGGACGACCAAGATTCGCTCCGTGTTTTTTAGAAGCCGTCCCACATCGGAAGCTTATGTGGGTTTTCCGCGGCTTATCAAAGATGCGCTCCCCGCCACTCCTCAATTGAACTTCGAACCTCCACGGTGCCATCCCGCACCGTGTTCTCTCTGCGGGCGCGCTCTTGCGCCCATCCCTGCTCCCTGCGAGCGTGCCACTGGCGCCCACTATGCGCTCCTCCGGGCGTGCTCTTCTTCCACAGGGACAGTGCCCGGGCCTTGAGGGTTCCCTTGAGCGCGGTTGACCCTCGGGTCCCGCATGTGCTCAAGGTGAGGACCCTCAGCTGGCCTTCCTTGGTGGCTTTTTTTTGCTTGAATGTAGAACAAGTCGTTTGTGTAAAAACCAAGTGACCAAGTTCAAATTCCAAATTCCACATCTCTCTTTCTTCTTCATTAGAATTCATCAATCCTCCTTAAAATATAATATAGACTTAAGAGGTTGAATTCCCGAAGGTTCATCATCAACCGAATCACTTGGATCAATTATTTCTTCAATGTGCTTCATTGATCCAATCAGAGATCAAATTGGAACTTCTTCTATTTCACATGCACTAAGTAATAGTGCATGGACTTCATTAATCCCCATCATCCACTTAGTAGTTGTGGATGGATCATCTTCAACTCCTCATGCATTGTTAAGACAATGCATGGTCTTCAGACATTGTTGTGACATTGTATCCAGTTGATACAAGTTCTCTGAACTTAAAGATTAGCTCAACAATCATCAGATGTGATGATGTTCCATCATCATTCATTCTTCAAGTGTTGTCACTTAGTATCACCTTGAGACAAGTATTGAAACATTAAGAACAGCTCTACAATCGTCTGATATGACTAGACAATGTTTCAACCATCATCTCCAATGTCATTTAGTGAATCTCCTAAGTGACATTCCTCTTAGTACCATGGCAATTCTCCATTCATCGCCAACACCATCACATCCATTGTCATTCACATATTGAAACTCCTTGACATCCATCCATTCCTTGACATCAGTATACCTCATTGAAAACAAATGCAACATAGTGCACTTCAATATAATTATATATTTCATTAATATAATCCAAAAGAGATATTTTTTTATTTATTGGTATAATGAATACTTTTGGTAATTTATATATATTTTTCTGAAAAACCTTTTCTATTATGTTAACAATAGATTTTACATTAATTTATAATTAATTGGTAAAATAATTATATATACATGTCTCAATAATATTTTCTTAATTTAGTCAATCATGTTCATACCCTTCATTCTAATGGCTTGATTATAATTGTAACATTTAAATAATAATATTTATCTATTCATTTATACTTGATGTTTTGTATCATATATTCTATCAAACATAATATTTCTTTTTAAAAAACATGAGATATTACATTATCCAAACTATTGGAAATTTCTTCCTCACAATTTTGAATACATGATTGGTAGCTATGAGTTGACTTTTCAGAATATCATTTTTGAAATCCCACATTATAAAATGGATTAATCAATTATCCACTTTAAAATAAAGAAGGCGATGAATAAAGGTCACCAGAGATAACACATACTAGGGTGCCATGTAAGAAAAAATTGAAATGGAAGAGAAAAAACTATCATGCTATGATGGAGAGTAATGGATAACATGATAATCTTAAAATTGGAAATCACAATTGCATAAACATGTGATTTCTTAAAAAGATCATGTAGGATCAAAATAACAATGTAGATGCTCAATATACAAGAGGGGGGGGGGGGGCGAATTGTACACTTTAAAAATTTCCGTCAAAATGGAAAGATCTATGTTTAACAAATTTAAACTATGAAAATTCAAAACACCTCTAACACCAATTAGAGAATTGGAACAAGGTATGAAGTTATAAAATTCTATTTCTACACACATGCTTAAAAAAGAAAAGAGATTCATGAAACAGGTTCCAGAAATATGGATCCAGAAATTGGAACTTAACCAATGTTTACAATATGAGATTATACCTTAAATCGTATAGAATCTTACTAAGTAATAGTAGAAGTGTAAGGAAATATAAGAGAGTTATACTTTCCTTACAATACACAAAGCATGAGAAAAAAAGTAGTAAAACTACAAGTAACAATATATAAATCTTTTAACCCAAAGAGAAGGGTATCCAACAACCGTGGAGAGAGGTCCCTTGATTTATAATTTCAAACAAGTCTGTCTTACCCACACCATGATAAGCCTTCGATACAAAGATTAGAGTCTCTACCTTTCTATCCCTGCAAGGCATCAACTTCATGGTAGTTGGAACCTCTATCCTCCTCAGTAAGGAATCCCTCAAACTTCAAGGAATTCATCACCTCTGTCTTCCTATCCCCTGAAGCCCTTGAATTTATTCACCAACATTGGGAGTCGCACGAAGAAATCTGAACGAGCAGTTCAGTACACACAATGCATGAAAAGATTCTCTCTCTAGAAAACACCTTAACGGCATGTGGTCTCTAGAGTGATCAACTTGTTGTTGAGCTCTTTCAAATGAGCTCTTATTTATAGGCACGGTTGGAACGGTCAGCTCCCTCCTCCAACAGTCATATTTTCCATCAATTTCGGAGGGACCTGTACACGTGTCACTAATCCAACGGTTAATTAGAAATAGAATGGACAACATTGGTTTATAACAAAACATATTTAACTGAATTCACAACATCGTTTTATAATGAAAAAAGTGTAAGCATAAGAAAAACTACTGTTCAGAATGTAAACAAATAGAATTTTGGAGTCAACCAAAATAAAATGCAGAGTCTATAATAAATAGATATTCAGATTCTTTTTTATAGGTTTTGAGAACCTGAATTCTGTGGGAATCCGGAGTCTGAATTTCTAAGGAAATTCGTATTCTGGTTTCACTTGAATTGAGAATCAAAACATACAATGTTTGGAGTCGAACTAGTAAAAGTTTGGAGTCGAATTAAAAAAATTTCAGAGACGAAAACAAAGAAGTTTTGAGTCTAACTAGTAAATGTTCAGAGTCGAACTCATAAAAGTTCATAGTCGAACTAGTAAAAGTTCAGAGTCAAACTAATTAATGTCCGGAGTCGACCTCATAGAAGTTCATAGTCAAACTAGTAAAAGTTAGGAGTCTATAATTCTTAGTTGAACTTTGTTAGATTTTGTATCCAGAATTCGTAGTGGAACTTTATTAGAGTTCGTATCCAGAATGTTTAGTGGGAATTTATTAGAGTTCGTATACAGAATTCAGATCCTAAAACAGAATGCTTTATACCTTAGCATTATATGATTCCGATGTTTTGGGTATGAATCTGAATTTTATACTTAAGAAAAATATTGGTATTTATAAGGAAATATAGGTTAGGGTAAATTTATTTAAGGATGGAATTTTACCTTATAGAAGTAAAATATAGATTTGCTTAAGAATAAGGTGTTTGTGATGTTCAAAGCTAGAAGGAATGGAAAAATCATAAAGAAAACCCTATTGACTCAAAAATCTCCCCCTTTTGGAAAGCACAAACATCCATACGAAAAAGAATATAGGACATTGAATAATTTCATTTGACTTTGAAATTAAAACTTATCTCCCTTTTTGCAGGGATGATGATGAATAAAACTAACTCCCGCTTATACATTGAAACTCTAAGGATTGTATTCTAAATTTCTGGAGTGGAGTTTTCATTATCATGGGAATGAACAACTTCATTTTGAGAAACTCCCCCTTTCTTTAATGATATTGCACTTAAAAATTATTCCTTCTCCATTTTAATCTTTTCATTCTCCTCTTTTGAGTAGTTCTTTTTCCTTCTCCCCCTTTGTGATTTTCAAAATGAAGCTAAGGGAATGGAAAAGAAAATATGGTACCTGAAACATTAGTATATAACAAAATAAAACCAACCAAATTTTCATTAGAGTTGAGAAAATTTTTACAAAGAAAGATAAATACAACAAAATATCAGAGTGGGTTTATTTGTCTTCCTCTTTCTTCAGAATTAGCTTCTTCAACAAGGTTTTGAGTTTCTTCAAATCTCTTTGGTCTTCCTCATCTTGCCTTTCCAAGGATTTCATCCTTTCATCTTGGGCATTCAAAGATTATTCCTGAGCCTTTATGGACTCTTCCTGCATCATTAGTAATTCATCTTTCTTTTCCATATTCTCTTTAAACTCATTCTGGAAATCTATTTCCCCTTTCTAGTTCTGAGCTACCGAGTTAAGCTTACCATTAAAATCTCTGACTTGTTTATTCCGAGAACATTCCTCAATGATCATCTCTTATTTAAGAATCTTAATCTTGTTATCCTCAGTGTCAATGGAATCTTTCACCTTATTATAAACATTTTCAAACATAAACAAGTCATCATCCACCTTCTTTGACCACAAAGTTATTTTTCTATAAGACATCCTGTGTACATCATAATTGAAAAGAAAACTTCTATAGTCGGCCTCAATATTTATACACTTATCAGTCACCATATATAAGGATTCTGATTTCTAATTCAAACTATGCTGCATCATCTGGAATCTGTAGTCTATGGTTGGAAATATCAGAATAGTGTCAACCAACTTCTTTAGAGATTCAACCAAAAAATCCTGACCATGTGCTGATGACTCCGAATCAGATAACTTTCTTGGAGATTTCTCTTCCTCAAAATGCACCAACTTCCTTTTAGAAGAACCACCAACTTTTTTTCTTCGGATAATATCTTTTGTTGGTGTGTCTATCAGAACTTACTTCCCCTTGTCAGCTTTCAGAATGGGTTGTTCATCTGAAGACTCTTCCACACATTCTGATAATTGAACAATCTGATATTCATCTGGTTTCTCCTTTTCTGCCCCTTCTTCAAGAAAATTCTTCTCATTGGATTCTTCCTCATCATACAAAACATTCTCCTTCTCTTCCTCTTGCTCATCATTATCACTTCTAGTTTCTTTCTCAACTCCCTTTCCCGGAGTGACTAATTTTGTAGATTCATCCTTCTCTTGATAATCTTCAACATGTTTGATCAATTCATCCAGATCATCACTTCCTTATTCTTCTTCTTCTTCTTCTACTTCAACAAACTGTTCTTCTACTTCTTCACCAGATACTTTTTATACTTCATCAAATACCTCTTTACCCTTAGACTTTTCTGGAGTGATATAGTTTTTTCTTGGAGTCTCTGGTAAAGGTTCAGTAAAGATTGTTTCCAAAACCGGAATCTGCTCAGAATCTATGTCGGTTGCTTTCAAAAGGGATTGAACAATCTCAGCTTTAGGCATATTTTTCTTCAACTTCTTTTCTTTAGATTTATTTTCTAACTCATCAGTAGATCTTTCCCTTAAGGCCTTAGCGTTTGTATGGTCGACTCCGAACTGTGGATCCCATTTTTTTTTCAATTTTCGTTATCTTCTCTCCACATAGCAGCCACTTCATCTGGATAAGCTTTTAGTTTCATTGGCTTGGGTTGTGCGGACTGGGTTTTCTTAGCGTTGGGAGTTTTGTCTTCAGCAAGCACTTCCTTAAGCTTCCTCTTCTTAGAAGCTTTCTTCACGAGATCAGCCTTCTCCACATTTTCTGGAATGGTCTCAGCCTTTCCCTATGGTAAAGGGTAGAGATCTCCAGATTCCATAGAAAAACCCATCTTCATCCTTTTCAATGTATCATCACTGATGAGCATAAGGTTACAATTCCAAACATTAGACTTTCAAGAAAACATGAACGTATCTAGGAACCGAACTATCATCTTGATAGTAAGGCAGGGTATATAATGTTTTGAGCTCTAAAGTTCCATTATTTTATATTCTTAACTGTAACCAAAACATGCCTCATCAAATATAACTAACTTTGTCTTACCCAGAAATCTAGGATGTAAGTGTAACTCTTCTTCATATTATCCTTGTCACCTGTTCTTGGTACGGGAAAACCTTGTACCCACTGCTTTAGAATTCGATTATTCGGGGAGAGATGAGAAATCATAGCAGTCTTGGTTTCTTTAAGTCCAAGACATTTCAATGCCTTCACCTTGTTAAACTTCTTTTCTCATCCGGAAGCTTATGTGAGCAAAACTCAACTTCCCCTTCGTAAGATATACCCAACAAGATTGCAGCCTTGGTGTAAGATAATTTTTAAGTCTTACCATAAGACTTGATAGAAAATAACTCTCTACCATCTTCCTGCTAGATGTAAATAGACTCGTAGAAATCAAAAAGTAAATCTGTATAAACCAGATAATGTTTCTAAGACTTAAACAAGCAATCATCTTCCTGACCATTCAATTTGATATTTTTTGATATAAGAGAATCAAACTTATAGAAATCCGGATGCACTAACCATTCCTTAAAAACTAACCATTTTGAGATTTTTTCTGAGGTAGACATGTCTTGAGATGTAACTTCAACAGACATTCAGAGTGAAGTGTTCTCAAAGATTCAAGACAGCTTTGAAAAAGAGTGGAACGGTCCTTAAGAAGAGTGTCAGAGATTCGAGACGCGAATTCTTTGAAAAAATGAAGTGGGATAACCCTCAGGGTTCCCCTTTATATAGGCATTGAGACGACGGTTCAGATTACACGGTAGATCGAATGGTTGAGATACATAGAGATTTGATCAGACGGTTGAGATACTAACCCCATGGAAAACTTGAGTCTGATCTTTTGAGATTTTTATTAAAAACATTCGGATTTTATGAAAAATAGAATCCAAAAAATTTCAAAACTCATTGGAAAATACCAGCAAGAAAAATATGACTACGAAAACATAAGTAAGGAAATCATACTTTCTGATTGGCTATATAGATTGTTTATAATTGGTAATATTCTTCTTTAACAAAAATTTGACTACGAAAAAAACATTACGAAAAACTCATTATGAAAAAAAAATTATTAAGAAAAATTGTTATAATGGAAAATTCATTACGAAAATTATTATTATGGAAAATTCATTATGAAAATTCCAGTTCTATAAATTTTCATTATGAATATTTTGTTGCAAATGTTTTAAAAAAACTGACTATGAAATTTTTTGTTACACTACCAAGAAAATGTACTCCCCCTATGAAAATGAGTTTATAACAATAAGGTGAATTATTCAACAGGAAGTTAATGAAGAAGGATTACCTCATAGTTATCATTCCTAACTTCTCATTAATGTATTCAAATCTATCGGAGGGTAATGATTTTGTGAAAATATCAGCACGTTGATCTTACATTCTGATAAACTGAAGAATGATTTCTCTTTTTAGTGTGTGATCCCTAAGAAAGTGATGCCTAATATCTATGTGCTTTTCATGAGAGTGGTGTGCATGGTTTTTACTAATGTAAATGGAACGTTGGTTATCAAACAAAATTTCAGTCTTTAAAAAACTCATGCCATAATCTGTGAGTGTGTGTTGCATCCACAACACTAGAGCACAACAACTTCCAGCTGCTACATTTTCAGCTTCAGCAGTGGGGAGTGCTACAGAGTGTTACTTCTTATAGGACCAAGAAACTAATGAATATCCTAAGAAATGACAATTTCCGGATGTACTTTTTCTATCCATTCTACACCCACCAATGTCAGCATCTGAAAAGCATTTAAAAAAAAATCATTTCCAGAATTATAAAAGAGTCCTAAATCCATGGTTCCCTTTAAGTAGCGAAAAATTATTTTCACTTCCATTAAGTGAGACTACTTTGGATTGGATTGATATCTTGAAAATAATCATACTGAGAACATCAAGTATGGTCAACTAGATATCATGTATAGAATACTTCCTATCATACCTCTAAAATACGTTTGATCTACTGGTTTCCCAGCTTTATCAAGATCAAGTATGTTTGAGGTAATGATGGGAGTACTTATACTCTTAATGTTGTCATATCCGTACTTTTTTAGATGATCTTTAATATACATATGTTGAGATATAAAGGTACCTTCTAATTTTTGAGAAATTTGAAAACCATGGAAAAATGTTAACTCACCCATCATACTCAATTCAAACCCAGTTTTCATTAGATCCGCAAAGGTATCAGTTAATGATTTCTGAGTTGAACCAAACACAATGTCATCAACATAAATTTGAACAATGTAAACATTTTTCATATCTTTCTTTATAAAAATGGTTGGATCTACATTTCCCTTAACATAGTTATTTTGAATCAAAAGTCCTGTAAGTCTATCATACCAGGCTCGTGGGGCTTGTTTAAGGCCATACAGAGCGTTGGTAAGTCTAAAAACATGATCAGGATGTTTTTTATCTTCAAATCCAGGAGGTGTTCAACAAAAACATCCTCTTGAACATAACCGTTAAGAAAAGCACATTTCACACCCATTTGAAAATTATTATAATTGAATAAATATGCCCAGACAATTATGATACATATAGATTCAAGTCTAGCTGCTCGAGTATATGTTTCTTCATAGTCTATTCCCTCTTGCTGATTATAGCCTTTGGCAACTAGTCTCGTTTTATTTCTAACTATGACTCCATTTTCGTCACACTTATTTCTGAGGACCCACTTTACTCCAATAATAGAAGTTTCCTTAGGTCTTTCAACCATGGTTTAGACTTTATTCCTTTCGAATTCATTTAGTTCATCTTGCATGGCTTTGATCCAATCATCCTCACCTAAAGCTTTATCAGTTCTTTTTTGTTCTAATTGGGAAAGGAATGCTATATGTCATACTTCATTTCTCAAGGAACTTCTAGTAATTAAAAGTTGACTCACATCACCAGTGATACTATCACTGGGATGATTCTTAAGAAACACCTTATTTGGGTTTTTTAAAACCTGTTCATCAACATATGGTAGGAAATATTCTAGGGTAAATGTTTCAAAAGTACCTTTTTGATCATTTTCTTTTTCAATAGGATTTTCTATCAAAGGTTGATAATCAGTTTTTTAAAACACAACCAAGGATGTAGGTTGGGATGGTTTAGAAAAAAAGGATCAGATTCATCAAATTTTACATGAACTGTTTCATCAACAGTACAACTGTTTTTGTTGAAAACACTATAAGCCTTAGAAGTTGAGGAGTAACCTATGAAAATTCCTTCATCATATTTTGGTGGATATTTGTGTAGATTATATTTAGTATTCAAGATGAATACTTTTCAACCAAAAACCTTAAATTCGGAAAGTCTTGGTTTTCTACCATTCCATAACTCATAAGGAGTTTTATTAAGAAAGGGTTTAATCAAAACTCGGTTTATAGTATAACAAGATGTACTTACAGCTTCAGCCAAAAAATGTCTAGATATAGAATATTCACTAAACATGGCTCTAGTTATCTCATGAAGAATTCTATTTATTCTTTCAACTACATCATTTTTTTGAGGTGTTCAGGGTGCTGAAATGTTGTCAGTAATACCTTTTCTACTACAAAAATGTTCAAAATTAGAAATTTGAAAATCTCTTCCATGATCACTATGAATAGTTTTCAAAGGAAGGTTTCTCTCATTTTTAACTTGGTCTCTAAAACTTTTGAAATAAGAAAAAGCATCATACTTCTTTTCTAGAATAAAGACCAATCTAAATCTAGTGTAATCATCAACTAGAACAATAACATAGTATTTGCCTCCAATGTTTCTAGTTTGTGTTGGACTAAAAAGATCTATGTGCACCAACTGTAATGCATCAGTCGTTGAGACTTCACCAATTGATTTAAAACTAGATTTATATTGCTTTCCATATTGACAAGGATTACAAACATCAAAATAATCAAATCTAAGATCTGGTAGATCCTTAACTAGTTTCTTCTAAGACAGTTTACATAAGTTTTTAAGGTTACAGTGGCCTAGTCTTCTATGCCATAACTAGGAATGATCTTCCATTTCACTAAGGCATGGTAAATCTTGTCTCCTAAGGTCTTCTATGTTCAATGTGTAAACATTCTCTTGCCTATGGGTGGAACGAATAAATTCTTCCTTCAAATTTTGTACTAAACACTTATCATTCCTAAAATTCACAAGGTATCCTTCATCACATAATTGACTTATGCTAATGAGGTTGTGCTTAAGAACCTTAACAAACTAGACATTTGAAATCAATGTTTTTCCAAGAAGAACAATATTACCTATACCAATAATTTATCACTGAGAATTATCTCCGAGAGTTACTTTTCCTCCTTTCGTCTTGATAATCTATTCAAAATAGCTTTTTTACAAGTCATATGCCGTGAACATCCACTATCCATTTACCAAGTATTGTTGTTGGCATTCTCCCTATTTTCTTTAAAATGAGAAAATAATTAGACTTTTAGAATCCAAACTTGTTTGGAACTGAGATTTTCAGATAACAATCTTTTGGGTACCCACATCCTTTTAGAAAAATAGTCCTTATGAAAACCTAAAGATTGGGTTTATTAAAAAGAACAATTCCTTGCCCAGTGACCACCACATTAACATTTGGAAAAAAATGGGGCACTTTGAGGAACAAAGTAGTTGTTACTAAATGTTGGTTTTGCAAGGGTATAACCAAATCCATATTTATGTCTTAAAGGTCGTATTTGTGAGTACATCTTATCAAAAAAAATTTACCATGAATAATGTTTGAAAAACACTTATTTACCGAATAAATTTCGGAATTCAGTTTTATAACCACGTTTTTATCTTCAAAATCATTAGATTTGGAACCAGAGCTAGTCTCAAAAACACTTTTCATAGAAATTACTTTTTCTAGATCTTTAGAAATTTTATCCTTTTGAGAATTCACTTCATCAATATTTGTTGAAATACTTATAAAATAAGATTTTTTCTTATCAAGATCTTTAGAAAGATCTGATATTACTTTTTTAAATGTTCAAAGTCAAGAATTCAGAGTCAAACTAATAAAAGTTCGGAGTCGAACTCATAGAAGTTCGAAGTCGAAGTAGTAAAAGTTCAGAGTCTAGAATTCAGAGTTGAGCTTTGTTAGAGTTCGTATCCAGAATTTAGAGTGGAACTTTATTAGAGTTCGTATCCAGAATTTAGAGTGGAACTTTATTAGAGTTTGTTTCCATAATTCGGATCCTAAAACAGAATGATTCATACCTTAGCATTATATGATTCTGAGGTTTTGGGTATGATTCCAAATTTTATACTTAAGAAAAATATTTCTATGTATAATAAAATCTAGGTTAGGATATATTTCATTAAGGAAGGAAATTTTCCTTAAAGAAGTAAAATATATATTTTCTTAAGAATAAGGTGTTTGTGGTTTTCCAAACAAGAAGGAATGAAAAAATCATAAGGAAAACCTTATTGACTCAACAGGTCATTGATTTATCTAAAATAAAATTAAGTAGCAATTTTTTTAAATATTATTTTCACAGGTTTCAGAAATAATTTTACTATTAAGACTATGAATGTAAGTAAATATACCTATATAACTAGTATCATTTCATCCAGTAATCAATTTTTACCACAAACTCATCTTTTTTCCCAAATGGTGTGCATTTATGATGGGTCTCTCACCAGTGAAGAACTAGAATAATATTTTAGAAAATCCAATAATATTGAAAATAAAAACAATAAATTTATGTTATCTTGAAACAATAAACAAAAGGAAAATTTCTCATATAGGATAATATAATTCTGTAAAAGTAAAAAACATTTTTATGATGAAAAACTACATTAATATCCAATTGAAATAACCAATGTTCAACATTGTCTATTCAATAAAAACAATCTTTACAATTACTAAAAATTCCATTGTATTCTTTCTACCTTAATCTTATATGATTATCATGATAGTGAAATTATTCTAAAAAAAACTATAATAAAAAAATCTACAAATAAATTCTTAACCTCATGGTTACATATAAAACTTATTTATCCTACATGAAATCTATATTTATACATAATATTATTTAAATAATAGAAAAAATCTTATACTCACCAATACATCATTTAGTTAAGTTGTAGGAGATAAACCCTTTCATCATTATGTTGTGGGATCAATTCCCATGGCCTTGATGGATACATTGTGCTATAACCAATATTTCATGTTTTATAATTTCAAAAAATATAATAACATAATCTGTATAAATTTATAGAAATTTTAGAAACTAATTAAAAATGAACATAATATTTCTTAACCTCTATGGTTATCTCTACATTTAATTTTTCATCGTAAAATGCAAGAACCCAAAACTACCAAAAAAATGAATGCCTTCAAAAATTATATTAGTTAACTTAAAATTTTATTATTGAATTCCTTAATGGGGTTTCTAAGACACTAAAATTAATGTCAAACTGAAAATTAAAAACTAATAATTATATCTATAAATGTTTAGGAAACATCTTAATCTCCAATGTTGTCTAAACCATAATATGATACAAAATATAAAGACTCACTCTTAAAAATTACATATTCAAGTTATAATTAAAGCTATAAATCACTTTATTTTCCCCTATATCTTTTAGGATTAGTGTTTTAGAAAATTTAATAAAACACTTACACTATAAACCCATAAATTTCAATTGGACACTTATGACCAATATCAATTTTTACTAAAAAAAGGAAATATTTTTTTTAAAATAATTCAATTTTTTCCTTTTGGAAAAATCATCAATTTTATTCCCTTCATCTCATCACCACTTCCTTAGTCACTACGATTTTTTTGTAAAAACATGGGATGCACATAAATTCTTAAAAAGGGAAACTATATAATGGAAACTAATAGACTGATGAAAACCCATAATAAAATTTCCTTAAAAATATAGTATTTTACACTTCTATAGGAATCGTCCTTTCAAAAAGGTAATTATTTTTCCTTTATAAAATGAAACAATTTTCAGGAAAACTCATAAGAAGAAATATAATATATAACTATGTAAAATAGGATATAATTATACTAAAATGGTCTATCCAATCATTCAACTTCCATACCCAATGCATTGGAGGGCTATCACAGACCCACCTGTCGTTATTTAATCATGTAACTATCTGTTATTGGTTTATCATGTAACCAACCATCACAAGTCAAATTAGCATTATATAAACACAACACAAAAAATCTTTTAATGTACAATATGTCACTATTAAATTTAATTTCCACTCATAAGGTAATAATTAATCTTTTTGAAATATTGAATCTATTTCCAAAAACCATTTTAAAATAAATACCCAGAAAATTAAAAAGGGGAATTATTATTAATTTAAAATCATGATGGATAGTAGAGGAAAACTAATACAAAAAAACATTAATGGTGGAGGAGAATATTTTTTTCACCTTATAAATTAGAAAAAATTATTTATGCCTTTTGTAAAGAAAGACAAATTCTCCCTAAAATTAAAATAAAAAGATACCATTTTGAAATAATTTAAATGAAATTAAAAAAAAATATAAAATATCATTTATAATCCTATTATAAAATAATAAAATAAAATCATGAATACATAAATAGTGGAAAATATTATGGAATTAAATATTTATACATTGAAAATAATATTTTTAAATGAATGTGTCCCATAGTACTTTGAAGCATTTGAATTATAATCCCCATGAATGAATAAAAACATATAAAACATTAAATAAAATTATAATATTAAAATTCATGATATGATCAAAATATATTCCTATACACCTCAAATAAATAAATTCTCTGCATGACATCAAAATATACCTCAATGAAACGAGATTGATACGAAGTCTCTTTCCATGAGTTTGGGTCGTCACGTACGATATTAAATATGTTAAATAATAAAAATAGGATAATTATATAGATTCTCAACAACCACAATAAATTTAATTATTAATATTTATCAATTATTAACATTTAAAAAAATTACTTAATTATTAAAGATCATGTGATCCTTTTGGTTCATATTCGGTATATAGTACAAAATGAGTTTGGAATGATATCAATGGTCAATGTGGTCATAAGTCCATAAGATCCATATTAATATTTATGAAATAATAATCACTTTTTCATAACAATTATTCTTATAAATCTGTTCATAAATATCGATATTAAAAATGAATTAAATCACACTCATTGAGACGATAAGTCGTACGTACACAAATGTAATATTTTCATTTCAAAATGATCATTAAGGAATAAGTTATATATAATTTTATATTTCCCGAGTGATAATAATATAATTAATATAATAATAATCATTTAAATATACTTATATATATAATCCAAGTTATGTGGTCATGAAAAATGATTCACATTGGTTTATTGAGGTGATAGTTCACACGTACCCAAGTATGGAATTATCTTTTTTTTTTGTTTATTGAAATGTTAGAAAAAATGATATATTTTCTTTTAATAATGATAAATATGTCATTAATTTTATATTTTTATTTTAATTCCATAGTTATAATTGGTTTTTATAGATGGTGATGGAAACCGAATTATATCGTATAGTGAGGTGGTAGTTGACTGTACACAAAAATGATAATTATATTCCCATTTCATAAAAGTGGAGAAAAATTTAGTTGATGAAACTAACATAATAGAACCTTATAATAATTATGATGTATTATTTGTTATTTAATGATTCATTAATAAAATTTTAATGATGTGGATGAATAAATTAAATAGAATCACATAATTAAAAATAATATCCATTTTTGGACGATCTCCCTTGATTAACACCTTAACACCACTAAAGTGGGTGTTATGACTTTAATAGGGCCTCCAAAAATGTTTTGAGGGATTAAAAAGTTGTATTTTTTATGATATTTTCCAATCATAATATGTGTTTATGTTTTAATATAAGATAAAGAGGGGACCTTATAAGATTGGGCAAGGACACTCTTGGAATCCATTAAACTTTTAAATTAATATCAATTAAATATTATAATAAAAATTGATCGAAAATTTTATATATATAGTTTTTTATTATTATAGGTATAAATACATTTACGCTGTTAATATTACATATGTTTTGATAATTTTTTAATCATTATAATTTAGATTTAACCCTTATTTGATCATTATAACTTCTACCGTGAAAACATGTAATTTACAATTTGGGGGTTAATATAATAACCCAATTTCCCCAGAAAGGAACATTTATGAAATTTTAATCCATATAATTTTTTTTATTAATTTAATATATTTATGAATTTTCTATCATTTAAGAAAATGTTATTTGTTTAAAAATATCATTAATGTCAATTTTTACATAATTCATTACATACCTTTTTAAAAATATGACAGCAAAATACTATATTCTAAAAAAATATTTTAAAACATCAATAAAATTTAAAATTCATCTATGAAATTTGTTTATTACCATAATTATATAAAATAATATTTATTTTAATATTTTTAGCATCAATTATTTTATATTTCCTCTAATTAAATAGTTTAAACATCATCATTGTGTAAGGCTGTAATGAAAATATTTATGTCATAAAAATAAAAAATTAATAATGATTATGAATAAAAAAATTATGTTTATATATAATATTTATATTCAAACTGATCTACTCTATCACCCCCATATAAAAAATATTTCACTTCTTAAAAAAATTATGAGAAATTAACCTTTATTTGAATATAATTCCTTAAATGGATCAAGGCAATCAATGTCTCTAAAATAGATTATAAAATAAGACTATAAATGATATTTTACGAAAATAATTCAATAAATAATAATAATATAACTGTTTGGTTAATTATTTATTATTAATAATGTAATTTTTACCCTTAAATACATGATTTACCCTTAACCATTGAAATAAAATTATTAAAGTTTTTATTAATATAGAAAAAAATAGAATGGACCAATTTAATATAATTGGACCCTAATATTCAAAATATGGATTCTATTTTCTCAAATTTAGTTAATATAAATTTAATAAATTACATAAAAATTAACACAGTTGAAGGGGTGAGAAATCGTCGTATAAATGTTAAAACATTCAAAATATGAAATTGTGTTTATATCCAAATTCAATTTAAAATTTAATCATATGTAATAAATTTTATTAAATTATATATATTTTATCTAATTATTCTTTAAAATTGATAGATTATATAATTTAACACTATGAATTTTTTTGTTGAAAAAAAATTCAATTTAAATTCATTATTTTTCAGTACCTATCTAAATATGAAACTTACCTGAATGATACGAAAATATATAAAAAATATAAATTTTAATATTAATATGTAAAAAAAAGAAGGTAATTATATAAAATAATATATATATATATATTTGTTTCAAAAAATATAATTTTTAAAACGGTTACATCAAAAGGCTATAAAACATCCTTTTTAGAAAAAACACTTTTCATTACATTAAATTTGACTTATTATTATGTTGTTTCAAGAAATAAAATTAGATTAATTTTAAACATTTAATTTAATATTATATATATATAAATATATAATTTATATAATCCAATAATTGTGATTTTTTTATTTATTAATATAAAAAACACTTCCCCGCATTTTAATAGTTTTCTAGAAAAACATTTCATTTTATTTTAAAAAAGTGTTTTACATTGATTTTCAATTAATTGATAAAATAATTAAATAAAACTTTTTAAAGTATATTTTCCTATTTTATTTCATACTATTCATTACCTTTATTCAAATGGACTGGTTTTAATGATAACATTCAAATAATAATATTTTGTTCTCTGTTTTAGCTCGATGTGGCGAATCGTGTAGGCTATCAAACATATATTTTTTTAAAAACATATGATGATACAACAGTATAGTAATATAAATAATTATGATTTCACATTTTACTCACTTATAAAATTATGAAATAATTTTATTTATAACACCTTATTAGAATCATTGTTTTTTGGTATTCACTATTTCATGTTTTAGGAGAATCTCAGTTCTGTTTATCTAATCTTTTTACATGGAGAATGGTTCCATATTATCCATAATGTTAAACATGATATAAAATATCTTATTATATATATATATTATTAGTTACCATTAAATGAATGATATAGAAAATTAAATTACATATTTTTTTGTGATGAAAGGTTGTATGTACACATCAATAATTTTTTCACATTCCAACAGATGATGAAAAATAATTGGAAATGATAATTCACCATCAAAAAATATTTTTATGTCATAAAAAACTTATATATTTACTAAAACATTACTTCTAATCGTATATGTAAAGAAGAACTAAAAATTGAATCACCTCCTTCATTGAGGTGGTAGGATACACTTACACTATAGTGATGTTATCGTCTAAAAACATATGTGAAGGTAAGATGAAAAATATAAATTTATATTAAAGGAAGAATATTTATGTAATAAATATAATTTATATTAATTAAACACATCATAATAAAAATCCTTTAAAATTGGGGATAAAAAATAAACTTTTTCACAATATAGAGGTTGTAGTCCATACATATGAACGAGCGATATGGTCACAACCTATTTGATAAAATAGAGGGTCATGTTGGTGGGTAAATATTCAAAATAGCATTTAAATAGATATGATATACATAATTAATTATCTTATTATTGATAACATATATTTAGTACATTTATAATAACAAATAAATTTAAATATGTATGATAAAACAATTACATATTATTCGATGGAACTTGTTTTGATCATTTCATAAGGAGAGTTAAAATAGTATTTTACGAAGAATAGTTAATTTAAATCTGGTATAGGGATATTCTTTGTAGATTTTTGTAGTTTCTGATTATTCTATATGGATTAATATTTTATAATGAAAAGACATAATAGGGTAATTTTTATATGGGTTTGAATGTGCACACTTGGAATTAAAAAATTGATTAATATATAACTAATCATTTCTCAACACAAATTCACTCAAAAGAATTTGTATTCGAATAAAATTAGATAAGACATAAATATCCTCATATATGGTAATAAAATGAAGTTAAATCTCTTTCTAAAAATTTTCTTTTGTTTTAACCCCTTCATTAAAATATTTAAATATTAACTGTGATAATGTCTTTTTTAAACATTAATGGTTATAAATTTACTAATAAATTAAAACAAGCCTTATAAATGTCAATGGGATGTAATTTTATACCTTAAGTCATCCTTCCAATCCTATTTCAATAATATTTTAAAAATATTCTAATAAAATATTACTATTCATAAAATATCAGGAATGTCATTTTTAATTATATTTTTACTTTGACATTATAGTAATCTCTATAGTTGTGGAAATAAAATCTAAACCACTAAATAATTTTGAACATGCTATGTTTTTTAAAAAAATTCATGGAACAAAATAATTCTGCCTAAATATATTAATTATCTTATTTTAAAATGAATTTATTTTAATTTTCAATGAATTGAATAAATACGATGATGATGTCGCATAACATTTTATTAAATTTTTCAATCACAAAAAATTATTAATAAAATCCCACGATAAAATAATTATTTATTAATCAAAATAGGGATTTATAAATGAAATTATTATATTTTAATGATTTTGAAAAAATATATAGAGACAATAATGTCAATAGATTAACATTTGATAATTTTTATTATGATAAAAAAACAAAAATTTCCTTATCAAGGGAAAATTGATCCAAATTACATATGTTTAATTTTTTAAGATATGGTGTAATATAATATATTTATTGAAACAAGGGAATGTTTTTTGTTGAATTTTAGATCTCATATCATGGTTTTAACCCTCTTTTAACCATTTTACCTTTACCGAGATCAATAATATGTCTCACTATTACTATTCATAATGACTAAAAATAAAATGTGCCAATTTACCATATCTAAAACTCAGGATTCCAAATATGGTATCTATTATTCATTATTCATTATCATTACGTAAAGAAATGAATTTCAATATATATGAATAAAAAAAATGAAATACAGGTGATTGAAAAATGTGTATTTATGCATGAAAATTATTTTTCATTAAAATCAATAATTTTACTAAAAAATACAATTAATCATATTGTACTCAATAAAATTAATTGTATTTCACTTCATGATAAAATAAAAATTATAATATTATTTTCCAATTAAATTTTTTTATTGAAATGAAATGAAGGATTTTAAAATTTAATATTTTTCACTATTCACTAAAAAAAATCATCTTTGAAATATCAGATCATTTCACCGTGAGTGAATTCAAAAATTATGATTAATAATTTTTTCTAATTTTATAATATATATTCTAAAATTAAACTAAAATGACTATAATTTACAAATTCAATATGGGAAAAAAATTTATAATGCATAAATTGACATTAATAAAAAATGAGATATTATTTCTTAAACATTAATCAATGTATTCTTCTATGTAGGGACATTATATATATATATATATATATATTTTAATGTGATTACTAATTTTCAAACATTATAATTAAATGGTTATGTAACAATGTTCATAGTTAAAAAATAATAATTTTATAATATATATCAATTATATTGATGCTTTCTATTTCATGTTAATAATGACTTCGTGTATATTATTATTTAAAATTGATTTTCTAGGGGGTTAAATTCACACCTGCGTAAATAAATTTTATCCTTATATTTTTATATCATTCCTCAATGGTTCAATATTTAAAAATATAAATATTAAAAACCAATATTATACTGGGGGATAATAAATTTTCATTTAAAAAGGGAAAGTCATAAAAATAATGGCTATATGAAATTGGGCATAGTCATGTTTCTTGTTTAAAAGAACATTGATGTGGAGTAAAATTTTAGACTTGGAGGAGAAAAATAGATTCATATGACTAATAGAGATTGATAGAAAATACAATCAAGATAGATATAATATCCACCAAATGAAAAATATTTATGGGGTAAAAATACCATCTATTCATCAAATATAATGATAAATTTATTACATTTTTATTTCAATATATTTTTTCTATCATTGGGAGATTATTTTAATTTCATGATATTATTGATTTTAAAATGTACATAATTTATTTATGTCTATTTAATTTTAACAATTTAATCCTTTGGTTATAGTTTGATGAATTTTTAATTTAATTATTAATAAAAAATAAATTATCCTGTTTACTTTTTCATTCATGAAGCACATAAATTCACATTTAATGGAAACAAGATAAATTAAAGAATGATGTGTCATTATTTTAATATCTACATATCTTAACACCCAAAATGGTTATTAAATGTTATCCAATATTGATTAATATAATATATTATTCTCTAAAACATCAAAAAACTCACTCAAAAAGGAACTATTCCAAAAATGGAAAACAAAATGACCCCTCCCGAAATATGATTAAAAAAATTCCAAACCTTGAAATAAAAATTACTTGTTCAAACAAGAAGACACAATGTCAAAAACATATATATATATATATATATATTGAAACATTATCATTTATCGAATGAAAACATAAAGTACCTCATAATATAACTTACCATATATTCTAATACCATGAATTACCATAAAAACAAAATAAATACATATATACTTCCAAAAAATCGCATTATCATTATTCCAAAAATAATGTCACAATCTATTGAATATATTACATAATTTTAAAATTGTAATAACCTTCATCAAACATGACCTAAATAAAATTACCATCCAATCAGTAACCAATATCAAGTTTAGTAAAACTCTAAAATTTTCTTTATATACGTAAATAATCTCTTTATGAACAAATTAATGTTTTTAACTCATCATAAGGTTAATATTAAAGTTTATCTATCGCTAAATTATGTGTTTTATAAAAATATAACTATACAACTAAATTATGTTATCTAGTCATTAATATACATCAATATATGTTTTCAAATTCATAATGTAACACTACTGTGGAACAATACTTATATGATTCAAGATTATTATACCAAGAAAATCAGTGATGTAAAATTTAAATAATATAATTCCTAAATCCAAATACATTCACATATAAATCCGTTCTCATTGAAAATTAGAATTGTATATGACCTCGATATATGATTGAAACATTGGATTAAAAAATTTCATGTAACAATTCCCAGGTTCCCCTCATATAATAAATTAAATCACTTTCTAATTAATTTCTCAAAAACAACAAATTCTTCAGCGAAAAAATTTTACCTTTATTTGAAAATATGCTCTTTGGAAATTCATCCCACATTCTTAACATGATGATAATTTAACATTTATTCTCTATTGTAATTACCATGTTAAAATCCAAAAAATTCAATCTTCTAAATATACGACATGTTTGGAAACTCAAAAATGTTGAAATTCAAAATATTATTTTATGATACTAGACTAGGTATAATAACAGTGTTTCTCTTTCCATTTAATTTTACATTTTTTCTCTTTAATAAAATCATTCCAAATTCTATCACATAGACTATTAACACGAATCCTACTAGTTCTATCCATTTTATAAAACCCAAACCATTTTTGGAGAAACAATAACAATAGTGATATGTGGTGTAGAATCAGTTATATAATGTGTAAATCATTGTAACATCTTTTAAATAAATGACGCATTGTGATTATTTTTGGTCATCCATGGTTATCATTTATTCAAATCATTCATAATGATCATAATGAAAATGTGAATTAACCTGAATGTATTCTCCGAGAGAGTCAAAATAGGTCCATATAAATGGAGTATTCATAGTTCGACATAATTATGGTTTAGGTATACATGACCGATTTTTTGGGGTAATTAGATTTTTTTAAAAGGTTGGGGCTGAAGCCTCATTTATTATTTAATGAAGTGAAAAGACCTATTTTAACTAGGTAGATGGAGTCCCATTACATAGCTCAACAACCCAGTGGGAATTTAACCCATTAAATGGCATGTAGGCCCATATTTTGGGCATGAGGACCATTCTGTGAATAGTATTGCTACAGTACTCTGCTTGCTATAGTACTACACATTATCTGCCACTACTATAGTGCCCTACCGCCGCTATAGTGACCGGCCATTGCTATAGTCTCCACTACTATAATACGCTATAGTAGTGTTATAGTACCAAGCGCCATGTGGGGTTTGAACCCCCATTTTACATGTAGGATTATAAGGTACTTACCACTAAGCCAAATAATCAATTAAATAAAAAGAACTAGGTTCGTATCCTTGTCATAGAACTATCCATAGTGTATTCACCAAATTTTTATAACTCATATCTATAAATATTTAAAAATAGATGATTTGATACAAACTATAGAGTCCCACACTTTTCATTTATGTATATTACATCTTAATATATGAATATTCAATAAATAAAATTTTGATCAATGAAAAATTAAAATATTCTTATTATCGTTTGATTTAATGATACATAAAAACTACCATTTTTAAGATATAAAGTTTATAATCCAATTAGGTCATCAAAAATAGAAACCTGATTTGATATGTACTACAGAAAACATTTCTTCATATCCTTGGGAAAGGAAAACAAAAAAATGGGTCATCTCAGTAGTTTATGTAATCATAGGAGACATCAATGATGGTTTAAACCTAACAAAACCATAAAATTTATATGAACATGATATTAAAATTCCATAATAAATATTTCATATAAAATTTAAAAAAAATGATTCAGGGAATAAACCATTTTAGATGATATAACATGAATCTTTATAAAATCAATTAACATGTGGTATGATATAATAACATTTTCATATGAAATAATCTTGTGGTATGAAAATAATAATGGAAAATCACTTCCATAGTAATGTACCACTTTTAAGACTATCTTAATTTATTTTGTTCCTTCCTTTTTTCATCTTATCATTAATTAATGTTTAATCATAAGACAATCATTAGAGACATAGTCTCTTATTGGACTGGGTAAAGTCACCATTCTGGTCTTTATCATCTCATTATATGTCAGTATTTAGAAATTTAATTAGAGATAAATATAATTTCTCACCCACCCATTACATAATGAATATCAATAATATGATTTAAAAAATATCATAAAATATACCTTATATCATATCCTCCGAAATGATTAATAGTTTTATAAACATTTTAGTATTTCATCATAGAGTAACCCATCAAAAAAAATTGGATTCATAAATATGATGTCACCATTATCAGAAACCATCAAGAGAATGAATAATTATGGTATCTCTAGATCATAACCCCAATTAAAAATATAGAACATCAATTGATACTATCAAAATTGAAAAACATCTAATGATCACTTGTAATATTGGTTGTGGAAAATACATTTTCAATATGAAATCATATATTTTAAATCATAAAATTTCAAAATTATTATAGAATCTTTGTAATTGAAAATGAACTAATAAACATTTATAGTAATCATCAAAAAATCTATCATTTAGGATAGTGTGAAATTCTATTCCTTCCATATATTTTAAAACAGATATTTTTTTCACACATTCTATAGGAAGCCTCATTTTTCTCATTAAGAGCATGAAAAGTATATTCAATTTGAAAACAACTTGTAAAAAATCAATCATGTGAATTTTATTTATTTATTCATATTATATTAATAAAAAAATATCATGAAATTTTTTTTATGAAATAATGGACACTGAGGAAAATTTATTTTTGAATGAAGAGAGAAATAATGTTAATTTACTTAAAAAAAATTTATGATACAATTTTTTATTTAAGGGTTAAAATTAATGTAAAATTTGTTTTCCCAAAAAATAAAAAAAATATGTGAAGATAAAAAATATTATTTATATGTACATCATGAAATTTGGTCATCAAATAGTTTTTCGTAAACTGTCACGGTAAAAATTGATATTGTAACATTAAACACATACCACTTCGGAAAATTTAAAATTAAAAAAATACTAAAGAGATTATATGAGATCTATATTTAGGTAATGAAAATTTTTAGTAAAATTATCATCAAATAAATTCATTGGTAGTATATACCCCACACAAGGGAACTAATTTGTGAATATTCTACGTGTATCATAGAAATAAAAGATGAATGAAAATCCATTACCACCGGTTTGAATTTCATTGATTGTTTTTTAACCACATGAATTATAACTATAAAATTATAATAATTATATAATAGAGTCATTTAAACGATTATAAATCATATATGGTCCAATTATACCATTTTTACATCCATTTATAAATAACTACTTATTTAAATCACTATTTCCAATTGTTCACTTTTTTATTTTTCATAAGTATATAAGTTCATTAGTTCTGGTCCATTTAATTGGATCATGGTTCCATCATCTATAGAATGTTACCCATTTTATAAATAATATATATATTTATTATATTATATATATATATATATATATATTCATCTATAATTTATAGAGAAGAAAAAATTAATTAAATTATTCTTTGAGACTGTATGTCATATGATTGCCTGAATGTTGTCTACACCATCCGGAAGATGAAACAAAAGAACAAAAAATAAATAATCAAATATTAAAAAAAATATTTTAACATATAGATTATATATATATAAACACATATATATATTATATATCTATATTAATAGCCATATGATTTTAAATTAAAAATTAATCACATCAATTATTAGAGATAGTAGTCCACATATACGGATTGCCTCGATTATTTTTTTCCAACATATTGGAATGTAGATTTATATATATGATGATTTAATATTAGATGAATAATTAAGTAATAAATATCATGTATAAAAACTAAAACCATATTCAAAACAATCCCTGAATTATGGTGATGGAAATGAAATTTGTTACTACATGGATACATTAGTCCACACGTATGCACGCGAGATTCTTTCACCACCCATTTGATGAAATAAACGGTGGGTATTTATTTTTAAATTAAAATAATAAAATTTGAAAATATTTTTTATAATAATTTTATTATTTTTTATTCACCCTCAAAATTTTTAGAATGTATAAAAAATATATATATAAAATTATTTGGTGAGACAACATCCTCTTATTCTGTATGTTTCCTTATGATCTTTTCATAAGGACCTGTAACATGGTCTTTTAAGAAGTCTAAAATATATAATTCATAGAAATTATTTTTTTATAATATATGTATTTAGGGTTTTTTTAGTCTATATATTTTGATTTTGTGTAATGAAAATAGATTTTTGACATCTTTTTATAAGAGAGGGAATGAAAACACTTGAAAATATAGAAATGATTAAAATATAATTAAGTCATTAAAAATATAAATGTTTCCAAATGGTAATAGATTCAAAAAAACATATCATATCGTCTAAATAACATCATAGAAATAAATTGATATATATTTTCCTGTCTTCATAGACATTATTATTTATTAACACCTTTATTATCGTTTTTAACCTTTCTTATGGTAGTGACTTTTCTTATCCTAATGGGTTATATTGTTACATAAAAGTAAAAAATTAACTCTTAAAATAAATTGAGATTAAATTTTGGACCATGTATCATTATCAATGTTCTCATTCAAGATTGTTACGGTTTTTAAAGAATTTAGTAAAATACTACTTCATATAAAATATTATTAATGTAATTTTTTACAGTATTCATTTACATTGAATTTAATGTCATGATGGTAATTAAAGAATTAAAATATTATCATTAGAAAAAATGTCATATTTTTATAAAAAATAGTGGAACAAAATAAATCACCCATATTGTATGAAATTAATTTTATTAAAGTCATTTATTTAATTCTTCTATTAATTTAACAAATATTGTGTTAGTGTTGCATATTCATTTTGGGTAATTATTCAATTAATTAAAATTATAAATAAAATAAAATATAAAAAGTAATTTTTATATGAAATAAACATTTTGAGAAAATTGAATCATATTTTTATACCTAATAAAAACATTTAAATACATTAAAGTCCATAGAGTGAAATTTAAATATTTTCATTACCTAATATTTTAAAATATCATTATCATAGGAAATCGAAAAAATGGCATATTATTGAATTTGTGAAGTCTATTCTAAAAGTAAGTCCATACTACAATATAAATAATAATATTTTGAACTTATCCATTTGTTTCAGATAGTTATACCCATTTTATCTTTTCTAGGGTGATAAATATTTATCACTCTTATAATTTATAATAACCTAAAATAAAAGTGAAGTGGATAAAAAATTTTATGTCCTTGACACGAAATAATATATCCAATTGTTACTATTTAATATATATTATTCGTATAAAAAATTATTAACAGAAATAAAGATAACATAATGATGCAAAATATTTAATGATTTTTTTTATGAATAAAAATTAACTTTTATCAAAATCATTAATATTTCAAATTAAAATGGAATTAATTATATTATTATAAATAAAATATAAATTATGAAAATTCATGTCCATATCAAATATATAATGAAACTATTAAATTAATTTACATGATGAAAATAAATTATAGTGTTTAAAAATTCTATTTATTTTACTATTCATGGAAAATCCTTCATTTTAGAATAATCCAAAAATTTCACTCTAAATGGTTTATGATATACTACTCTCAAAAAAATCATTAAATAAAATTTCAAATTTGGGAATAAATTGCAATTACTAAAAAATTGAGTGTTTATTTTCTTAACATTAATCAATAAATATTTATTGAGGACCGCCATTATAAATGTATTTCATAATTTAATTTTTCATATTAAAACCCACTAATTAAACTACTATGTTATAACATTACCATGTAAAAAATTAAATTTTTATATTATATGCCAATTTTTATAATGATTTGTGTAGTGTTTTAAGAAAGGGATCGAGATTATTATTATTTTAAATTAAATTATTATGGTTTATAAATAGTAATATATAATATTTTGATATATTTTTTTATCATTGAATTTCTGATGAAACATTAACATTATTATTACCAAATTTTATTAGATAATTAACTTCTCTTCATTATCAAAAATCCATATATTAGGAATCATATTGTTTCCTATTCCATATACCATTTTTATTTGTTGTGTTTTAATATGAAAGTTATTTCTTATTATTAGGAAGTATTTAAAATTTATTTTCTTTACTCAATACAAATATCTTTTGATATTTCATTTATTTATTTATTTATTTGATCAATATATATATATAACGAATGTGTTTGAGTTGTATATACGAGTGAGTCGTGTTTATAGATATCCACTTGATGCATCAATGGGTCAAATGAGAAAAATGTGAGGTCTAGCCATATTAAATGGGATTTTGGATTATAAAAAAAATATATTAGAATTCAATGGCACTAAATATTGATACTCATGTCTAACGTTATGCATTTCCATCACTACAAATCTAGTTATTGTTACAAGTGATGTTATTACATTTATATTATACATGGATGCATTTTATGATTATGTTATTTATTTAATGGAAGGTTTATTTAATTATTTAACTTTCCATATAGATTTTATATTAATTATATCTGATATTTTTGATTTTATATAACCATTATAGATTTTTTGAGTTCACACTTCTCTTTTTCATTTCCATAGTATATGAGGATGAAACCATTGAGTGATATTCCGGGATAATATAATATTTGATTTTACTCTATTTTATATGTTATTCATAATCTAAAATAGAAATATTTAATATATCTAGTCAATCAATATTATAAAATTGATCAATCCTTGTGGATTTAATAACGTTTTTCTTATTCCACAGTATTATGGTTGGCATTGGCTATTTGTTAATGGTGTTTGCATAGTTACAAAGATTATAAAGAAACCCAAGTTCAAAACCAGGTGGGGATGTATTTCTAGGGTGATGTAGAAGTATTGTAGCAGGTACTGCAGTAGGCACTATGGAAGGTACTATAGTGGGTATTGTTCGGTACTGTATCATCCAGAATTATCCATCCTTTTGGGCTTTTGGGCACCAATTTGGGGCCCGGGTCCTTCAAGTCCTCGGGCCACCCAAGCCCTTTGATCTAGTATGGATTTCGGACCATATTAAAGCCTTGAATCCACCACAAGGCCTTCCGGCCACCTCAAGGCCCTCAAGCCATATGAATATTTTCCTTAATGATCAGACAAACTATATAAGGAATAGAATCCCAATTGGAATCAGAGCATGCACATTAACAGTAGTTGAAGCTAGAGGATTTGTTCGAAATAGAGGGTATGAAACTGCCTTTGGGACTAGCTTGTTCTTTCTTGGGAAGCCTAGTCGAACCACTATCCAAATGGTGGAGATCAGATATAACGATGAAGAAGCTAGGAGGAGAAGTTCCAAGTATAGTCTATATAATTCTAAATGCCCAGGGGTCATGTAATCTCTAAGCCTACCAGCCTTATAAGGGTTCCCCCTCCACCCTTGAAAGGGTGGTTATAAAAAATCAATAAAAAAAGAAGGACTATGAACCATTTAGGCTAGTATAATAACCAGATAAGATTAAGACAAAGGATTTCTGTTTTTTCAACCCAATAGATGATATTCGAGTCTCATTGGCTTTGTGTCATAACATATGAGTGTAGGATAGATTTTCATAACAAGATATGGTTTTATGTATTTTTTTGTTATAATATATAAGATCAAATTTTTTATGTTTCTATGATGAAATTGCATATCCACAATTAACCTATGGTAATCGTAGTTCAATATTGTTGGTCTTAAATCACTATTAATGATATTTATAATACTAAATATATTCAAATACCTTGGATTGAGATGATTTTGGATATTACATGGGAGTATGAGATCATTGATTCAGGGGTTATCATTCAAGGGAATGATTATAATAGTTCACAATGGAATATAAGTGGTGATTACTGTGGGTTTACGATTCATGTGTTGTTAATATATATTAAAGTTTCTAGACCCCGTTCATTATCATCCATCTATTTTTTAATAGGTGTATGTAATTATTATCTAATCATATAAATTTTAACATTATTATTTATTAATCGGTTGGTTTATCGATCCTATAATGGTAATTGTTCAATTAATTCCCTCCAATTTTTTATTTTTATTTATTTCATGGGAAAAACTAGCTTCAACGTTATCAAATATTATGGTATAGGTATTTATTTTGGTTGGTTAATGTTGGTGCATTGCTGTTGTGATGAGTTAGTTTTGTTACCATGTTTTTTATATTGGGTTCTTCATGTTATTTATAACTCTATTGGATAAAAAATATAACATTTTACTATTCAAATAAAGATACAAAATACTTTTATTACATATACCTAAAAAAAATTGATATTTATTTTTAAATTTTCGCTCAAAATATGATTTCATTAATGAATAAATAACATTTAAATAAGGGATTAGTTATACAATAATGTATCATAAAATATATAATCAAATAAATCATTAAATAAAATAAATCATAATTTTGGAAGAAAATGATAATCATATGAAGAGTTTTTAGGATCTCACAAGAGGACCCATTTTCTATCTAATAAAACATTCTAGAAAACATTATAATCGACTGGAACAAATTGGACTCGATTGGTGGAAAATCCCTTATCCAACTCTAGAATTAAAATAGGTTAACTATCTATAGTGTAATCACATGGGATTTCCAAACATCCCCAATTTCCAATGCAACAACCCAAGGATCCAAGATAATCCAAGTATAAATACAAATAAATTAAGTAAATATGTAAAAATTTCCCTCTTTCCACCTTGGAAACACCCTCTTTGTGGAAACCAATTTGTAATATCAATATCACAATGATAAAAAAACAATATCTAAAAATTATAGAAATTAAACATGTGAATTAACTTATTAATAAAAAAATAATCAATAATAATCTCAAATATGATGAAATAATTATACATAAAAAATATTGATTCAAATAATTCCCATTAAAAATTACATTATAATAAAAACAATTATTTGATAATTCTTTTTAATAAAAATTCAACTTAGTGATTTATTCATGAATCATACATTCATAAAACTTATCTTTTGAATTGTAACAACAAATTTCCCTCAAAATCATATTTATATTATGATTACAAATAAAAAATTAGAATGAAAATTTATTTCATAAAGGTAAATTTTTATAGTTACAAATTTTAGAGTAAAAACATCCAAAAAAGTCAAAAATAATTATTTGTTTCATATAAAAGGTATGAAAGATAATAAACCATCCAGAATTTAATATTTTTGATTCCAGCCTAAAACAATGTCATTTTAGGGTTATTAGATTACTATGTAATCATAAAAACCCTGCAAACTAATGAAATATTTATTTTTTAATAACATGGGAATTCATAAATTATGCCATATATATTAGAAGAAATATAAGGATGATATGAATAAGTGAACAAGAATAAGAAGTGAATATGAGAATTTTATGTAATTATTCTTTGAATCCCAAGGAAATATCAAGAATAAGAATATATAATATGTTCAAATGTGGTAAGATCTTCATTTAATGTTATATATTTTATTAAATGGTGAATAAAGTAGAGGTTTCCCCTTATGTAAGATAATTTCTACAACAAAGAATATAGAGTAAGAAAAAATAAAATAACAACAATAATTATTATTATACATCATTCCAAAAATATATATTAATAATATTATTAATTTTACTGTTATTATCATTTTTACCCCACATCATGTATAATAATAATGAAATTTATATTTTCAAAATAATTTCCATTTTAATTCAAACATATAAATTGAAACAATAAAATAAATACATCATACAACACAGACATGGTTAAACTATAATTTTATATATTTTATTTTATAATCAATATTCATAAATTTTATGAGAATAATAAAATTATAAAAAAAATTATAGTATTCTATAAATTAATTACATAGGGTGTTAATAGTTGGATACATAAAAAATCAGGTATCTGTAAATCTTTTTTCAAATCATTTTAGTTTTCTTATTTTTTGGAATCTATCACTAAACTATAATTTCCCAAGATAAAACAATTTATACATTTTATGGTCTCTAGGATTGGTTTCCTAGACCATGCATAAATGATACTTCACCCAAAAGTGGTTAAATCATGAAGATTTTGATATTATTTATTTAAAAAATATTATTATAACAATAATCATTTAATGTTAAAAAAGTAAACCATCCAAATTCTTATAACCATAATAGTTTCTAAAACATCCAATCCACCATAGTTTTTTATTTATTTTGAATCTATGTTTTATTTGATTATGTAAATATTTACCAATTTGAAAAAATATACATCTTAATAATATTTAATTTATCTTATGAAAAATTTCTCCATTAAAAATAACACCATCAACATATCACTTTTTTTAGTACACCACCACCATAATAAAATATATTAAACCCCATAAATTTAACTTAATGTATCCCCATAAAAATATCATTTCATTTCAATATTCATCAAATAATAAATATTAATTTAATTTTTTCTCAAACAACAAATACATTGTATGATCAAAGTGGATTTATTATTTATTAATACTCATTCCATACCATTAATTACTGTTTAAATCCTATTATTAACATGAATTTTTTTTTATGAAAAAATAATTTTAAACTCATGAATGAAGGAAAAAATTTCACACCCAAATATTCCATAAAACATTGAAAACTAAGAACCCTTGAATAAAAATAAGATTTATAGGTTATAAATATATTTTACCACAAAAAAGTCACTATCTACATGTTTCACATTTACTAGACAACCTATATCATTTCACAAAATTAATTTTGATATCTTGGAAATCCCAAATATACTCCCAAATCAAATTTTATATTTATTTAATATTGGATTCCAAATTTTAACATCCCTTAGAACATTTTTAAAATATTTGGAAAATAGTATATCCATATTATAGTTGATACAGTGAAATAAAAGATAAAAATAGTATTTTAATACAATTATAAATTTTCATAGTTTTTATTTATGGTTTCATAAATGTGAATAAATCACCTAACATGTTTTTGAATATATTTGGACACGTATATTTACTATGAATTGCTTTCATAACCATTAAATAACTTATTAATAAATATTATAATGAGTTTCTTGAATTCAGAAAAGTATTATTTATTCATATATTTAACTAACAATACAATTTATTAACTATAATTTTCCTATTGACAGACATTTTAATTATTTTAAATTCCAAAAATCCGAAGACACATTAAAAAAAATACTTATTTAGGAATGTTTCATTTTTATAAAATATGATTCAAATAATTTCAAAATTTTCATTATTTTTTTAAATTTTCTTATATTAAATGTATTCATTGATTATTTAATAACATATCATATAATATTCAAAATTCACCCCTAGAAACCATCAATGAAAATCCTATTATTTTCCTTTTGCAAAAAATTTGATGATCAATTTTATTAGTTTTGAATCAATTTGAAGAACATACATATATTTTCAACTCAATAATGAAAAAAAATTCCAAAATAAATTCTTTTAGTTCAAAGGTATCATAATAACATCTCTTTACTAAAAATAATGGATGACCATAAAAAATGCATAAATAATTATTAAAAATAGATTTAGGAACAATATAATTATTCATATAACTATATAACCCAGAAACCTAATAGACATAAAAACAATATCATTATGAAAAACATATTTTAAAAAATATACAGTCACAAAAAACGTTTTTATAAATCAGTAGAGTCTATACATATCAATTATTTAGAACTAAAACTAATTAAAAAACATGTAAATATATATGATTATTTGATTGTAAAAATAATTATAATTTTATAACATAATAGAAAAAAATATAATTTCAATAATACCAAATCATAGAGAGCCTTTCATTCAAAGGGTAAACATTAAAAAACTACTCAATAAATAATTAAAATAGCAGATTATATTTTTAAAAATTTCACTGATAATCAATATTACATGCTTTTCAAAATTTAAATGAATGTATATATATAGTTATTTTGATGAATTAAAGAAAGAAAATAATAATAAAAAATATTAAAAACATTTTGATATAAAATTATAATTTAATAACATAAAAAACAATAACAACTTTTTTAAAATAGTATATTATATATTATGAATTATATAATTAATGAATTTCAAACAATTTTGAAATGTTTTTTAAATTTTTGTAAATATGTCTCATAATTTTCATATGAACACATTTAATGTATAAGAATTAAATATAATAAACAATTATAAAAATCTCAATGGAAAAAACTAACATTACAATAAAATAAAAAGTCTATTTATTCTATATTTTTGGTATTGAAATTAGGTGGCTACTATAAATAATAATTTATTTGGAAAAATATATTTATAAATATTCATATCTGACCACACTAACCCATAAAAATAATATAAAGAAAACATTTTAAAATGAAAAATTATCATAATATAATTACATTTATATTTCTAAAGTATGTTATAAATGTTAGCCATCACTTTATTTGTGAACTCATTAAAAATGAAGTAAGTACATTATAAAATAATTTACAGTTTTTTTTCATAAAACCCAATCGTTGACAAAATAATAAGAATTATCAACTAATACTAAAAAATAACATAATGGCCTTGAGTATATGTTTCACAACCAAAATAAACTATTAATGTAAGTAAAGTGATCATCACAAACTAATATTTTTGTCAGTTTAATTTAATTACTATCTTTTCAGATACAAAATTAAATAATGAATCATGAATATCATACTCAAAATAAACACTAATATTATACAAAATAATTACATTAACTATAATTAATAATGATATATACTAATATATAAAATGAATAGGTGACATCATAGAAGGTAGCTAACACCATAAATATAACTTTTGTAATTAACTATGTTACAAATTATGTGAAATAATTTTATTGAATGATCGCCCCTATCATAGTATATTCTAACATTCTAAAATAAGAAGAGAAAAAAAATTAATCTTCACGAATAATATATATATATATCAATAAAAATATACAAAAGATAATTCCTCACAAAAAACTAATGATTATGGTTTAAAAAATAAATAATTTCCAAAATACGTTATGTTTTATGGATCATGAATAATAGTAAAAAAGTGATTCGAAATAATCCATATATAAAAAAACCATTATGATTCAAATTTGAATCCATTATATTTTAAATTTTTTGACTAAAATAATGAAACCCATTCATATTAAATTTAATTTTCAAACAATATAGACAATATATATCATTTGAATCAATGTTGAAATCAAGTTTATTATAAATCAATATATAAAATTGTAATATAGAAATATTTTTCTTAAAAAATTTGAATGATTTAATTATTCATCATTTTCATCCCTTAATTTTGAGGTAATATAGAATATATAGTAGTTTTAATATGAAATTAATAATTTTTAATGTTATAGTGGGTCATTAAAAAATATACAGTCATGTCACTCATTTTATTTCCCATCCAATAGACATATGAATTTATAAAGAATTAAAAAATCAAACAACACTAATTACTGTATAAATACATTAGTTATCATTAAAAACCATTTAACCAATAAAAAAATTTATTATTGGATAGAAATAATAAATTTGAAAAAATTTATTATAAATGCATTTAAAAATTGAAATAACCTCTTCTGAATAAAAAACTATATTCACCTCCCTACTAATTTTCATAGTAATGAAATCACTATAAAGGGTTAACCGAAACAAATATATTTTATTATTCAATTGTAATATGATAATCCTTCATTATGAGTGGGATCAAGATATAATATTGGAAAATTATCATGTTTTAATAAACCTACATCCACATAGAAAAAACCTAACAACCAATTTAGTCCCCTATTCATTTTTATTATACTTAAATAAATTCAAGTCCAATATATAGAATCTAAACATCGACATAGCTATCGACAGATATCAATTAATATACAGTAATATAAATTCTAAGGGTATGAAAAATTATATTATGATTCATTTATCCTCTATTATTTCTTAATAAATAACTGAAAAAAATTAACTGCCAATCTAATACAACAAACCATCGACATTAAACGATATGACATGTAACAATGAAAGCAATACATAATAAATTACAAATATATATATAATTAAATTCAATTTAATATTGAGTCCTTTCCATGGGATACAATAAATCCATTGTATTCCACCACCTTCATAACTCTTTTATCATTCTAATAGTCCACTATACTGAAAAAACTTCCTCATGTATATATAAAAGAAAATCTGGGATATGAAAGGTCCTTGTACAATGTATGTGGTATATATAGGTTTTTATAAAATCACTTGAGGGATACTGACATAAATAATGGAAAATTTAATTTCATGGAAATAGAAAATTATAGAGTGAAAAGTAATTTTTAAAATAATTTTATTATATACACATGATGAAGAAAAAATATATAATTTATTAGTTTACCATTAGTTGAAAACTATTTTTATAACCATATATTAATGAAACAAGGAAATAATTATTTTAGTATGTATATTAATATTATATATATATAATTATGTAAAATATGATATGATATTAAATCATGAAAATACATAATTACCTTGATCTCTAAGTGATGGTCGAGGAACTCTCTACAGTGACACATTTGTAAGCCTCTATTGAAATATTATATACAAAAACCATAACACACCATAACTTGCCTCGTCAGATTTGAATATCCTAATAAAATCATGAGTTAAACTACTTTATTTGTGAAAATTAATATTAATAAAATATTGTCGATTTATCCTTGATTTCATAAAATTTTACCCATGGATCTTGTGTAATTTAAATCCAATCATAATCCAATCAATAAGAATAATAATAAAATAATTTTTACACAAAATCCCAAAAAACATCAAATAATATCCCCTTAATAAAATACATAAGATATAATCAATAATTAGTAAATATAACAATTATAACCAAAATAAAATGTTTCTGATAATGAAAACATCTTATAATAAATGAAAACACAACAAATTATTCAGTCCCCTAAATATTAGAATATAATATAAAATAATTTAAATAATCTAAAAAATTATATAATAACATAAAATTTTAATTATTAATTCAAATCAATATTGATGATATTTTTATAAACACATTATGTTTTGAACCGATTATTTTTTTTAAAAACATCACCAATGTGGCATCAAATGCTATTATATCCTAAAGAATGAATACATTGATAGGTTTTAAATCAACTATAATTCATTAAATTTATATTTATATGGGATTAAATTTATAATTAAAATAATTTATAATTCTCACGAATTAAGATGTATGAAACTTCCTATTCCCCCAAACAACAAATCACTCTCAAATCAGTGATTTCTACTTCACAACAAGCACACCTTTCCATATAAGAGAGGATAACAACTAGCACCAAGGGTCTATGAGTACATAATGGGGAAACTATTCCATCTGAATATAGTATAAATAACAACATTAATAATAAAAACATACAAATAAATACAAATAAACATCGATGATATGTCTTAGAATGTTGAAAAATATTTACATTATAAAATTATATTCCAAAAATATATTCATGAGCTGATTATGCATCAAATTTAGTAAGCCACTACCAACTGCATCCCTAAAATAGCATTTCTAGAAAAACAATATATAATATATGGCATTATTATACTATAAAAAAATTAAACCAATTTAATGGATGTAGTAATCAACCAAGGATGCTTGGGTTACATCATCACACTAGATATTAGTTTATACCATCCTAAATCATTGTGTACCTAACCCTGATTGAAAATACATTCATTGACCATTTTTGGCAATTCTATGACCTTGTCATGTGGACTATGAGTCTCAATTTTATAGATAAAGGTCCCCATAGTATACATGACTATGTAACATGGTCCTCCCATATGAAACATTTCTCATCCAAGGAATAATACATAATGTAACATAGGCCTATCATATGGGATTGTTCCCACTAAGTGGAATAGGAACATAATTAAAACAGACATCCCGTAGGGTTCCTTTCTGATATGATTCAATATCAAACAATGTATAATTTTTTTAAAAAAATAAACTAGTTTACAAATCGATAAAACATTCCATTACCCAATTTTTATCAAATCATCCAAGTTTACACATAGATATAATAAATTTCAAAATTAAACATCCACTATGTGCTTTTCCTAATTACTGAATCATGACCAAAAATGGAGGAGGTATTCATTAACTTTAAACATTTATAACAAAAATTCTATTTCTAGATCAACTTCTGAAAATCACTTTAAATTTCAAAATTTAAAATCGTAAATCAATGCACTGATTTCCCATTTGAAAAACTAAAAAATAATCTTCCTGGTAATTTGATTAAGAAATATTATATTTCATTTCATAATGCTTTATCAATCATTAAGATTTTATTCAGGGTAATAATTCATTATTTGTGTAACTAACCCCAATTTAATTACATTAATTTCCAAGAAACTCATCGAAAAAATATCATTCTGATGTAATAATTAGAAAATAATTCCCAACATCATCACAATTTTATAAAACTAATTTTACTATTCATTAAGCCCAACTAAAGGTAAAAACCACTCTACATTAATCAATGGTGGTGAAATTCAATTTGAAAATCCTCATTCTAATACAAAAACACACTTTTTATTGATAATAAAATGTCTTATCTTTTTTAAAATTTCGTTCTAAAATAATGAAAAAATATATAAACATGGGTGATTATTACAAGGTAAAAACAAATTGGAGATATTTAATTAAGTTTAAGGTCATCAACCAACACACCAAAAATACATCCGAATATATATTCTAAAATTGTATTCAATACTATAGGATAATGTAAGGTATTAGATACCTCAATATTAATATTTTAAAAAATATATCATGGATGTTACTCCCAAGCCTCGACTATTTCCTTGCCCAAACCCAAGCCACCAGCCAAGAATTATTCCAAATAGTAAACACCATGATTTAACAATTAGAACCAGGAGAATGTAAATCAATATATTCGTATTTTAATTAAGAATATCACAACCTTTCACATTTTGAGAACAACCTACTAGTGCCTCATAGCCTCTAAACCATAACCAACCACTCCTAGAAGGTTTATGTGACACATTTGGATCTAACCATTCAAAAGACCCTACAATTCAGTACAAACTCCATAATTAATTTCATTATCATTTATATAAATCTGAGTAAAATTCATTAGGGTAAAATTACTCCATCAATTAAGTAAGTGATGAAGTGCATACATTATCCTAGAATGTCCTTATGCTTAGAAGAGTGAAACCTCATTAAACTCATCAAATTCCACCATTATATAGTGGAATCATAATAATATTCAAAATTATGTAGTGCTAAAAATTAGTGATAAGGAAATAGAAAAAGTCATTATGACATACGAGGGAGGAGAGTCACCCAAGACTATATAGATTAAACCTAAAATCACAAAAAATTAAAAAAAAATGAACAATATTGGAGGGACATAAATTTTTTAGGCATGCATTAATTAGAGAGAAGGAAAATATGGGTATGGTATTAAAGATCCTATTAGGGAAAAATAAAAAAAATCCACTATTAATGATTTTTATGGTTATGATACTTGGGTTTCCAAAATATGTGTCAATAGTTTTATAGGAATAGAAAAATAACACACCTATTTCATGTATGAGTGTGCCCAATTAACCAAAATCATTTTCCATCTATGTGAATGGAAATCTCATTGGTATAAAAGAGTTTTCATGGTTCTTCTAAAACCACTCAATGTCCATGTTCCAATACCTTACTCTAATCCAAACCAATTTTTTTATTCTAATTTACCTCAGAGTTATCCCCTAATTGTGCATGACCCATGGTACTCCACTGTGATATTTCAAAACCTAACAAGAAATATCATCACACATAGGGAACTACATGGTTTCTGTTAAACGAATCACACTAAATAGATAAAACATTCATGAAACGTCCAAAAACATTGAATCATAACTTGAATCTATTGATACATGCCACAGAATCAGAGAAACCCATCAGATATCAAACCATGACCAACAATATCACATTAGGATTCTGGAACATTCATATTCTAAATCAAGAATCCTAAATGTGAAAATAATCATTCCATCAACTCATGATATCAAATACCCTTTGTTTTTATGAACATAACATTTACATGATTTCGAATCTTCACTTTCATAAAATCTATCATAAACGAAAAAATTTATAAACCATCTCACATATATCACAAAAATATAATTGTAATTAGTTAATTATTTACTCATTTTTTTCCATATTGTAATTTCGAATAAGATCCCATTGTGCACCAACTATAAGATGGATGTTAATTCATGAATATCAAATAAACCAATCTGAACAAGTATCCAAATTCCTGGATAGTCATCCATTAAATGTTTTTACCCATTAGATACTATTTTGTACAATGTAGTTCACCATGTAGGGTCATTGTATCAAATTTAAAAATTAATTAGACCAACGTCCCACCTTAAAACAAGGTCCCGAAAAAATTGGATCTTCCATATAAAATCCCAAAAAAATAAACTACCACCTGTTAGATAAAAAAATGAACTTCTTGATGTTGTTTAAAAAACTCCACATTGAATTCAATGTAAAATATTTGGTTATACCTCCCCCTAGCATCAAATAAGAATGATTCTTAGATTCCTCACCTAATGTGTCATAAACTAAATGAACATGATACATTGATCACCTGTGACATCCCAAGATAATAAGAATCACATGACAATGACAATCCCATATTTCCCTAGATTTATCAATGGTATGACCATTCTACACCCAAAATATTCATCATGATATCTAACAAGATATAAATGTCCACCGAATAGACCTGTTCTTGGGAAAAACATTTCATACTAAGACTAAAGCATCAACTCAGATCTAGAAGAATAATATAAAATTTTCAGTTTTTATTTATAGAGGATTTCATATTAAACTGTATTTTCATGCACACCAACATATGGTGCCATGAATGACATGAAACTCCAATCCCAAATATTTTCCAAATTATCACCTCACTAGGTCAACTTTTTACCCTCACGGATCAGGTATTATTTATTAAAAAACATATGGACAAAAAATAGCCTCCCTTTTCATATATGAGGGTAGATTAAAAATAGCAATAATCCATATATTTCTTGATTACAACAAAATCATTAAAAATAATCAATATGATCTAAATCATTATACGAGTCATTTCCTCACACATCCATTGATTCTCCACAAAATTATGGAATCACTAATTATACTTATAGAGTATACATTCAATATATTCCACCATTAAAGAATGCCCATTTCTCCCAGTGAGAATCAGTCATCATCAAATGTACTAGCTCTATCAACATAGGTAAAACTCAAATCATCCATGAAATTTTTTTAAATAAATCTATGTACGTCACACAATTACATTAGTATATCAAAATTTCACCAAAATATATAGTTTATGAACCCAAAACCATCTATCAATTTTTCATCATATCATTCAAAAAGGAACCACCAACCTAGATCGTCCTTGTTCCCATGACATTCATACATTACGTCATCAAGAAAATATCATCAAGGTACCACAATAAATATATTACTCAATAATAAATATTCTCTAAAATATTCATAATGTAACAATGAATATACTATTCTGTAAATATCAGACTATCAAACTCTGCACATTTTATATTATTTTTATTTTTAACAAATGGGAATTTAATCTCAATCAACCTGATCTTATTGAAACCTAAGGATCACATGCTTTCCTAGAACCATTTCAAAAAACCCTGCTCATTTTACAATGTGTAGGAATAAATATTCTTATGCCAACCTAGAAAACCACGAAACCAAACATGATTTGGAATGTTCCCTTTACTAACTAGATTCATCAATGATTCTATCTCTATATTGTCTAAACATGAGACATGTATCATGTCCATAAGTATGAGTACCCCTCAATTTTGGTGATGTGAAAAATTCCCAAAGAAAATACCTACACATGCACTAATTTCAAAAAAATCCCAAATACAATAGGCCTAGGATTTCAAACAATCCTTCATCTAAAATAGTCCTTCATTCAAGGCAGTATCACTCTATGCCCTTATCCACAACAACATCAATGTTAGGAAACATTTAATATTCTCTGATAATTTAAGGAGATACATTTTTCAATTATTTAAATAACTAAAGGAATCTATAAGAAATTTACAAAACACCACATCAGTTTCCCTGATGGTCACATGACATTGATCCCCAATCGAAAGGCATATTTAGGGGCCACAAGGGTCAAATGTAAGTCATAAGTATAATAATAGCCCAATACGCACCATAAATTATAACAATCCTAAATTTTTATACCTTAATAAAAAACACCAGATGTATCAAAATAAATATTAAAAAAAACTACTCTTAAATGTTGGTTTTACAAACCATGATCTCTCAATACTCTCATCTATAATTATAATGATAAATCCTGTAACGTCCCAGTTCCGGGTGCCACTCAACGGGTGCCCCAAACTCGGTTCTCCACAAGACCTCAAGCGCATTTCCCCAAATGCCAGAGGATGTCGACTATCATTGAGGGCCTAGGTTTGATAGTGGGGATACAATGCCCTCATTTTTCAATTTGTAGCGCAGCGGAATACGAAATAAAACATACAACAGCGGACGAAATGACCATTAATATATAACTAAAAGGGATAACTGATAACGAAGGAAACCACAGTCATATATATATGAGAAGATGCAACATATCAATATTCTTTAAAATAGCCAGAACATGTTATACATCAATATAGTACAACAGAATACAGTGTACAGAAAAACTAAAAAAAACAGTTGGCAGCAGCATTAAGAGCCTAGGATCGGTTCCATGCCCTCCTACTCCATATAAATAGTCAAGTACCTATATTGGGAATCTTTCCCCTATCCACAGCTGCAGCAACGTAATCTGTTTGGGCCGAAAAGCATGACCCAACCAAGGTGTGAGAAATATATCTTAGTACGCACCCACCAAAGGCCCTTTCCCAACTGCATGTAAATCATGCAACAACAGGGTGCAGTAGCAAAATTCAATAAATGTAAGAAGTACCAAAAGTTCCTAACTTAACCAATTATATTGCCATTTTAATATCCTTTTAATCATTTAATTTAAAATATCACCACAGTGAATATTCTAAGTAAACAGCTAATTTCCTCAGACACGTAAACACCTACCCTCGGGTAAAGTGTATCCAACCCAAGAATCTGCCCTCAGGAATAACAGATTTTTCCCTCATGCGTAGGTTGTTTTTCCTACAGGCACAGAATAAGGTTCCCACAGGCATGGAAGAAGTTGCCATCATGCCGAAATAACTACTGCCCTCAGGATAAATAGTGTAGTGCCCACAGGCTAATCACAACAATTCCCTCATGCTAAACAGGTTATCGGGACATGCCAACTTATAAACAAGCAGTAAACAAGAAATTCATCTCAATTCATTTCTACAATTACTACTTTAAAGGCATACCCTCGGGTATCCTGGCCAAACGGCTAAACAATGGAACACACCTACAGGGTGGTTCCAGATCCAAGAAACGATCCCAAACAACATCTTAATATCACAATTAATTACCTATTCAATTTTAGGTAGTTAAATAGTCATGTCCTCAGCCACACGACACCCCCAACATGGGTTCGTGGTACCAAAATACACAAAATACACAGCAGTTGGAAAACTAAACACCTAGCCACCTACCTTATACGTCAACGACTAGTATACATGATCTTTGATCCCAGAAACGCCCAAGAACGATGTAGATATGTGGAAAGAAAAAGTTCATTCAACCTCAAATAACTCCAGTTGGGGAAAGAATTGGTCAGTAACACGCTAGGAGAAGAGAGGGATTACCCGCACGGTTCCAACGAGATATTCCAAGGCGGAATCAGATTCCCGGTTCGCGATCGACGGATCTCCAAAGGCTCGGCCATCCTCTCCTGCTCCTCTTGTCCAGTTCTAAGCCTTCCATGTGAAAAGGGGAGGCTACTGCTCATTTAAGAGAAACAAAATTATACGACATGTACTTCCAAGTACACAGCGTGTACTTCCTTCATTTAACTGTTCCTCTGGCGGTACAGCCACACTGTTCATCCTTCACCATGAGTACACGGCATGTACTCCCGTGTACACGGCGTGTACTTTCTCCAGCTGGCGGCTACTCCACCACCATACTATTTAGGCCTTCCGACTGACTACACGGCGTGTAAAGGACCACTACACGATGTGTAGTCAGTTCCTACACCCTTCATCACCGACAGAGCTAGGCGCCCCGTGTACCCATCCCACATGGCCAAAAGTACACAACCTGTGGAGAAGTACACGGCGTGTAGTTCCAAAATTTGGTAATTTTCTCATTTTCCATATTTTCTCAAAAACACTTAAGGAAAAGGGAAAATAAGATGCTCGTACATCAAAACTAAGAATTAGGTTCCTACAAACATCCCCCCTTATAGAAATTCATCCTCGATTTCCCCTTCCAAGGGTGGAGAAGATATAGCCATGAACAACCCCGACCACTAAGCACGTACATCGGTCTCCCACTCCCAGGTCTCGTCCTGCACTCGGCTTTGCTGCCATAGCACCCATACGAGAGGAACTGACCGGCCTCGGAGAACCTTTGTGCTCCTGTCAACAATACTGATCGGATGCTCCTCAAAGGATGCATCTGATTCCAGCTCATCCTCCTCGGGCTGAAAGATGTGTGATGGGTTAGAATGATAGCGATGCAACTGAGACACATGGAAGACATCATGTATGGCACGGTACTGCTGCAGTAACTGCAACTGATAAGAAACCAGCCCGACTATCTCCTGAATCGTTAATGGCCCCACATACCTCGGTGAAATCTTACCCTATCTCCTGATCTGTTTGTGTGCCAACCTTGACGAAACACGCCAGAATACCTGATCCCCAACCACGAACTCCAAAGGTTGTCTGCGGTGATCATCATAAGTCTTCTGAAGAGACTGCGCGGTAGCTATCCACTTCTGAATCAACTGGACCTTCTCAGAAGTCTCATGCACGAGCTGCGGTCCGATTAAAGCTGCCTCACCTGCCTCTGACCAGCACAAAGGTGATCGGCATGGCCTACCATATAGAGCCTCGTAAGGTTCCATCTCGATAGTTTAATGAAAACTGTTATAGTAGGAAAACTCGACTAGGGGTATATGCCTCTCCCATGTGCCCCCAATGTCTAGGATGCATGCATACAGCATGTCCTCAAGCACCTCTATCGTATGCTCTGACTGGCCATCGGTCTGAGGGTGGTATTTTCTGCTCAAAAGCACCTGTGTAGCCAGTTCCCTCTGAAAACTGTGCCAGAAACGAGATGTAAAGTGGGCGTCCCTATCTGAAACGAAAGAATGAGGGACCCCATGAAGATGGATGATCTCTCGGATATACAACCTTTCGATCTCTTCAACACTGAAGGTCTCGTTAATTGGAAAAAAGTGAGATACCTTTGTGAGTCTTTCCACAACAACCCATGTGGCAGTATTTCTTCTAGGTGACCTCATCAACCATGTCACGAAGTATATCGAGAAATCATCCCATTTCCATTCCGGAATGGGTAACTTTTGTAATAGTCCAGCCGATCTCTGATGCTCCGCCTTCACATGCAGACAAGTGGAACGCCTCGTAACAAAACCAGCCACATCTCTCTTCATACCCGGCCACTAGTACTGGCTTCTCAAGTCACGGTACATCTTGGTAACCCCAGGATGAACTTCCCAAGATGAAGCATGAAACTCCCTCATCATCTCCTCGCGTATATCCCTTGGAACCCATACTCGTCCATGGAAACGTAGAACCTCATCATCGCCTATTGCCCAACCGGGAGGAGGTCCCTCACTTGCCACCGACTCCTGTAGTACTAGCCTTCCGAATCAGATAGTTGTCTCATTCTCACTCTGTCTAGGAGGGTATATTTCACAACTAACGAGGAAAGATAAGTCTTCCCCTGACTATCGTGCACCTCTAGATGCATCTCAGAGAACAAGGCCATAAGCTACCACTCACCACTGGTCTACTGCACAGCCTGTGTTTGAGTCTTCCTGCTCAATGAGTCGGCTACTACATTACCTTTACCAGTTGTATAGTCAAGCTCAAAATCGAAGGACTGTAGGTACTCGACCCACCTCCTCTGCCTCAGAATTCAGGTCACATTGAGTAATGATATACTTTAGGCTTTTGTGGTAGGTGAAAACCAAAAAATGCTCTTCAAAAAGATAATGTCTCCAACAGCGCAATGCATACACAACTGCTGCCAACACGAGATCATGCGTCCGGTAATTCCTCTCATGTGGCCTCAACTGCCGAGACCCGTACACAACAAATCAGTCTCCCCGCATCAACAATGCTCCTAGCCCAATACCTATGGTATCATAGTAAACTGTATACATATTCCCATTCTCTAGGAGTATCAGGATCAGTGCTGATGTCAGCATTCCTTTCATTTCCTAAAAGGCTGTCTCGCAAGCTTCCGACCAAACAAAATTAACAAACTTCTTAGTCAGACCCGTCAACGGAAGTGCTAAGCAGGAGAAGTCCTATATGAAGTGTCTTTAGTAAACACCCGTCCCTATGAAACTCCATATCTCAAACACGTTATTAGGCTGCTGCCAGGAAACTACTGCTCTTACCTTCTCTAGGTCCACTACCACTCCTGCCTCCAAGAAGATATGACCCAGGAAGTGAATCTAGTACTTCCAAAAGTGGAACTATGAGAGCTTAGAATATAGGTAATTCTATCTCAGTGTACTCAATATGATCTCAAGATGGGTTGCATGGTCGTGTCGAGTGTGAAAGTACACTAATATTTCGTCCATGAATACTACCAAAAAATAATCATGATACGGATGGAAAACATGATTAATCAGAGCCATGTAAACTACCAGCACGTTCGTGAGTCTGAAAGGCATAAACAAATACTCATACAGGCCATATCTACGCTAAAAAGCTGTAAGCGGTATATCTGATGGTCTCCGAGCAGCTGATGATATCCCGATCTCAAGTCAATCATCGAGAACACTAGTGCTCTTCAAAGTTGATCAAAAAAATCATCTATCCTCAGAAATGGATATTGGTTTTTGACTGTCAACTGGTTCATTTTCTGATAATCCACACAAAGTCTGATGGTACCGTCCACCTTCTTCGCAAAAAGGATCGGCGATCCCCAAAGAGAAGTACTGGGTCGGATAAAACCCTTCCCTTGTACCACCTCCAACTGCATCTTGAGCTCCTGAAGCTCGGGTGTATCCATCCTATAAGGTGGAATGGACACCGCTGATGCTCATGGAACAAACTCAATAAATAAATCCACCTCTCGCTCCGGATGTAGACCTGAAAATTCATCCGAGAATACATCCTTGAAACGATCAACAACTAGAGGGAAATCCGTCTCACAAGTCCCCTGATCATCCAGATACAACCTCGCAATCTGGGCTGTGACTCCACCTCACCCATGATTCTCCAGTCGAGCTCAACTCGCCTGAACATCCCATTCGCCATTGTATAGAAACTCCCCACCCTCTGGTTACGTAAAAAGCACCATGCGACGATAGCAGCCTACAATGGCTTGATTGGGAACCAACCAGTCCATCCCGAGAATGACTTCATAACTCGTCATCTCTAAGACATAGAGGTCCCATAGAAAGTGACTCCCACCAACATCAAGGGTGAACTCCTTGCCCTGACCCACACCAGCCTTTCTAGTCCCCAACAGAGTGTGTAACGTCATGATATTAGAATAAGTAGAAACACAGATCCCAAGGCTCTCCACAATGGGTACATATATGAAACTATGTGTAGCACCCGTATCGAAAATTACTGAAGATAAAACAGAAGCTACTAGAATAGTACCTCGGACTGTAGAAGGTCTGGGATCCTGCTCCTACTGGGTCTGTTGAACTGCTATGCTTGCCTAGTGTCGCGGCCCTGCGACACAGCCTAGCTACCCTGAGTTGTCCCTCCCTGTTACCTCGGAGATCCTGGTGTCGGGCTACCACGGCCTTGACCACCATCTCTACATGCACGCCCTGACGCATTCAAGTTCCCCGACTAGTAAGAAGCCACTGGTCCTGCTCCCGCACGCGGAGTCTGCATAGAACCCCTCTCACTAGCCACCAGTGGAAACGCCTTAAAAAATCACTGTAGATAACCCATCATGCCGCAAGCTCGACACTCCACTGTATCATGTGGACATTGTGGCCTCTTGTTCGCCTCTCTACCACACTGGTAGCAAATGACCTTGCCACCTGAAGCATTCTTCTGACTGGTAATCCCGCCCTGAGAGAAATCCATCTGTCTCTTCCTCTTGCAAATAGAAATAGTATGAGTAACTGGTGTTGAACCACCCTGGGTCACACCACTTGGTTCCTGTAGGTTACTCTCTATGATCAGTGCATGATTCACAATAGCATGTACTGAAGTCAACCTGATAACATTCACTAGTGCTCGGATGTCATACTGAAGACCATCCTCAAAACTTTTGGCTCTCAACATCTCATCACCCACAGAAAGGGTGCAAAACGTTGAAGCTTGGTCAAACGAGCAGAATACTTCATCACCGACATAGCGCCCTGCTGCAGATTCATGAACTCTCAAACTCTATTGGCCCTCATCGTCTCTTGAAAAAATAATTCATAGAAGACTGCCTGAAAGTCTTCCCACGCCATGTCCCTGTGATGCTCTGACCGGGTGATAACATCTCACCACCTCTTGGCGTAATCACGCATCATGTATGTCGTGAGCTTGACCCTCCGCCCTGGAGGCGTCTCAAGATTCTCAAAAATAGTCTGCATCGACCCCAACCAAGAATCCGCATATGGTGGTCCGCCATCCCCTGAAAACGTAGGCGGATGCTGCTACTGGAAGATACGCGTCAGCTCAACCATAGATGTGGAAGCTTGCGGTGCTCCCTAAAAGGTCTTCATAAACCACATAAAGCCTTCACAGAACTGCACCTCCACCCCTGTTTCTGGTATAACAGCGGGCGCCGCATCTGGCTCTACAGGAGGATCAATTGGTAGCACATGGCCCACCATCTCTAGAGTATACTCGTTGTCGCTCTCCTGGGGAGAAATGTGTGGTAATCTAGGCCGCATGACACTACATGGTCAAAAAATGCTTTAGATCATGATTTTTCAAAGTCTAAAAGTGAAGGAACCACAAAAGGAACAAGAGGAAGAAGGCATTTCAAGATTTGAAAAACAAGACTACACGACGTGTACTGTGACTACACGGCCTGTACTTGAATTCCTTTCCCCTGCCCGGGTCCTTCAACAAGGTTGAGTCACATGGCTCTGATTGAACAAAAACTACATGGCATGTATATCATCTACACGGTGTGTACGATGTTATTTTCCAACTTCACGTGTCACTAGTGACACGGCCGACTACTCGGCATGAAACAACACGGCGTGTTACACCCGCACACGGCATGTACACCATCCCATTTCCTAGCCAAACTGCTAACTCCACACAGTTTGTCCTCGGACAAGACTACACAGCGTGTCCCATAGGTACACGGCATGTACGAGGAGAGGTGACACCAACCCGTGTTGTTAGTTACACGGCTGGACGCCGGGTCAACTCTACTCAGCGTGTACTAAAGCTACACGGTGTGTTCGCCCCAAACTCTTCCCTTCCCCGTGTGGCCGCCAACACAGCTTGTGACAAGGGAAGAGACTACACAGGGTGTACTCAAGGTACACAGCATGTACTCAAAATGTTTAGTTTTCTTCCCGAACAGAAGGCCATACACGGTGTGTTGAAAGTAATACACGGTGTGTATACTGGGTTTCCAGATAGTATACCTCAAAAACTTCCCCGGAACCCAGAAATACTGAAAACAAACACCTATGTGTCAAATTCCGACTCGTGAGGGCCCATAATCCCCACGAATCAATGTTTTACATCTTGTATGTGTTATCACTAAATAATCATCAAATGATCCACCAAATTCCGGTCAATGGGGGCCCATACTCCCCAAAGACCAATGTTTGGCGTTCATTCCATAAACACGTTCAATCAAAAAAATACCCTATCACATAGCAGGTATTTATCAATGTCGCTATCACAAGAACATGCTTTTATAGCACAACAACTATCCCAACAACATGCAAATTCTAATGCACCTACATGGTATGGAAACTATGAATGGCATGTGATATCTAGAATGTGCCTAAATGATCAATGAGATGGCATACCCTCATCTCATTGGGTTGCAACTAAAGAGAACCCATAGAAAAAATACAAACAGCACAATACAAGTGTGTCACCCTACGGTGAAATCAAATCAATTGCAAATTGCTAAATCATTAAAAGTGCGACACAAGGTAAATTGGATTTTCCCTATACACGGGTTAGCTATGCCTAGGCACAACCTATTACCAACTATTGTTCATCTTATCCCTGACTATGGCTCCAAATTGTAAGTCCATGAAAATAACCCCTTTGATACCACTTTGTAACGTCCCAGTTAAGGGTGCCACTCAACGGGTGCCCCGAACCCAGTTCTCCAAAAGACCTCAAGTGCATTTCACCAAACGCCAGAGGCTGCTGACTAGCAGTGAGGGTCCGGGTCTGATAGTGGGGAAACTATGCCCTCATTTGTCAAAGTGTAGCGTAGTGGAATACGAAATAAAAAATACATCAGCTGAAGAAATAACCATTCATATATAACTAAAAGGGATAACTGATAACCAGGGAAACAACAATCATATATATATGAGAAGATGCAACATGTCACTATTCTATAAAACATCTAGAACATGTTATACAACAATACAGTACAACATAATACAGTGTACATCAAAACTAAATAAAATAGCTAGCAGCGGCATCGTGAGCCTAGGCTTGGTCACATTCCCTCCTACTGCTCAGCAACAGTCAAGTACTTGTATAGGGACTATTTCTCCTATCCACACCTATAGCAACGTAATCTGTTTAGGCTGAAAATCATGACCCAAACAGGGTGTGACAAATATATCTTAGTAGGAACCCACCAAAGGCCTGTGCCCAACTGCGTGTAAAACATGTATAAACAGGGTGAAGTAGTAAAATGCATTAAAAGTAAGCAGTACCAAAAGGGAATAACTTAACCAATTATATTTCCATTTTAATATTCTTTTAATCATTTAATTTAAAATATCACCACAGTGAATATTCTAAGTAAATAGCTAATGTCCTCAGACATGTAAATCCCTACCCTCAGGTAAAGAGTATCCAACACAAGAATCTGCCCTCAGACATAAATAATTTTTCCCTCAGGTGTAGGTAGTGTCTCCCATAGGCACAGAATCAGCTGTCCACAGGCATGGAATTAGTTTCCCTCAGGCCGAAATCACTACTGCCCTCAGGCTAAATAACACAGTGCCCAAAGGCTAATCTCAACAATTACCTCATGATAAACAGGTAACCGGGTGATGCCCAACATGTAAACAAGCTGTAAACAAGCAATTCCTCTCAAGGCAATTATACAATTACTACATTAAAGGCATACACTTGGTTATCCCGGCCAAACGGCTAAACAGTGGAACACACCTCTAGGGTGGTTCCAGATCCAAGAAACGATCTCAAACAACATTTTAGTATCACAATTAATTACATATTCAATCCTAGGCAGTTAAAATAGTCATCGACTCAGCCACACGACACCGCAACATGGGTTCGTGGTACCAAAATACACAAAATACACAACAGTTGGAAAAATAAACACCAATCCACCTACCTTATACATCAACGAGCAGTATACACGATAGTAGATACCAGAAAAGTCCTTGAATGGCATAGATATGAGGTAAGAAAACTTCCATTCAATATCATATAACTCCCGTTAGGGAAATAATTGGTCAGCAACACGTTAGGAGAAGAGAGGGTTAACCGTACGGTTCCAACGAGATCGTCCGAGGTGGAATCAGATTCCTTGTTCACGATCAACGGATCTCCAAAGGCTCGTCCATCCTCTCCCGCTCCACTTGTCTGGTTCTAAGCCTTCTCTATGAACAGGGGAGGCTACTACCCATTTAAGTGAAAAAAACAAAGTACACGGTGTGTACTCCCTTTATTTAACTGTTCCCCTTGCGGCAACGCTACACTATTCATCTTTCGACATGAGTACACGACATGTACTCCTGAGTACACGACGTGTACTGTCACCCACATGGAGGCTACTCTACCACCTTACTCATTTGGCCTACCGACTGACTACACGGCATGTAAAGGACCACTACACGGCTTGTAGTTGGTTCCTACACCCTTCGACGCCGACAAAAGTACAAGCCCCGTGTACCCAGCCCACACGGCCAAAAGTACACGGCGTGTGGAGAAGTACATGGCGTGTAGTTCCAAAATTTGGTATTTTTCCCATTTTCCATATTTTCTCAAAAACACTTATGGAAAAGGGAAAAGAAGAAGCCCATACTGCAAAACTAATAACCGAGTTCTTATAAATTCAATATATTATATACATGATTTATACTAACTAAATATGGTTTAATTCAACACACAGCACATGAACCCTCATCTCATGCACCATGAAATCCCCCAAAATCCAAAATAAAAAGTTTATTCTTTATATACAAGAGTTTGAATCATAGTAATAATGGGGTTTATATACATTTCATTCAATGGATTTTATCATAAAAACAAATCCATAAAAATCACTTTGTTAGTAGATTTACATTAATTTCATGTAAAAAATCTCATTATAGAACATTATATTTTCAAAATAATTTTTTGATTATAAGGTTTTACTCAAATTTTGTGTCATTATACAGCTATAAGGAAATCAATTAAAGGATTATTAATGAAATTTATTTAATTTAATACTTACGACCCATATGGGTGATTTCTCATCCCATGAACAAGCCAATAACTATCAGGGACATCACCTATGGTTGTTTTCTCAGCTGGTGGAATAATCCAATGAGAAACTTTGACATAATTCAAATTGTGTTTCTTATCTAGGCTCATAATACAATATTAAACATATACATCCCCCAAGGTAGTGTTCTCAAATAATTAAATTTCAAATAATGATAAATTTTACAAAATACATTAGACATGTTAACCAATCCATTTCACATTTATTTACACAAATATGTTGAAAGAAAACATGGTTCACATGTCCAAATAAACCATTCAAAATTAAACATAGCATATGAATTTTTATGAAATTTAAAGAAATACTACCCTTAAATGTTATTCTAATACACATTAATCATCTCAATGAGAAATCCCATTTCCATATAAATTTTCTTAAATATAATTAAATTTCCAAATTTAAAACAGTATATGAAATCAATAATTTACCATTTCATGAAATACAGGTCACATACACATTTTACATATAATTAATATCTTCTTGTTTTCATTTTACAGGTATTTTTGAAGACATTGAATTTATTTAAAGGGAAAAAAGTAAAATTTGAAAACAAAACCACCCTCTATTTATATACAAGTCAAAAACATTAATTTAGAAAACATTAATCAGTTTAATTAATTATTATCCAAATAATATATTCTTCATCATTTTCCAAAACTAATATTACCAATATTTAAGCCCAAAATCTGGACAATAGTTTTTCACATAACTGATGACCGAAAATTTTTATTTAACAACCTTCAACAAAAATGAAACACATCTTTTGGAAAATTATAACGTTTCATGTCCTTTTAATAAGATATGGAAAAGAAGGAATGTAATATATACAAGGGAGAATATTTCTTGTCAAAAAAATGAAAAATATAATTATGTTCAATGTAATCTTAAGGAAAAATTAAAAGACCATCCGATATACACATCCAAATTTTATATGTGACTATGGGTTATATTATAAGATTATATAAAACATAATGAATCTATTCCAACTAAAAAAATATCTTTTTAGTTACTTAATACCCCCACTATCATCTCCTCCCTACCTAATCCACCACATAAGAGTCTAGTCGAAATCATGTCTCTGTGATTAATTAATTAGAACAAAGGATATACTATATCAATCAAATATGAATTTAATTCCATATTTTATAACATAGAAAAATTTATAAAATAGTTACTAATATTTCATGTTCCCACAAACTATAAATAACTAAAAATTTATTTTTATAATAATCATTTGTAAATAATATATTAATATTCTCAATTATCAATAAAAAACCAAAATTATAAAAATTAACCGTAATAGAAAATCTATAAATATTAAAAATGTTGACATACCTCTGTGAAATAACCATTGAATGAGGATCATATGTCTATATAGTATGACCTACTACCATTCCATGTAAGGACCCTATGATATTAAACTGATTACACTTTTATTTGGTTTAATTTATGCCAATTACCAAAATAAAATACACAAAACATTATATAGAAGGATGCTGCGAAAGACCGAGTGCCACCAAAAATAGGTTATTCAGCTTAAATACCCAAGAGCTCATAGAAAATTAACCAATCCCCTGGGGAACATATATATAGAGGAGGAAATGTAAAAGTAAATAAAAAATTGGTTTGGTTTCTAGTTAAATAGGTTTTAAAACTATAAAGAATCATCCTTAAACATCACACAATCTTGAATTTTAATACAGGATTTCACTCAGTTAAATTTAAGGATCACTCTTGTTTTTTTGTTTAAAAGAATTATTTTATAACTTCAAACTGAGAAAACAATTATTATTTTATGTAAAAATATGATAAATATCTTATTTCCAAAAAATATACAATATTTTAAAAAATAAATTATTATATTTCATGGATGATATTCACTTCTTTCAACTTGAAATTCTCATTTCTCTATTCTATCCTCAAAACCAATGATTGATATGTTATATAAAATTGTATGAGAAAATAATCTGAGAAATGGACCTAAAAATAATAAATAAATTAGAATTTAAAAAAAAAATAATAAAACACTTTTTAAAATAACATATATTTTTAGTTGGGGAGGTAATCATGTCATTTTTTAACAAGGTCTTTTGCCTTGCCTTTTTAGGAATGAATGGTTCAAAGAAAACACAGTATCATGAATACATAATTGATATACTGTTTTTTATTGAAACATCAATATATAGCCCGTGAAAATTGAAATAACTATACTGTTGATTACTAATTCAATCACATATGAAATAAAACATTTGGATTTTAAAATAAACTTTTTGTTTAAAAATATATTTTCAATAACATAATAACCATAAGAAGTGAAATATGATTTTTATTTGAAATTTTTTTATGAAGGGTGGAATCCAAAATTAAAATAACTATTATAATGTGGTTAATTTTTTATCAACATATATAACAAAATATAATACTCTATTGACATTCATAATGAAATTAAAACATTTCATTAAAATGTTGATTTTTTTTAAAATATTGAAGAATATTTAAAGGTTGTTTAAAAATATAATTTATAATTCATTTTTTCAATAAATATTTATTCATAAAATAGTTTTACTAACACGGACATAGAATAGAATTATTTAGAAAAAATTATTTAAATATTTTATTTAATTTAATGTATACAATGTATAACACCAGAAAATGATCCCATTTTTTAAAACATTATAAACAATGTAAAATATTGTAAAAATGACTAGTAGGATTCATTTAAGCATAAATAAGTGCTTTCATGGGACATTTAGAATATCAAGGAAGATAAATAGGTGGACTAAAAACATTTAAAAGATGGGTTTTTTTAATTTCACTTCCCACGAGTCAAAATTGTGATGTGTTTTATATATATTCATGAAAATAAAAATTTGTTAATTAAATAATTGATTAATAACCAATTTAAATTTTATTATTTCCCATTATTTTATATCTAACCATGATATATAGAATGTGTTAATCATTTATGTTCTCTTCGTTCGTTTTGATGGTATTAAAATTAATTGACGAAAATGACTTTGGTTAGATTAATATGGTAAAATATTTCATTAATAATTCATTTAAATAATAATAATCATGAAATTGATATTATATATAGACATAAATTGTAATTTTAAAACAATTTCTGAAATATCACTGGCAAAAATGAACTACATTATGTTCATGGAGATGGTTCATTGAACGTATGCATGAGTAACATTTCAATTTTTCATCATTAATTAAGGAGATATAGTATGTAATATTTTAAAATTAAATAAAGAAAAAATACCATAAATATAATATTTTTCTTCAAGATAATTATATAAATATGAATATATATATATATATATCCATTTGATGTGTTGATAAAAAAAAGAATCACATCGCTTTGTGAAGATGGTATTCTACATGTTTGCATGAACGACATTTTCATTTTTCAGGGAGTGTAAATTTTTTAAATAAAATTTTATAATATATTTTATAGAATGATAAATATTTCCTAAATATCATATACAATATTTAATTCCATAATTATATCTAGACATTAGAGGTTATAATGATGAAATTAAACTGTTTCACGAGGATTTAGTTTTTTGTACCTATTAATGAAGGTTTCATTTCACATTTGATAGAAATGGATATTGATGTTAGTTATCCCATTAAAATAATATCATCTTAGTTTATAAGAGACATTTTATTATTATATAATATTGGATTAAGATGAATTTAATTATGTTGAAGAAGAAACACAACAAAAATACTCGATTAAGAACGATACCTCCTCTTCAGAACTCCCCTTTACCAATATACATAATTCCTTTATAGATTATATTTTATTATCAAAACAGATGGTCTCTTGGAAGTTGTTAGAGGTGGGAGTACTGTATTTGGGTATTGTTTTGTGGAAAAAATTATATTTTAATGATTTAATATGTCAAGAGATATGGTGTCCATTCATAAGAAGTGAGAGGACACAATTGTAATTTTAAATTAAAAACGTTACACACATGTTTTTCACATGCCACAAGGTGCCAAAATGGATCATTATGTGGGATTAGATTATTTAATATTTATATATATCAACTAAATATTGTGACTGTACATGTTTTGTTCAAATTTACCATTATCATTTTTGATTATCCTTCATTAAACTGCTTTTAACCTTAAATGTGGTAAATTTTATTATTTTCCCTATTCTTTATGAAAAAAATTATTTTTAACAATTTATTTATTATAAAATTACATAATTGAAAATATTGAATCAGTTTTGACAAAATAGTATAAAATCAGTGATGTAATATAATTTAAAAATAAATCCATGGACGTGAGGAAAACTTGTTGTCCAACAAATGTATTTTCAAGCATAAACTGATTTTATATTAATTGTATATCTATGAATCATCATTACAAGAATTTAAATTCATATTTATAAATATATAGTATATAAAATGAATATAAATCTTTCATCATAATGTGAATTTTTATTTAATCAAAAATTTGAACCAATATGCACATTGAAATAGTATTCAAAAAATGTGTTTTTGAACCCAAAGATAATATTTTTCAAAAAATTGTTAAAAGAAGATAAAAATTTAACTAATTAGATAAAATAAAAAGAATTATTTATTATTTAAATTTAATTAAAATTAAAGTATTTATGTAACTTTTTGAATAATTAATTTATTTAAAAGAAATGAGTGTATTTGCAGAAAATGTTATTTTTACTATTCACTACTAATTCATAATTGTAAAAAATCTCAATATTTTACCATATGTTAGTTTTGATAATATAATTGTGAAAATAAAATAAAATTTATACATTTAAAATTCAATAACATCAAATGTAATATGTTAAATAAATGCAAATAGGAAATGAGTTTAGTAAAAACTATTCACATTTTGATACAAAATTTATCAAATATTTTTATAATGAATATGACTCTCGAAGAATTTAGTAAAAATGAAAATGATTTATTTTAAGAGATCAATGGTAATCACATTATTCATATCTATATAAATATTTATGTAACAATTTCATTCTATTATTAAACAAGTGGGGATATCTTTCCCTCCTAGCATTTTCAGATTCCCATGTTGTTTCATGAACCACAATATTTTTCCATAAAAACTAATCCCAGTCAATAAACTTATTTCTAAACAAATTTATAATATGATGTATAATATCAAGTAACTATTACTTATATGAATTATTCTTTTCCAACATAACAATATTATGGATCAACACATGTGATAAATCAAGCCTATATTTCATTAACATTGAATCAAAAAAATTACATTGTATCTAGGATGAACAATTATGCATGGAAACATAGTAGGAACCTAATACAAATTTATTTAATAATTCATATGGTATAATAAACCAAAATTATTACATTATATTTTTACCAAAATAGACAATATATTTTCACCGAGAAACTTTGAGAAATACATGATCACATTTATCTAAAAAAGATATTCCCTTAGTTATATGCATAACATTTTGTAATGTTTTAAGTCATTATCATACGTTACAAAATAACTACAACATCTTTTCTATTTAATACACTAACTGTAGACCCTTTAACTACAATTCTATCACTTCATCACAAAAACTTGTGTCTAAAACCAATTTTCATATAATGCCACAAATGGTTCTATCTGTATACTAGAATGAAAAATGTATTTAGAATAAAGCTCAACCAAAGATATTTTATAATACTAACTTATTTATTAAACCATTCAATAATAATTAATAATATGTTGCATGATATTAATCATTTTCAAAGAGGTTCCATTGTATTAGGGATAAATATATATTCATAAACATAATTCAGAAAAAAATGATTTCTAAAGTCTATTTCCAAAATTATATGTGAAACTAGTATCATGTTCGAATGAAATATAGAGAATAAATCAATGTAACATGACTTTTTATTAAATATATAAGTGATAAATCTAATCCAAATACATAGTAGCTCAATTGGGAAGTAAAGTAGTTGTTTTTTAAATCGATCAATAACAACACATATTTTATTAGTACCTCAAGAATTATTTAATAATACATTTACAAAATCCACTGATATATTCATGTCTTTCCCTAATGACATATGAAAATGATGAACAATACCCTTTGGTAAAAAAATTTATGATTCAGCCTATTGACAAGTCATGAATTTATTTTTATTTTCATTAATATAACTTTTCATTATATCCCACAAATAGTACATAAGAATTTATATTTATATCTAACTGATTCTTGGTTGAATTTAAATTATGGAACTATAACTTCAATAAAAGATTATGTATTCAATAGAGAAGCAAAAGGTAAAAATAATCATTTTCCCATTATCCTACCAACTTAACTATAAATATTAATTTTAAGAAACATGACCTTTTGAACATGAGTTAACTTTTTCTATAAAATATAATCCTTATTCTACGAATTATTAATTCTATGTGATATGGAAGAATTTACCAACACCTGAAAAAAATAGAGGTGGATCCTGCATTCTTAATCTCTATGTAAAAAATTTATAAAATCATTATCCAAGGGGTTTTATTTAAATCATAACATTTTCAATGATGCAAGATCTTTTCGACAGAGCAAACCAATAATATTGATTTCTTTTCCATGATTGAAACTAATTGTGCAATAAAAATCCTTGGTCATCTATATCCATCTTCCTGTTTTCATGATAAATTTATTCTATGTGAATATAAAAATTGAGATTTTTTTAAAATAGTATATTTCATTGTTTAATTCACAAAAATAATGAAAACAAAATTAATGAAAAAATCCAATTACTATTTCTCAATATAATGAGTTAGATAATTAATCATATTAGGGTTCAGTTTTCCTGAATCATATCCAATTACTGAACCATTAATCATCAAGACATAACAACATAACTTAAACTAATCATAATTTTTATGAAATGTTTTTTGATTTTTCATTAGTAATAAAAAAATGACCATTAACCAAAATTATTTTTAGTTCCTCAAACAATTATCACATTCTATTATCAAATTAAATTTATACCTATAATATGTTAACCTATTTAGTGGGATACAAAAGAATTTTTTTTCAAGAAAACAACATTTGTAACCCACTAATAATTGAAATATATGAATATATATTATATTTTGGTGTCTTGGACATTATTCAACAATTTTTTTAGTTGGATTAATAATTATAAATTTATTTTAAAATATATATCCAATAAAAAAAATTTGTTGCATCCAAAACTTTCAGTTATTATATATTGAATATTTATTCTCCTCATTTATGGTTTTTAAAATAGTCCTTATTAATATTTAATGTTATTTATATCTTTTAAGGTAAACCAATGTATAACTTAAAAATATATCCACAAAAATATCTAATATTCCATGGAATTCACTATTCTTGTTATACATAAATATAATTAGTGTATTAAAAACCCAAAAGGAATAACTACAAAATCATAATGCTCATATATCATTTAAAACAACTTCTATGAAACATCTTCCACCTTCACCATTACATAATGGTACTGAAACCCGAGATCAATATTTGGAAAATATTATGCTCTCGATAACTGATCAAATAAGACAAAAATATGAGGAAACAATACATATTTTTAATAGTGATGTAATTCACTACATGAATATCAATTTATATTAAAATTTGACAATATTTAATTTTAACCAATAAAACTAGATCACAACTAGGTGACTTTATAGGTTGATTAAATTTGTTATCAAACATCTCATACAATTGATTTTTCAATTCAATTAGTTTTACATGAACGATTCTTTGTGTGAGTGTTGAAATTCTATTATCATCTGGAACTAAGCCAATAGTAAATTCAACCTTCCGATGAAGAAAAAAATTATGTAAATAATTTTGAAAAATATCCTTGTATTTATAAACAACTAGCATGTAATGAATTTGATTAGTTTCCTTCTTTTCAAAAATATGATATGGGTAACATTATCTAAAATATATCATGAATTTTTATATTTCTTTGTATTCTATAAAATTTATGGAATAAATGAATAAAAAATTATACAGATTTGAAATATACCTATTCATTATATAATGATACCAAAACCGTAGTGATAATAATATCAACCTTTATTATGGGATGTTCAACATGATTTTTATGAAAGACCATCCAATTTATAACAACATGATGATTCTTGTAAATCATGGAATATTTAATAAATCCTCCCAGATTTCTCACAAAAATTAATATATTCTTATGATGTGGATATATTAAATATTAAATAAATATTTATGTGAAATAAATGATTATTGTAACCCAATGAAAATCAAGGATTTGTTATAATTTTTATAAACTTGTAACATACTTTTCACCAATAAATTTTATGGTCCAGTATCAACTATTTCAAAGTAAAATCACTTTTTCATAGACTTCTATCTTGAATATTTATGACTATCATCTCTTGTGACTAAATTTAGAAACAAATTAGAATAATTGGACAACTAATTACAATATTTTTATTTTACGATTAATAACTCATTAGTTATCTGATGACATTCCTTAAACTCATGAGACACATCATTACACATTTATAAAACCTACTATAATTTAGATGACATACCACATGACTCTTTTTTCCATACTTTCTTACCTATATATATCTTTGACTAATTCTTCTACATTTGTTTCCCTTGATGCAGTTTTTTTTTTCATGACGTCTTGTAAAACACAATCATTAAAGAAATACATTTCTACCTTCATGGCACACATATCAAATTACTTATATGTTTTTAATTCAAGGAATCCTAAATACATTTGACATAATGGATTTAACCAAGCGTGAAACAAATTAATCTTACTATCGGTATTCCTGATATTATATGGTATATACACACACTATCAACTAAAATTATCTTCATAAGTAGATTCTAAATCATTATTTATTTTATTCTAATCTAAATTTTTTCTCTATTCTGAGTCAAACAAACATAGAAAAATATTTATATAAATAAATTTTCATAAATGATTCCAATTCCATGGAATCATGTTCATCTTTCCCAATTGTATTCATAACTAAAGAGTGACATCAATCATCATCACCGTTGAAATAATAAATTCCAAGGGTTACTTTTTATTATTCCTAAAATGTGATAACATAAAATTTATTTAAAGTGTATTTATACATTCATAAGGTACCAATAGCTAATAAGATCCACTAAATAATTAAAGATTTTTTATCCCAAAATGATCCACTCTCATCATGTTTATCTTGGGAAGAACTCGATGATCTATTTTATGGATAAAACCACAATTTATATATAGTTCCAATTAATCACTCAAAGACACAATTTCCTTACTTCTAATTCCAACCATATTGGATAGTGATTTACGGTATTTTCCTTTTATTTCTTTCCATCTATAGATTCCCTCGTTCCTCTAATAAATAAAATTCGTAACATAAATATTTCTGATTATGAAATATGGAATCCTTGAAATTTTATAACATTATTACCATATATTTAAGTCACTTAATGAGATTTAGATACATTATTTTATCCTACAAGTTTATTTATACCCTTCTTTGATAGCAAAAATAAGGGCCTAGACATAACCATAACATAATCACAATTTTTAATTCAAAATTTAATTCCCCTACATTTTACTAAATTAGCATGTTTATTGTGTTAGATAGTTAGACCATAACAAAAAAATTTATAAAATTATATTAAAAAATGAAAAAATATAATATATATTAATTGTTTCCACTATATAAAAAAGTTTAGAAATACAAGACTTCTTCCCCTAAAAAATAATATTGATGTGCAATATAACGTCATCCTTTCTATTGGCCATATTTTATCCTTATGAGTGAAAACCTAAAAACCCAATAATCCACTATTCTAAAAAAATTCCTTTGTACCCAGTAGAGGAATAATATTATTCCATTAAAATAATAAATTTTCAAAGCATTTTAAAAATCATTATTCCCCAAAAAATTACAATAAAAATATAAAATACATATTAGTTCATCGGGGAACCCACTTCATAAAAACCGTATAAGTTGAAATAACCATACACTAAAATTATAATAAAAATCTCTAGAGTGAATAATCTTTATCCAACACATTAAAGAGGTATGATGTAGATCAAACCCTCATATAATGAGATATAATGCTGCTCAACACATTATGTGAGTTTATTCATCCAACTCATTTTTATAAACAATGTGCCAAGGATGTATCATGAATAAATTTTCTTAATATTTCATCATTTAATTATATAACCCTTATAATACTAATTTAAAACCATATGAAAAACACTTTTGGATAAAAAATATAATTCTCTTATAAACCTCAATTTCAATAAAAACCCCCAAATAAGAAAATATTGTTTTATATGAATAAAAAATTCATTATAGTTAATGAAATGAAACATTAATTTTTTTAATCTGAAGGGATAATCAATTTTAACAATATGTTTTAAAAATGAACTCTCCAATTTTATTTTTTTAAGAATGAGTAAAAACTCATAAATATATTGTTTTTCAAAATCATTAATAAATTTAAAAAAGAAATAAAAATATTTATTATATTTATATCATTCCCATAAAAATTTATTTATAAAATAATTTTAAAAATATGGAAATGGCAGAGGATGTTTTTAAAAATAATTCCTAAAAATGTGATTTTAGTTTAATATTTCACTTATATTAATTCTTAAAATGATTCCTTAAAACACTGAATTATAGTTAAATATTTTAAAAAATTACCACTATCATCCATTAATTCATAAATAATATTTTTAGGGAATCATTTATAATAACCTAGAAGAAAATGGGTTTGATGGAAAACATTTAAAAGAGGATTTTTTTAAAAAAAGACCTATATATTGATTATGACTTTTCATTTATGTTATTTATCATCCGGAATAAAAAATGATAACTATTTAATTTTTTTAGAACCCCATAATTTTTTATTATTCATTTTATTTTAACTATTGACATGTTATTTCCAATTATTTAATCTATTATGTTTACTTCAGATGATATGACTGTATCTGGGTTAAATGCCAAAAATATCTACGATTGGCTAGATTCGGTTAAATAGGTCATTATTAATTATCTAAAAAATAACAATCCATAAATATTTATAATATATTTTTCTATGTTCAATTTTTAAAACCAGTCATAAAATATGAATATAAAAAATATAACATTTTACAATCATGGAGAGAGAAATCCATAAATAAACATGAGTGGCGTTTCTATTTTTCAATGATTATTATAGAAAGAAAGTAATTAATATTTTATAATGTTATAATGATAATAATATAATAAATAACTGACCATTTAAAAAACTACTTATATATATCATCCATGTTATGTCTTGATAGAAGAATAATCACATCACCTTGTGGAGGGGGTGGTGCACATATACACACAAACATGATTATAAATTTTTAGTGAGTGTTACACTATGAATAAAATGATATTTAATATTTTAATAATATTAAATAATTCATGAATATCATATTTAATCATCAATTCTGTCATTATAACTAGTTGCGAGAGGGGATGATGAATACATTTACATTTATTCAGAAGGTGGAAGTCTGTCATACACATGATTGATGGTTTCAATTACCATTTGATGTAAGAGGTGATGGATATAGTATATTAAATTATATAATAAAAATATTATATGAGAGATAATTATTTATTATTTCATTAATGTTGAACAAAATTTTTTTAGGAGGAAGAAGAAAAAAAATGTTCAGTTAAGCACAAAACATTCTATTCAGGCCATATCAGTAGAATTATATACAAATCCAACCAAGATTGGGTTTATGATCACATGAACTATAATAAACTTTTGAGGGGAATAATGGAAGGTATTGGTGTAGGTTTTGTTTGAACCAAAAGGTTATTGAGCTGTAAGTGGAGAGTAGAGTGTGAGGCATTTTATAATTGGGGAAAAAGACAATTATAACAAGTTTAAAAAGAAAATGTTATACCCATATTTTAATCATGAAAACATGATCAGAAAAGGACAATTATAAATGATAATATGATATATGATCTTATTTAGAAGAGAAAATATACTCTAGAGATGTTTTTATATCTTTTTTAGACTTATATTTTAAAAATACCACCTGTTAATCCCATGTTAACATTAACCATTCTAAATTATATTTATTGTTTCATTACTCATTATAAAAAATTAATTTGAAATTATAATATAATATAAATAATAATAAATAAAAAAATTTATTCCATTTTAAAAAATTGAATTCACATATGAGGTAGAATTAAATTTACTCTTAATCCAACATATACGATGAAAAAGATGTTTTTCATGATTTTTGATTCTAGTACAAGATAATTGCACACTAATTTTATCACTATTAATCATCATTAAATGAATTTAAATTCATAATTATAGATATATAATTTATAAATTCCATATAAATAATTATTAATTATGGGTTTTAATTTAATTAAATGGATCCTAGTTATTCTTTTTAAAATTATTTACGAAAAATGCATTTTTAGACCAAAAAATAAACATATACTAAAAACCATTATAAGATGATTCAAATATAATTGATCGAATTAAATATAAACAAAATAATATTTATGTAAAAAAAAAATTCAAAACAAAATATGAATATAAAAATGTTAATTTATTAAAAATAACTAAATTTTATAAAAAATTTATTTTGATTACTATTCATTGGAAAATCTATAATTTTTAGAAATTCCAAATTTTTCGCCAAAGATAATTTTGATATGATCACTTAAATGTATATATTTATTATATATAATTGAAATTAAATAATTTAGGAATTAAACATTTAAATAAAAAAATATTTTAAAATATTTTAATTAAAAATATTTTTTATTTAAAAATTACATAATATTTTCATAATTAAAATAACTATGTTATTCATTAATAAATAATGAAATTATTTATTTTATTATTATAGTTTTTTTTATGTAGACAAAAAATCTGATTAAAAATAGGTAAATCGATTTGCAATATGGTTTTCGAAACCATTCTCCAATCATGTGGTAGGAACTATCTAGGCTCAGCACCCTCGCATGGTGGAGCTGGTTGATTTTTGAAACCATGAACCAACCATATGAATTGAAATTAGCATGGTCTACAAAATGTCTAATATTTTTTAAATAATAGTTTGATTTCAATGTTTAAATCCCTACATCCACACCAAGCCAAACGTTTTTAGCTAATACCTCCCATGATTTACACTTATCCATGGGTTTTTAATGTTAATCGTCCATATACATTAGAAACAAATCCAAAAACCAATTCACTTTTAGGGAGATACATAGTTCCATGTAATCCATGAAAACAATGTTTCACCATATCCAAAACAGTCACGAATCGCAATGGAATAACTCAAATCTATCAAGGCATACCCATGCAATTGAGGAAACTCGTGTGCCTCAAACCATATCCAATAATATCAACATGATATGATTTTACATTTGGACTAGAAATCAATATCACTGTTCTCATAACAAACAAACAACTGTCTAAAAATATTCAAATTATATTGGAATTTCAAAACTCAAAAAGGAATGATTTTTATATGTTGTTCTAAATGAAATGAATGATATGAACTTATCAAACCAAAATATAAAATTTCATGAAAAAATAATTTAATTAAAATACACTATAATAATATAATGGGTCTATATCCAAAAAACCCAAAAATATTCATGGATTCCGTGATTTCTCACATTATATGAAAAAACTCCAAATAGAACTTGAACCCTATGTTAGACATTTGATTAAGATGTATATAAAATGTAGAAAAATAATAGTAGATTAAATTTTTATGGAACTATAACATGAATCCACAAGAAATTAAAATGAATAAAAATATAGAATAATTATAGGTGTTGTGAGGGATCCTACCATCTTCATATGAGATAAAAAGAGGATGAAACACGAGTTTAAACCATATTTTAGTGACTATTACGACATTATAATCATGACAGAAAATTAATTAAAATTCATTGAAATGATATCCATATAAAACAATAATAATAATAATAATAATAATAATAATAATAATAATAAGTTCGATTAACTTAATGGCATTAAAAACGAAAAACACATAAACACCCGATAACTGAATTTGGTAAAGCCTCACTATCCCTACAGGTATTAGAAGGCATCCACACGAACTTATTTATTATATATAAATTAGTTTAAGAAGAAGTTGATTTTGGAAAAGTGAACTATGAAATTAGTAGTCTGAAGGAATCATTTATTAAAGGCTAAATTAACTAAACAAAGGCCAAATACTATTCATGATCATGAAGCACTAATTTCCAACCAATATATCATTCATTCCACATATTTCTCAAATAAATAATGCATTAATCTATTTCAATTATTTCCTAATAATTACTTTCCGTATATAAGAAATAAACCATCACCCCTCAATGAAGGTCGCATGGATTTTAACCCTGGTTAGATGCATAATTACACTATAACATTTCCACAAAAGAAATCCCCCATCCAAAAAATAATAATGAAGTCATCAATAAAAATTAAAATAAAAAATCATAAAGGATAATAGAATTAATTTGGTTAGAAATACATTACTCTAACAATTTAACATAATCTTAACCAATATAATAAAAACATGGAATACTAGATAAAAACTCATTATATAATAAAATAACCCAAAATTTGAAACAATGGTTAATATTTTTAAAATAATTAATTATAGATATCCTTGTAAAATTCCATAAATAAATTATAGAGGTTCAATGATGATTCAGACATCAATAACATGTTACAGCTTCAACATCATGGAATACATTATAATTATCCATGTTTCTTTGAAACCATTCAATATCCATGTTTTATCAAATGTTTTATTTTTAATGATCTATAAACATTCAATCAATGGATTCCAAAATAGTGGAATACTTTGCATCACCTATTTTTTATAAATATTTTTAATTTACTTATATTTATATAAAGAGATTATCATTATAACCAAATATAGTGACATTGGAAACAATGGGGTGTCACACATGTTTGAAACAACATCTCACGAATCTCTAAAAAATAAAAAAGAATATCTAGGATTCCGTTTTTCAAATATAAAAATAATATTTCTGATGTTATAAAATCCCTGATTTGTTTTTCATATTATCATCGACAAGAAAAGTATTTTTTGTAGTGAAATCACTATAATGAGTAACATATTCATCATTTTTTTCTTAAATAATTCATTACATAAATTAGATTTTTCAACTATCAAGAAACAATTATTCACATTAAACCCATTGTCAAAAAAATTTTTTACATCTAACTTATAATATTTAAAAATTATTAGGTGCTAGATTTACAAAATTCCATTTTATTATCACACAACTAATAATTTATTATGTAAAATTTTATAAATGTATCATGAATCACATAAATATGATTTATATATAAACAATTTTTTATCGAAAATGTATCTAGAAATATTATTGTCATTATATGAAAACTATTATATGTTTTGATGAACATTTTTTGATATCATATTACACTTTAAAGTAATTCTTCCAAACAACTATATAAATGTCATATAATTTTATGTCACATTATTTATAAACATTCTTATTATCTCAAGTAAATATTTGTATCATTTTTAAATAGAATAACCTTCCAATGATACTGGAGTACATATAGTTTCTTCAAGAATATTTCACAAAAATATCCAATGGCTAACAAAAAAGATCATCTTTTCAAAAAGATTTTACAAAATATTTTCAAAAAATATTTCTGAAATAATCAAACACATAATCCTTATATATCATTCAAAAGGATGATTAAATGATCATAATTAATGATATATAGTTTAATAACTAAATATTTTGATTATTAATTTATAATTATCAATATTTAAAAATTTTATATGATATAACCTCAATTTTGTAAATACAATATAAAAAATATCCATGAAAAAAATTCATCAAGCATATATAATAAATATGATATTCATGTTTAACTATTTATTTATTTTATAATACAACTATTTTCATTTTATAGTTATCATATTATTATTTTGAAAACAATAAACTTCTATTTTTGTGATTATGAATTGATAAAGCATTACACATTTATGTCATAGATATACTAATACAACTTATTTATGTTATTAATGTTCATTTAAGAAATTTTCTATTGAATCAGTCAATTTTTTTTTTCAATTTCATAAAACATTCAACTCATTTTCTTAAATCATTATTCATTTAAAATCAATATTGATAAAGTAGACTATAATGTTTTTCATACAATTTAAAATTGATGTTCCATGACATTTAATTTCATATGACATATATGAAAAATAATATAAATCATTTCCCCATAAGTTATTTATTTTTTCTATTATATAATTTAAAACTCATATGAAATAAACTGATCACCATGAATAGACCCGGAAACTACAACAAAAATCTTATTCTAAAATAATATATATTATAATAATATTTTATATACTAAAAGAATATTTTTTATATTATTAATGAAATATAAATTTAAAATTAATATGTTTACTTTCCTTATTTAATATTTTCTTAATACATGAAATAAAATATACAAATTGATTTAAATATTATTATGTTATTTCAAGACAATTTCCACAAGACCAACTACAACTCATAAAATTCATCATTTCCCTATGTAAGTAATTATTTTTTGTATTAAATATGAAAGTATAGATTTCATATAATATTATAAGAATTAATGGATGAAACTTAAGTATAATATAATATATATAATTTCATATTGATAATCTATTTGTTGATTCGTAAATAAACATGACATATAAAAATATTATCTATGTCAAAAACATATTACCTATCTCTCTCATCTATATATTCTAATCATATATTGAGGATCATCATGACAGTTTTATATTGTTAATCCTAAATAAAAAGTTTTTGTATGATTGTATCCATAGAAATAAAATATTAAAAAATGCATTTGGTAATATATTATTGATGTACATGCCATATATTTTCATAAATTTTAATATAATACATAGAGGATCCCAGACTAAAAAATATTCTTTCATCATATATAAAGAGATAGTTAATCCATGATTGGAGGTTATGCGATTAAAAAGGATCAATTCATATTCAAGTGCTGATATTTATATCTAGAAGAATAACATTAAATCATATAGTGGGGGAATTATTTGTATACAATATAATATATAGACTGTATTTTAATTTTATTAAATGATTTCATAAATGGATATATATATATATATGTATTTTTAACAACTTGTATATGCCAATATTAAAAATGAATCAATGGTTAACTAATTAATTAATTATCTTGATTAAAATTAGGATGATAAATAATTTTTCAAAGGAATTATTAAAATAAATTTTGACCCTCACCTAAAATATCTAATTTTTCACTTCAAGGAAAATTATTCATATCATAATTTTTCCAGAATGATGTTTCTATTTGAGAAATACCCTCAAAATTTCAATTTATATAGTAAAAAATTATAAATCTATTTTTTATAGTAAATGATATGTAAATTATTAGATTAAATCAAATATAATATTTATGAGAATATTTAATTTTAAATGGTCTTTATAAAAATATACAATTTGACATATAATTAGAAGGTAACCCTTACCTTGACTAGAACTCCTATGCCTTAATGAGAAAAAAATTATCTTTGGAGACTTTTTAAAGGATATCTTTGAGATAATGGGAACATTAAATGAATAAAAATGATATTATGAGAGAAAAGAAATGGTTAGATATGAGAGTGTTATAGAATATCATGAGATATTATTTTACATTTTTTAAATATATGTCATTAGAATACTTGCTTCTAGAAAATATTTCTATATAGACCACAAATGTTTTTGTCTATGTTTTTGAAATTTAAATGATTTATTATTAATTTTTTATTATAAATAAATAAAATTTTATAGTATAAATTATTTTTGGAATGATTAATATATTTGGAATAATTGTACTATTTTATTTTATAGTAAAGCTGCATTTTTATTTGGATTCTACTTTATATATTTTGAACAATTGAATTTTTAGAAATTATTTTTTAAATAAAAAATATGATTCAGTGATCAATTATATTATATAAATCATTAAGTCATTTATACATTGAAATTATACTTTAAATAAAATAATATATACTAGTTGTATTTTAATACTACCTTGTAAATTCAATAAATCATTAATAATAATTAAAAATCACACATAATTACATTTTATTTGATTATTCTTAATTTATTGCCCATTTTATGAAAATAAGATTCTAATAAAGAGATATTAAATTTGTAAATAACAAAATAAATTCGGTGAAAAATAATCATTCATTTGAAATATTTACCTATGCTGTATTTATTAAACTATGGAATAATCCTTGATTTTTATATGAAATTTAAGTTGTATAAATTCATATATGATCATACATTTCACTATATAAAATAAATACATATAAGAATTATGCGGTTTTTCTAAAGGATATGTTATTATTGGAATTGTTATAATATTATTCATATATTTATATTAAAGAAACCGTTGAACTCTCTGTGAGATGGTTGTTTTAGTAATCCCAAATCATTTTTTATGACAATTTATAATTTTGTTAAAATTGTTCTAAATGTGTTTATATATGTTTAAATTATGTTTAAATATTTTTATCTATGTTAATTTATGTTTTATTGTTGACCTAGAAGTATTCTGGACTGAACGGACACTTTGTGAAAATTCCATGTTTTGACTCACCGTTATTTATTTTCCAGAGTCACCGATGATGAATGATCGCACTGATGATAAATGGTCGCACCAATGATGAATGGTCACACCGATGATGAATGGTCGCACCGACGATGAACGGTCGCACAGATGATGAACAATCACACCGATGATGAACGGTCGCACCGATGAAGAATGGTCACACCAATGGCAAAGGACCTACCGATAATGATGATCAGAGGACCTACCGATACTGATGATCAAAGGTCCTACTGATAACAATGATCTAAGGACCTACCGATACCGATGATCAAAGGATCTTCCAATACCAATGATCATGACCAACCGAAACTGATGCAGATTTAAAATGACTCACTGATCTCATTACTCACCGATAGTCACAAAAAAACTGTTTGAATTTCTATTAACACATATTTAATTCCAACGGTCATATTTGATGTTTTTAATGTAATTAATGATATATAATTTTATTTGCTGGCATATAAGGGAACCATAACTCTTACCTATTAAAAGGTAATCATTTCTAATGCCGGAGCTCGTGGAATATAAGGAAGATCGAGCTGTAGTAAGAAATAGATACACAAAACAAGAGAGCCAAAACGAAAATTCTTCCATGCACGCATATATATGAAAAGAAGAACACATGAAGAACTCTGATACTCATCATGAACAGAAATTCAATGAAGATGTTCAAGGGATATAACTTTTACTCATACTCGAGTTGAACACTTACACCAGAAGTGAATGAAGGAGAACCACGACACTCTATGTTTCTAAACAAAAACCTAAGAAGGACTCAGAAGCATTTCTGCTGAATCGAAGGAGTCCAGATCTCCACTGCTGATCACTAGAGCATTCTAAACTCTCATATACTCTCTCTCTATGTGATCCATTATTTACTTTTTCATGATGTTTGTGTACTCTGTATAATTTACACACACACTGACACCTGTGCTGAACTAGAGGTCACTAAATCCTCACACCAATCTTTCCACACATTCTTTTATCCCACTAAGGATAATGGAAGAGGTCAAGTAGGACCTAGACAACCTGTGTGCCATTTCTACCATTTTTCCCACGTATAACTGTGGAAGTGGTCTTAGGACCTGTATAGTCTCTTATAGTATTGTTTACCCCGATCTAGGGTGTAGATCAAATTCATATAAATTTTTTGAGAAGACTAAGTCTCGGTGTGAGACTGATCCTCTTGTTTCAAAAACAATTGTGCTTATCTATATTGGTTATCAACTATATTGAATATTCCGTTGCTAATTACATTGAAATACGATTTGTTTTAAAGTTACTTTGATAGCTAAACTATCAAGTGTTTACGCTTATTGTGAACCAGTAAGTTAGTTTCAAAATTTAATTTAATCCCCTGATTAAATTAGATGAGACCTAATCAATCTTAGAGAAACTAATTGAACATTTACAATCTATATAAATTCACTACAGTTTAACTTGTTTTTTTAATTTGGGGGATTTTAACTGAAATATTTTTAATAGAAATTTTAATTGGAACAAAATTCACCCCCCTCTTGAGAGTCCACTCCGACCAACATTTGGTATCAGAGATAGTTTTTATTAATAAAGGATTTCAAAACACTCTATTTTTCAACTGTGATTTTAGTTGAATCTTTAATGATCATAAATTTCTGTTAGTTCTATATTTTATCTTTTTAAATATATTTTCTAAAATCTAGTTATGGACAATTGACTAGAAGGTGCTGCTACCAACATGCCACCTTTCTTTAATGGTACAAATTATGCTCAGTGGAAGCTTAAAATAAAAAATCATTTGTAAAGTATAGGGTTTGATATCTAGACTTCTATAGAAACTCAATATAAGATTATAGAAACTGATAGAACCTCCTGAGATGAAGCTACTTAGACTACATACAATAATAACTGTAAATCAATGAACACTTTGTACTGTGCTTTAGGAGATGAAGAATTCAATCGAATGTCTCCTTGTAAAGCTACTTATGAAAGTTGGGACACGTTGGCTATTTCCTATGAGGGTATAACCAATGTCAAAGAAATCAGAATGAAAACCTATACTATTAAATATGAAAATTTTAAAATGAATCCTACTGAATCCATTCTTACATGTATCTTAGGTTCAATGAGATTGTCAATACAATGATCTCACTTGGAAAACTTGTTCTAACAAAGGAGCAAATCATGAGGATACTAAGATGTCTTCCAGACCGATGGAGAGGCACATCTGTTTCAATATGAGAATCATGTGATATTGTTACTTTAGCTTTTAAAGAACTAATTGGTAAGTTAATGATGTACAAGGAAGAGCTTAAAGTCAACAAGGAAAACGATGATGAACCAAAGAAGAAGTCAGTGGGTTTTAAATCTACTACTACAAAGAAAAAGGGTAAGGAGAAAGTTCACACACTTACTGAAAGATCAACAAGTGAATGTTCAGAATCCGATAGTGATGTTGAGATGGCTCAAATATCCAGCAGATTGAAGAAATTCTATAGGATGAAGAAATTATTTATAAAATCAAACTACAAAGGTAAATATGACAACAATGGTCATTTGAAAAAGGACTGGAAGAAAACTGATAAGTGTGATGAGGTTTTTTGCTATGAATGTAAAAGAAAAGGTCACATTAAAGTTGACTCCCCAAAATTAACGTTCAAGAAGAAACATGACTACAAGGACAAAAAGTACAAGAAAGCTATAAAAGCTACCTAGAGTTCTTCGGAAGACAGCACAAGTGAGTGTGATGTTTCTGACTCTGAAAAGAATCGAGCTAACAGTTGTTTTATGATGAACACATCTGAGGTAACTCAGGACCCTCCTACATTAAATTCATATTACACTGGAGTTGAATCTGATTCTCAATCTAAAAATATGTCTAGTGAATAACTATTTGAATATTGTAATATTCTTGAAGAAAACTATAATTAACTAAAGGGAAAATATAAGTAATTGAAGAAACAACATTCTTTATCTAACACTGTTAAATCTTCCCTTGTGATTTAAAAGGAAATAAATACTCAATTTCTGAAAGAAAATACTAAAATAAAATTTTCTAATGATCAATTATGGAAGGACATATAAAAATTCACAAATGGAAAATATACTCTTACTAAAATTCTAGGAAAAATATTGGCACCAAAGTATATAACAAGTTTAGGCTATCAGCCAGGACATAGACAATTTACTAAAACAAGATTTATTTCTAATTCTGAACAGAATGGGGCTAGTTCAATTTCTGGAAATTCATATGTCTCAACTAGTTACTCACACAGTTACATGTCAAATATAGATTGTCATTCAAAATCTATTGATTCTATAACTTATATGAAACCCATAAGACTTATTTGGCTACCGAAATATTTTCTTGCTAACCTATTTGGACCCAAGAAGATCTAGGTTCCAAAATCATTATCCATCTAAATCTGTTTTGTAGGAAACTTTCTTCAAGAGTTATCATAAGAAAATGTGGTACTTGGACAGTGGATGTTCAAGGCATATGACTGGGGACTACTCATGCATTAAGAGTTTAATCAAAGTTGATGGAGGCCATGTCACCTTTGGTGATAACTCTAAAGGAAAGATCATCATCCTAGGCTTGATTGGTAACACTAATTCAGTTTTGATTTCCAAAGTTTTATTTGTTGATGGAATTAAATAAAATCTATTAAGTATTTCTCAGTTATGTGATGATGGTTTTAATGTTAAATTTCAAAATGATTCTTGTAATGTTTTTAATTCTAACAATGTTTTAGTATTTTCTACCTTGAGAAATGAAAATGTTATGCTGTTGATTTGAATTCGTTAGCTAAAAAAAATGTTTCTTGTTTAAATTATTTTATTAATGAACCTTGGCTATGACACAGAAGATTAGGAAACTGCAACATTTATTCACATAGAAAATTGACTAGGAAGAACTTAGTAAGAGACCTACCCAAACATGAATTCCCATCAGACAAAGTTTGTAATCCCTACCAAAAGGGAAATCAACATAATGATCATTTCAAGTCAAAGAAAGAAGATTCAACTTCTCAACCTCTTGAGTTGGTTCACATGGAATTGGTTGGACCTTCTAGAGTTTCTATCTTAAATTGGAAGCACAATGTCTATGTCCAAGTAGATGACTTTTCTAGATTTACATGGGTATACTTATTAGCTCAAAAAAGTGATTCTTGTTCTTATTTTTTCAAATAATCCAAGTCTGTAGAGAACCTTATTGGTATTAAGATTAAAACCCTAAGAAGTGATCATGGTCGTGAATTTGAAAATCATGAGTTTGAGTATTATTGCACACACAATGTCTATAGTCACAAATTTTCTTCCCATAGGACAACTCATCATAATGGTGTAGTATAAGGAATAAATATAACCCTTCAAGAAATTGCATGAACTATGCTCCATGAGTATGATCTACCTATTTATTTTTGGGATGATGCTGTGAATACAGCTTATTATATTACCAATAGAGTCTTAATTAGATTTGTTCTGAAAAATACCCCTTATGAACTATTGAACAATATAAAACCTAAATTTAGTTACTTTAGAGACTTTGGATGCGAAGCCTTTATCCTCAATACAAAGGATAATCTTGAAATGTTTTCGTCTAAGAGTGATGAAGGAATATTTTTAGGATATTCAGTTACTAGCAAAGCCTATAGAGATTTCAATAAGAGAACCATGTGTGTGGAAGAATATGTTCAAATCAAATTTGATGAATCTGATCCACTTGAAACTAAATCCTCTCTTGAAATTCATGAAGAAGTCATGTTCATTCTGAAAATTAATGATAGAATCAATGAACCTGTTGTAAGGACAACCAATTTTGGAAATATTTCAGAATCTTCTCCTAATGAACCCGAACCTAAAGAAGAACTTTAAATCTATAGTCCTATCTTTACTAGATCAAATAGGACTCTAAAGAATCTTCCTTTAGATGTTGTTTATGGTAATCTTGGTAGAGGAATACATATTAGAGATTCTCTAAGAAATCAGGTTGAACATCAAGTCTTTCTTTCACAGTTAGAACCTAAAAATTTCAATGATGCAATCAATGATGAATTTTGGGTAATGTCTATAAAATAAGAGTTAAATCAATTTGAAAGAAACAAAGTCTGGGAATTAGTAGAAAGACCTAAGGACACCTTGATTATAGGCACTAAATGGGTTTTTAGAAATAAGGTTGATGAATAAGGAAATATTGTTAGAAACAAAGCTAGGTTAGTTACAAAAGGGTATAGTCAAGAAGAAGGTATGGACAATGAAGAAACCTTTGCACCTGTTTCTAGATTAGAATACATTTGGATCTTACTTTCCTATGCTGCTCATCTGAATTTCAAGTTATATCAAATGGATGTCAGAAATGCATTTATAAATGGGTTTATAATTGAAATTTTTTTAAGTTGAACAACCACATAGATGTACAGACCCCCATTTTCAAAATAATGTTTTTAAACATTCTAATGCTTTGTATGATTTAAAAGAGGCTCTAAGAGCTTGGTATGATAGACTTTCAGATTTTCTTATCCCAAAAGGTATTACTAAAGGATTTGATGATCCTACTCTTTTTATTAAAAGAATTTCAAAAGACATATTGATTGTCTAAATCAATGTTGATGATATTATTTTTGGATCTTTCAAAATTTATTTATGTACTGATTTTTCAATGATTATGAAAAATGAATTTGAAATGAGTTTATTGGGAGAACTCAATTATTTTCTTGGATTTAACATTTTTCAAAAGAAGGATGGTATTATTATAAATCAATGTAAATATACAAATGATATTTTAAATCGTTTTGGTTTGGATAGTAATAAGGGAAGTGTCACACATATGAGTACCACCTGTAAGCTGGATGATGATGAAACTGGGAAACTAGTTGATTAAATCAATTATAGAGGTATGATTGGAAGCTTACTTTACCATACTTCTAGTCGACCAGAAAATATGTTCAGTGTATGTATGTGTGCAAGATTTTAAGCTAATCCAAAAGAATCTCATTTACTTGCTGTTAAAATAAATTTTAAGTATAAAAAACACACTGTAAATTTAGTTTTGTTTTACCCAAAAGAACAATAATTTGAATTAATGAGTTATTCAGATTCTGACCTTGCTGGTTGCATGTTGGATAGAAATAGCACGTTTAGAACATGTCATTTTATAGGTACGTCCTTTGTATCTTGGTGTAGTAAGAAGAAAAATTCTGTAGCTTTGTCCACTACCGAAGCACAATACATTGCTGCTGGTAGTTGTTGTGCAAAAATTATGTGGATAAAACACACTCTTTTGGACTATGGATATTATTTTATACATGTTTCAATTATTTGTGATAACACTAGTTCAATTAGTATTTCTAAGAATCTTGTGTCTCACTCTAGGACTAAGCACATTGATTTCAGAAATCACTTATTGAGAGATCATTATCAACAGGGTCTCTAGAATTTATTGAATCTGAACATCAGTTAGATGATATTTTCACTAAGCCTCTAAGTTCTAAAATATTATTCTTTATTAATCAAGAGTTAGGTATGATCGATCTGTGAAACTGATCTATCAAACCAATCTATGAAACCGATCTGTGAAACTGATCTATGAAACCGATCTATGAAACCTATCTCTGAAACCGATCTGTGAAAATGATCTACGAAACTGATCTGTGAAACCGATCTATGCTATTAGTTGAGTCGTACAGTTAGTGAAACTATTATTGTTTATCAAGATGAAGTTTTTTTACTAAATCGTTATTATTGTTTATTATAATTTTCGTAACCTTAAATGATAAAAATAATGACCCAAAGTGATTTCTAAATGATTGTTGACCTTCCATCTCCTACCGAACTCTCTCTTGTTTTTTGAATCCCAATCCTTCCAAAGCATTAGAACCATTCCAAATGCTCAATCCTCTCGAACCCCCCAATTTCCAAGATAATGCGACAAAGCAAGGAATCTGAAGGTTCCTCTCCTGTAAAACTTTCTCGCGGAGAATCTAGAAGTAAGACACAAAGTTCAGTAAACCCAGAGCTGGATGAACGGGTAGTTACTGCAGAAAAAGTTGTTTGTTCCGAATGGGTATTACCCAGCAAGTCTGCTCTGTTAAAAGTGATGGAAATGAAATGCTGGAAAAACTAGTTCTGCGATAACAACCGAGTATATTACCCAAATTTGGTTCCTATGTTCTATTTAAACTTATGTATAGTTTTGGATGGATCATATTCTGCGAGACATTCTTCAATAGTTGAAGGGAAAAGATTAATTTTTCATCGAAATAGTGGGCTGAATGTTTGGGAGTTTCTCAAAAAGGAATATATGAGGATTACACTGGTAATATCCCTCCTAGAACTGATTACTTTTCTTATGAGCTAGCTCTGGAAATGTTGACTGGTAAGTCTGAATCGAGAAGAACATCTGCTACAGAATTGGATGGTGAGAGTAGAATTTTTTTTAAATTTATTCAGCACCAAGTCTGTCCAAGAAAATGTGACTTTTCTTCAGTAAAGTATCAGAATGATTTTCTATTATTCTTATTGTTGAATGGTGAAAAGATCAACCTATGTAGATAATCTACTGAGAATATTTTTGAGATGATAAATCCATAAAATAGAGCTACAACGTTGTTTTATTCTAAGAAAATGTATGCCATGTAGAAATTCATGGGTTGTGTTGATGATGGAGATGAGTGCATCTCATCCAGTAGCTTTTGTAATAACAAGGATATCAATAAGAAGACGAAAATCAACTGGAACCCATGTAATAAGGCTTGGATTGACGATGATGATATGTTGTATGACTCATTCAATCCTATTAATCATCCTATGAGACAAAAGGGGATGAGTGATCCAAATTTAAAACGTGGTGAGGAAGTGGTTTATTCTGGTGAAGAAGAGGAAGTAGAAGTTCATAAGGAAACTAGTGAGTCCAGTAAGAAGGGAACAGAGGAAGAAGAAGCTGAAGCTAAAGATAATACTAAAAGGATTCTAAGTCATCTCCTGATGAGAGGAGTGATCCTGATACACATATCCCGAAGAAGAGAAAAATGTAATTTGGACCGGCTAGTCCACCTCTCAAATTACCGGAGATTGAACCTCTTTTAGGTGATGATGTAGAAGAAGCTGAGACTGAATAATCAAAACCTTTGAAATATGAATCCATTAGTATAGATAGTTCAAGTGTGAAATCAGTTAATAATAATGGTGATGAAGGTAGTGATGTTGATGAGGATGATGCTGATGCTAATGGTGATAGTGATGGTAGTAGCAGTGATGGTGATAGTGGTGATGTGGATGATGTTGATGCTCGACCTGTAGAAGTGAATAATTTGATCCAAGATGATCCTCATCCCCAACCAAATGAGCAAGAAAATGTCCCTGAGGTAGGGAGGACAGAACATTTAGAGACTTCTATGGATGAGAATGTCCATCCTAAAAATTCTGGAAGAGCTAGACTTGTGAAACATTTGTATCCTTCATGCCAAGATGCATGGGAAGAAAACCCAGGTCGTGGAGATTTGGGATTATATTATCTAGAGGAAGAAGAAGTAGAAGTGGATCTTATAGGAGTAAGAGATTCATTTGAGGCTCAATTTGTGGCTGAGTATATGCAAAGAGAAGAAGCCAAACAGAATCCTTCAGTGCCTCAAGCTAGACCTGGTCATACAGTTGCTCAATCTGATTTTGACAGATTTAATGTTTAGTTGGTTCAATCAGTTAGAGAGATTATGAAAGATGAGTTATCTCATGTTCCTAATCCTGATCATGTGACTTTATCTGGAGATGATATAGATGAATTGGCTAAAAGAGTGGTAAACCTTATCAAGGAAGACCTGTTAAATACCAGTGAATTGATTAGAAGGCACATTACATCATTTAATCAAACACTCGTGGATTTAGGCAGTAATCTGGTTTCTTTGTCAGATGAGTTTAGAGAAACCATCTCTGGTGTAATGGATGTGCTAAGAAATCTGATAGAACATCTGAAGAAGGCATACTTGAGAAAGTTGAAAACTGATATCACCCAAGTCATTTCTCAGGCTAGTTCTTCAATGTTGACCAAGATTTCTGGTCATGAGATTAATGCGTTAATGGATGTTATTAGGGAAGATCTGGAAGATCATGGAAATTTTTTGGATTTAGATTCTTTGAAATAGATGAAATAGCACAGTGATCATATACACAAAATGGTGCAGTAGTATTCAGCCGATGCTACCAAGTCTTAGAAAGAGATTAAAGAGAAAGAATATCATTACTTCTCTAAGATTTATACCAAGCATGAGTTGAACCATCAGTTCGAGGTTTTGGCTAAACATTTGAGGCTGTCTCCAGTTACTAAATCTTTCAAGGATCAAGTTCAGTAACTGCAGTATTTTACTCCTACTTTGGAAAGTTTCATGTAGAACCTGGATGACTTTGAAAAGTCTATGACGTACGTTGGTGAAGTAATTCAATATTTTATAAATCTGCTCAAAGCATACCTTCATGTACAAGTGAAGGCCATTTTTTTCCTACTACTGATCCTCTTAATCCATCAAATGTTGCTCATGGTTAGTAATCTGTCTCTCAAGATCTATCAAATATCTGACCAGTCATTCAACAACAACCTTTAGAAAGAACTGCTACTCCTCAGCAAGTGACTTTGGAACCCACTCTTCATCCAGCCAGAGCTGTCCTGCCTCCTCTCTCCATCTGACCAGATCAGCCTTCTAAAAATCCTCCTTCTGGACCATCTATTCCTCCCACTGCCATAGGAAGATCTCCATTGCACCCACAGAAATAGTTGTGTCTGTCCTTTTTTGGTAGGGTGTCTATTTCTTGTCCTTTACAACATTGTATCTGGTTCTTATACTCTTTTTCAAATATGATTTCAGTGGCCTCTTCTTCTTTCATCTCTTCATTATATTTTATTTTTGATAATCAGAAAGGGGGAGACATTTATTCATAAGGGGGAGAAATCATGAATATGCTTATGGGGTGAACTGAATATGAATATGAGACCATGCTTCACTATTTACTACATGCATGCATATACATAGGGTTAGAAATGATAACTATATATCTCAGTGGGAGCACAGATGAAAGGGGGAACATGAGTCGTATTATATGATTTATGTTAGATGGGGAGAATGACTTAGTGGGAACATACTGGATGACATACTATCTTCCCTCTTAATTTATGCCATTGATTTGTGATTATCAAAAATGGGGAGATTGTTGAACTCTCTGTGAGATGGTTATTTTAATAATCCCAAATCATTGTTTTTTATGACAATTAATTCTTTTGTTAAAATTGTTATAAATGTGTTTATAAATGTTTAAATCATGTTTACATATGTTTATCTATGTTAATTTATGTTTTACTATTGACCTGGAAGAATTCTGGACTAAACAGACACTTTGTGAGAATTCCATGTTTTGACTCACCGTTAGTTATTTTACTGAGTCACCGATGATGAACGGTCGCACCGATGATGAATGGTAACACCAATGATGAATGGTCGCACTGATGATGCACGGTCACACTGATGATGAATGGTCGCACCGATGATGAACAGTCACACTGATGATGAACGGTCGCACCGATGAAGAATGACCACACCAATGGCAAAGGACCTACCTATACCAATGATCAAAGGACCTACAGATAACGATGATCTATGGACCTAACAATACTGATGATATAACGACCTACCGATACCGATGATCAAAGGATCTACCGATAACAGATGATCATGACCTACCGAAACCGATGCAGATTCAAAATGACTCGTCGATCTCATGACTCACTGATAGTCACAAAAACTGTTTGAATTTCTATTAACTCGTATTTAATTCCAACCGTCATATTTGATGTTTTTAATGATATTAATGGTATTTAATGTTAGTTGTTGTCATGTCAGGGAACCGTACCCCGTACCTATGAAATGGTAATCATTCCTATTGCCGTAGCTTGTAGAATATAAAGAAGATCGAGCTGCAGTAAGAAAGTGATACACAAAAAAAAGAGGAAAAAAGAACATTCTTCCATGCACGCACATATATGAAAAGAAGAACACACGAAGAACTCTGATACTCATCAAGAACATAAATTCAAAGAAGAAGTTAATGGTCTATAACATTTACTCATACTCGAGCTGAACACTTACACCGGAAGTGAAAGAAGGAGAACCACAACACTCTATGTTTCTACACAGAAACTAGAGAAGGATTAGGAGCATTTCTTTTCAATTGATGGAGTCCATAGTTTCATTGCATATCACTAGAGCATTATAAACTCTCATATACTCCTTCTATGTGATTCATTCTTTACTTTTTTGAGCAGTGTGTGTACTCTGTATAATTTACACAAACACTGACTCTTGTGCTGAAGAAGAGGATACTAAATCCTCACACCAATCTTTCCGCACATTCTTGTATCCCACTAAGGATAGTGGTAGAGGTCATGTAGGACCTGGAAGGTATATGTGTTGTTGCTATCATTTTTTTCCCACGTATAATTGTGGTAGATGTCTTAGGACCTGGACAGTCTCTTGTACTATTGTTTACCCCGATCCAGGGTGTGGATCAAATTTATATAAATTGTTTGAGAGGACTAAGTCTCGGCTTGATACTGAACCTCTTATTTCAAAAAATATTGTTCTTATATATATTTGTTATCAACATTATTTAATATTCCGCTACTAATTACTTTGTAATACTATTTGTTTTAAAGATACATTGATAGGTAAACTAGAAAGTGTTTATCCTTATTGTGAACCATTAAGTTAGTTTCAAAAGTTAATTTAATCCCCTGATTAAATTAACTGAGACCTAATCAATAATAGAAAAACTAATTGAACATTTACAATCTGTATAAATTCACTACAGTTTAACTTGTTTTTTTAATTTTTAGGATTTTAATAGAAATATTTTTAACAGAAATTTTAATTGGAACTCAATTCACCCCCCTCCCCTCTTGGGTGTCCACTCCGACCAACAAAAAAAACACTACCCTATTCTAACAGTCATATAATAGCTATATTACACCTACCTCACCATATAATTTTTTAGAATTAATTTAACTAAAATATACATTCGATTCCGTGAACACTAAATAAATTTTTTACATTTACTTTATAACATTCAATTCTTATTCCCATTTTTATTCATCCATATTATAACTATCTTTAAAACTATGTTATTAATGGAACATCGTAAGACACTGGTTTTCAATATTATCATCACATTGTTTCCATATTTAAACATTCATGTTTTATTTATAATAGTCATATGGATGTTATTTTCCCCTTATTACTACTTTTTTGATATGAAATAATAAAAACTGTTTCAACTTATAGTATTAGGGGAAAACATATTTATTATGAAATCATGGGTTAACATATTCATAAACCAATAAAAAATTATTATAAATATTTATATTTTCCCAAAAAATTAGAATAAATGAATAAATATTTCCTTCATTAACTATTATAAATGCGTTTTTATTAGAATAAGTAATCTCAACATCACAACTTCATTATTTTTTTTTATTTACCTTCATAATAATATTACTCCTTTCAATTATAATATAGATCAATTTTTATTCATTTTGATGTTGTAATTCCTATAATTATTCCTCACTATGGATTATATGTATTTCTCTTGACATATTTTTTTTCAATAATGATTAATGATTTATATAATGGGATTTATAATGGTTGGGTAAGAAATCCATTCAATATGTTATAGTATAAATAGTCATGAGGATTAAAAATTTCACAATATATATTGGGGGTGATTTTATATTCAATAAAAATATAATCACCAAGTACAATTTATATATCGTAAAAAAGAAGTCATTGGGATCATAAAACACAAAATAGTTTTCATCATTATTACATTAATAGATTCATCATAGATTTTTCACATTGATCTTCTATTGGATTATAGATATCTTCTCTTCTAACACATCCATATGGTATTTTCAATAATAATCACTTCTCTTATATTTTCCAAATATGATGTGGAATGATATATATATATATATAATTCATTAAATAAATCTATCTATATGAATATTTTGAAACTATAGTTATTCTATTTTTTCCACCAAGGATAGATGTTTTTCCCATCATCCATGTAAATATAGAGTGCATGTTGCTAACATATCAACCAATGTTGATTTTTACAATAAAATTGAAAAAAGGATATAAATATTATGACATGTTCTATGAAATTTTATTTCGTTTTCATTCTAATCAATAATCTTCTAAAATATAATGTTAACCCATAGATCAAGATCTAATTTGATTAAATATGGACTATGAAGAAATAGTAATTTTGGACATTATAGGTTACATGATTCTAAAGGTTTAAAACATATCATACCCCTATGAAATGGGTTTATGTATTTAGTTTATCATCAATAACCAGTGAAAAGTTGTTTTAATTCTATAGTTTTGATGAGATATATTTAAAACCAGAGACATTATAACTCTCTTACCATAGTTTATCTTCAATTATATCAGATTTATCTAAATATCATTATATTTATCTTGGTTTTTTCATCGTTTTTGTAACCATTAATCTTATACAATAACTGTGTTCCATGTATTCCTGATGGTGGTGCATTGTTTTCACATGGTTCATTTAATGATACAACCAAATAGTTCATAGTTTTTAGTTTGTTTTAAATTATTTGAATTAATAAAAAGGAATTTCCCTTTTTTATAAACCAATCCCACATAACACAATTCCCATTTTATGTAATTACACCCTAGGGGTTCCCCCTCTCAAAATAATCCTACCTCACTCCCACTATGTCGATCGATTTCGTGAACGATATTTAGTGAATTCTTCATCAAATCACCTAAATAACATCTAATATTCACTCACAGTATCTGATTCTACCTCTCTATATGGTTTTTGAATAGCATATTTTCCAGGGTATATGTATTTTCAAACCATTGGAATTTTATGGGTTGGCCTTATTTTTATTATTATATTTTCTCAGGCCCATCAAGTTTATCTTGGGTCACTGATTTCTTGTGTTCTTTGGACAAGATGAGTTTCTCTTCGATTCCAATATAGGATTTCCCATGATTAATCTATTAAATTTTAGAACACTAAATTTCATATTATTATATTCCATATTATAAATAAAAAAGTATTTAATAATTATTATTACATAATTCTTTTAGAATTGAAACCATGATTTATGTAGAATCTATAAAATACTAAATAATTTTTATTTATAAGTAATTAGTTTAAATTTTTTTAACCTATGCCTTTTAGTATTAGTGATTGATAAATTATTGAATAATAATTGTTAATGTTCTTAAAATTTTATATTTTTGTTGTAGGGTTTTTCATGTTATTTATGTTTGGATCTAATAATTCACACATATTTATTTATAAAATAAGAAATACCAATTATTGATAATGTTTTTCAAATTTATTTTTAATAAAATTGTGTGTCTTTGTAAATGCATTTTTATATACACAAGAGTTATGAACATATACATGATTATATAAATATATACATATTTATAAGTTTGATTGTGTCTCTATATTGAAATATAAATATGGTAATTAGTATTTTATGCGTTTTATATATTTATATAAACTTTTATAAAGAACTAAGGGTAGAGGAACCCTATGAATTTAGTTTTATTCTCTTACATTTTGTTTAGTTTTATTAATATTTCGGAATGAATTATATTCTAGATGCAATGGATGGATATTTTTGTAAATTTCATGTGATTTTACCAGTGGATTTAAATTGTAATTCAATTTTATGATGGTTCATTAAAATGAATCATGGATGACCATTTTTTAGCAACCTCATTTATGTAGTATTGTTTATTAAGTGGTTTTTAGTAATTGAATCCATGTTATGACATGTTTTATTATATATTATATATAATTATTTGGTGTTTAATATTTTTTCCCAATGATGTATGAAATATTAAATTTGGGATATGTGTATTGATGAATTATGTGTCATATATATAGTTAGATAAAAGATTGTTTATCTTAAAAAAATGTGATGATTTTAATGTAGCTAAAACACTTATAATTCCATGTATCTATGGGGGAACTTGATATTATGTATCACCATGGAGTTCAAGCCAATTACTAATCACATATTCTTAAATAAAGAATATGGTTTAGATTATTTAATTAAATATAAAGATAGTCCAAGGAATTTTCTTTTACATGTTAGATATGATGTGGTGTCGTAGATAGATGTTATCAGGCTACTAAGAGATGGCATTTTCACTTTAGCAGTTATCATATTCATTAGATATTTACTGATTAGATCATCAAAATATTAAATGATATAGGATTCCAATTAAAATTATCTTTCCAGTTAAATGTATAAGGACCCAACCTTAAACATTACAAAATACTAAATATTTAAGATATAGCCACAGATCTATAGCCACAGTTTTATAGATCCGTGGCTATAGCTTATTTATAGCCACAAATTAGAATATACTGTCGTGGCTAAAAATTTTCATTGTCTTTATTTTTCAAATCTCGTCGGGCTCCTCCTTTATTCTCTGTCGATCGCTTTTTTTTTTCTCCCAAAATGAGTCGGGCTCCTCCTCCGTCCTCCCGCGATCGCGGCCCTCTGAACTCTGTCTCTCACGACGGTGACCATCCGAGCCCATGACGACTCTCACTGCGCGCGACCCTCCTTCCCTAACAATTCATGACCTCTCCTCTCCCTAATCCCCCTCCACTTACAGTGCCCCTCGAGACCCTCCGAACCCTCGACGTCTCTCACAACAGTGCCCTCCTCCCTGATACCCACTCCGACCCTCCATCACCGACCCATCGCGACCTCTCCTATCCTCGATCCTCCTCCACTGACGGTGCCACTCACGATGGTGCCCCTCGCGATGTTTCCCATCGCTGACACCAAACAAGGCAACCCCACTGCAAGCCGCTTCCACATAACGTGGGACACCTCACCTCCCCCGCCGATGCTTCTCCAAGGTGGCCTCCCCACCTCCTCCAACGTTCCTCTGATGCACCCAACCCCCTCCAGGTGATCCTCCTCCGCCTTGTTATGAACAATTAAGTGTTCATTATTTTGTTATCAGTGTGTAGAAGTAAACTGGAATAGTTTCAAATGTTTGAGTATGGTATAGAGGTTTTTTCATTAGATACATTATTCAAATTATAATTGATATGCGTGGAGTGAGGGACAAGTGGTTTTCAGTGAAGAACCAATTAGTCTAGATTGGGAATCTGCATGGTGGAGTTTTGGACAATTGGAATCATTAAAAATTGATCGTATCAAATTATTATGGTTAAATTGGGAATCAGGGGACCATCCTAGACGCTTCTCAATGATTTCAATTCATATGCTTGGGATTTTTTAATGACCCACAGAATTATAGGGTTGGTAATTTTAGAGGAAATTTGATTTTTTTTCCTGAATAAGGGAGAGTTTTGAGAATTGGGATATGAATTGGAATATCAAGAGTAAATATATCTCTGGGATGTGTTTTCATTTGAGTGTAATGGTTATTTAGAGGGTTGGTTTCCAAATCATTGGTTGTTGGATAATCGCAAAAAACTACAGTAGTTATTGGGTATTCGATTGGGAGGCACTAGGTGCCTCTTAATGTGTTTGTAAAAAATTAAAGCCTTTATAAGGTACCTGATAGAGGGGTACCAGGTACTCAGTGGGATGGAAAGTGTAGAGGAGCTTTTGTGAGGGCCATCAGGTACACAGTGGATGTTGATTGGTTACCCAGTAGGGATGGGTTTTGTTTTTAAGGATAACAAAATAGTTATTCTGGATTACACCTCTAAAAATTCCATATGGGGTAATTCTACTTTAAATGGATAGAGGTAAATATTCCTCTTCTACATCCATTATACTTTCTTATTTATATCTTTTAATATTTAGTTTTTTTAGGGTATGGTTTGTGTCAGATTTCACCATGACTTATCATGGAACATGAGAATGTGATGTTTCCTATATTTATTTATCCATTGACGTGTAAAAAATATTATGGAACATGGAAAATTGTTTCTTTTTTTTCATTATGTGACATACTTCAATTATTTATTATTTATTAATGTTATCCTTGATGAAATCACTACATTTTCCCCAACACCTCATAGAATGTTGTGCAATGACATTAAACATCCACATTCACATATTTATCCAAGATTTCATGTGATCTTATTCTTTCTTATATTTTGATAACCTTACCCAAAAAACATACCAATTGATATAATATATGTTTACTAGCATGATTATTATTTATCACGGTTGATTCCCTGCATAAATATTCTCACAACAATGTTTCATATAGATTATATGTTAATTCTATTGTAATATTTCGTGGATTCAGGTATAAGAAAACATGACCAAGATGTATCATGATCAGATTTTGGTGTTATATATAAAAATATAGATGTTCTAGAATCATCCCCAAGATAAAGGTGTGCTCATGGAGTTTACAGATCTATCCTATAGTGATAAAATCAAATATTTCACCACTTATTATTCTATTCTGGTTCATCATTATTAGATTTAAAATTCTCAACAGTGATAATGAAGTTTCCATCATTGAATCTACTATGTGATGACATGGGACAAATGATATTCTTCCCACTAGGAAAATTTTAAATGTTACATCTTCCTCTTTACCTATAGTTATCAAGAATAATATTTTTTTTTCACAAAACAATAAGTAATTTCATAATTCTGAAACTAAACCTCCAAATATGTCACAGTGAATTGAGGTTGTTCAACATGTTCAACTTACTACTTTCATAAATATTATTGAATGAAAACATAGTGGAGACATGGTATCTACTAACTATACTAATCCTGGGTTCCTCTCTATTCCATGTGTCCAACATTCATAAACCCATGTTTCTTATTTTCTTGACTTCCACACAACTTTTTCGCGTCTATCCCTTCCTCTCCCTCCCTCCCTCTTCGGCACGTGGTTTACCTCTAATTCTCCTCCAGCTCGGGGTTCATCTTTTATCGACCTAGGGTTCGTTGTCTTCCTTTGGGTCATACCATATCTTTTGTCTCACTGCCTCTTCCACATGTGGTTTCCCTCGGTTTCTCCCCATCCTCATGCTTTTTCTCCTGTCGACTTTTGTTCCTCGCAGACCACAGTCTTCGTCTTCCTCCTAATCTCAGTTCCCATCCACTCCTTTTATTCCCACGCACTATTGTCGTCGTCGTACTCCAATACCATCCTTCGCATCAATCCACCTTAATTCCCTCTATTGACTGTGACGCCGCCTTCCTTTTCTCGCTCCATAATTTTTCACATCAATGCCAAGTATCTATTTCCCTTGGTTTCTCCTCCTACTCAATTATCAGCTCTTGTCGAGCTAGAGTTGTCGCCTACCCCGGTCAACATCTCCCTACATCACCCGGTTCCCCTCCACTCCTCCAGGTGTTCCCAATATTATCTCTCTCCTATGATATTTACCTTAGTAAAGCACGACCTGTACTCACATCGCATTTCCATTCACCATCACCAAAACAAGCTACTTTCTTCAAAAATCTATCTTACTATTGCTTCGTAGAAATAGACAAGAGGGTAGAAATGCTCCCCAAGTGCATATTCATATATCTCCCGATGAATCATGCATATAGTATTTTCTCTTCTGTAGCATCTCAGTATCATTTTTCTATACTCTATAGTTTCACATTTCACTATGTTCATACTAATTTTACAGGGTGTAATACAATATAGTGCTTCATAAATGGTGGGTTCTCATACGTTTCTAGAAAAAATTTCAGTTCTCTCCAAGATTTTGTTTTTCAAGCTGCATATGGATTTTCCAAACAACAATACAATATATCTTCTGTTTTGATTCACTAATTACTACTTTTACTTCTTTTTCTTGGTCAATATTTCATCATCTAAAATTACTTCCATGGTTCATCAACTTCTAAGTTATTAGGATTTTTTCTCAACACTGGATAGCTTTCCTTTTTTTCTCAAATGTGTTTGATTTTCTTTGCACTTGCCTATTTATCTCATTCTAAACAATTATGCTGAGGAAACATGGTTTTCTCTTCTTTCACATGTTTATTATTCTTTGAGAATTTCATATTCACTTGAGCAATTAGAGAACCTTCATTGTTTTTCATTTTTTTGTTTATCCTTTTATAACTCATCAAACTATATGATCAAAAAATCTTTATTATCATGTTCAACCTTCTTCATAGGTGTGGAGTCATTTTTTGTTATGATATATTCTATTTGATTATAAATTGTGTCATCTAGTAAACTTTTATTATCGGTTGGAATAAAAACTTGTATCAAACAAAACCAAATTAAGATTAAAGTTGAGACAAACTAATTATATACCATTAATAGGAATAATAATTGATAATTAATAGGAATTTACTATTTAATAGTATCATTTTGAAACATGGATCTATTTCCCCCTTTCTTGTAGGAACATGATTTTACCCATGGCGCATTGTGCTTCTTATATGTTGGGTGGTGATGTGTATAGTGATAGGAGACATTTATGTTTTAGTTTAGTATTTATTCTATTTTCTTTATCACAATGGCCACTTAGGTCTTTTACTTATTTCTGTGGAAAAAGGTTAATTATATTCTACGATGGGGGGAAAATGGGGTTCAGATAGATTCAGTCCACCAACTTTGATCTGAGGTAATATTATATGGTTACTACATGTCCCACACCTCATGTGTTTGGGGATTTCAGTGTTTTTGACTCCATATTATGTTTTCAGTTGGGCGTTGGATCATTTCGTGTTGGTTTGAGTGGATTCGTTTCTCCCAATCAAGGTACGACATTAATGTCGTTGGTTGGTTTCTCACTGGTTATGTAGCATCCTTTATGTGTTTTAATGTTCCTAACATCCTTTGTGTAGTGCTTTGATCCCTGCTCGATGGTTTCGAGTATCCAAGTTAAGGGCTACTCGCCTGCGTGTGCATATGTAAGAAAGTATATGTATGTGGGTTTCCCCGTTACATGTATAGTCAACCAGGGTAGTGATTATGCACGTATGGGGCTATGTGTGCCCATGTATATATATATAAATTCATACGCAGGTGAGTGGAGACTGGTATATGCATATTAGCATATGTGCAAGGATTCCCTTGCACATGCTCATGGCCATGTGGGTGTGTGAATAGGGGATAGATGCCCTTGCATGTGTGTGAAGGTGCGTATACCCAGTGGGGTAGCATCAACATTTAGTTAGAAAGCTCCAAGATCCTAAGTGGATGGTTTGGTTCCACCTTGATGTACGATCCCTCTTCTAGCCTCTTTAATTTAATAATGCTTTAAATTGAATTTATCTTCTTTTTTAATTCGGCTTAATTATATTGAATTGCATATCTTGAATAAGTGTTTTTAATATAATTGTTTCATTTGATAAATAAAGTCAGGTTTTTATAATAAAACCCCTCTAATGGAGGTGCGTTATCTATGAAAAATCACAATGATAGTTATGTTGATCTAGTTGCTTAAATTATTGCATTTGATTTGTGCTGAATGATTTTTAGAATAAATGTTAAATATAATTAAATGAATTGTGTGATAAAGCAATTCCATGATTGTATAATAAAACCATGTATTCTAAACCAAAGAGTAGTGATAGTTATTTGTATCATGCTTAGATTGGGATTGAGTCTTTCATAAGCCTCTTGTTGGTGTTTTCTTTGGCTAGTTAGTTTTTGTTTTTTTTAATAATATAAATTTTCTTATCATAATTTTTTAACTGAAATGATATTTCCATAGTAGGTATATTCCTTGACTATGACACATTCCTTTTCATGCTTTGAATATTATTAATAAAATTTCCATGTTTTGGAAAAGTGAATGAATTTGTAAATGGTTTGTGTCGGGTGTATGATTCTTTTCCGTCGTTTTGTTTCCCTTTAGACGTTGCGTTATTGTGCCGCTCGCTACAACCTTCCCTAGAGATACCTTGTTATAGCTTATTAAATAGATGATCTATTCTATCATCTGCTGGCGGGGCGACGACCAGAATGTTGCCCCACCTCCTCCCGCTCCCTTCGCTCCGGGCCGGAAGATGCTGCCCCGCGGTCACACCATGGTCACGTCGTGATAATGCCGTGATTTGGACGTGCTCCAGCCACATCCCGCCCATACCAGCCCCCTTCCACCTTCATTTCATCCCACTGCCACTAGCATTGCAGCCCGCAACAACCCCCCTTGCCACCTTCGAATCATCCCACACCATCCCCCCATCACATGGAACCAACCCCCTTCCACCTGCATTCCACCCTCCCCCTGCTTCCTTCACTCCCGACCGGAAGATGCTTCCCCACAGATGTCGGTGAACCGGGCCAACCTTCCATGGTCATGCCGCTGTCACGCCTCTGTCACGCCGCGGTCACACTGCGGTCACATCGTGGTCACGCCGCGGTCACGCCGCGGTCACGCCGCGGTCACGCCGTAGTCATGCCACGGTCATGTCGTGGTCACGACGCATTCACTTCGCGGTAAGGCCTTGATTTAGACCTTCTCCAGCCACATCCAGCCCACATGGGCCCCCTTCCACCTTAATTTCAGCCCACTTCCACACGCTTTCCATCCCGCAACAGCCCCTGCCACCTTCAAATCAACCCGCACCATCCCCGCATCACCTACAACCATCCCCCTTCCACCAGCATTCCAACATCCTCTCGCTCCCTTCGCTCCGGGCAGGAAGATGCTACCCCACAGATGTAGCTGGACTGGGCCAACACGTCACAGTCAGGGTGCATTCATGCCGTGATTTGGCCCTGCTCTATCCACATCCATCCCACACCAACACCCATCCACCTTCATTTCTTCCCATAGCCACCAGCAATCCAGCCCGCAACAGCCCCCTGCAACCTTCGAATCAGTCACACCATCCCCCAAGAAACTCTAACCAGCCCCCTTCCACCAGCATTCCAACCTCCTCCCACTCCCTTCACTCCTGGATGGAAGATGCTACCCCGCGAATGTCGCTGGACCGGGCCAACATGTCGCGATCACGCCGTTGTAATGCCGTGATTTGGCCCTGCTTCAGCCACATCCAGCCAACACCAACCCCCTTCCACATTCATTTCAGTGCATTTCCACCATCATTCCATCCCGCAACAGCCCCCCCATGCCACCTTAGAATTAGCCCGCACCATCCCCCCAGCACCTACAACCTTCCCCCTTCCATCAACATTCCAGCCTCCTCCCGCTCCCTTCCCTCCTAGCCAAAAGATGATGCCCCGCGGATGTCGCTGGATCGGGCCAACACGATGCGGTCAAGCCGCAGTCACGCCACGGTCATGTCGTGGTCATGCCGCAGTCACGATGCAGTAATGTCATGATTTGGCCCTGCTCCAGCCACATCCACCCCACACCACCCCCCTTCCACCTTCATTTCAACTCGCTGCCACCAGCATTCCAGCCCGCAATAGCCACCCTGCCACCTTCGAATCAGCCCACACCATCACCCCAACACCTGCAATTAGTGTTTGATCATTCCTTTAAAGTTAGTTGAACGTAAACTCATATGGATGTAGTGTAAGGAGTAGCTACTCAGTAGATATGGTGATGCAACAGAAGAGGATTCGGTGATTTTCATGAAAGGTTTGCAACAGGTCGGGGAAATAGATGACTATATTGATGAGTTCTAGTGGATGACATTGTACATACCATACTTCACTGAAAAATGGTATATAAGTATGTTAATTGGTGGACATAGACCAGAGATTGGGATCACTATGGAGACTCACGAGCCACTGAAAAAGGCGCGATTGATGACTTAAAGAATAATTGAACACCCTAAACCACACAACAAGAGGAATCCATTTAGCAGCTAAGGGAGGATCTGAAATGCTTGTTATTTAAATATTAAGTGAGATAGAGAATAATAAATAAGTGTTATATAGATTCGATCACTATATAAAACCAATAGAAAATAGGAATTATAGTAGGGATGAGAGAAAACCCCATTTTTTATGCTCATTGCAACGGTGGGTGCATCACCTGATAATGCTTTTGTTGAGAATGAGATTGAAAGAGAGATAAGGTGTGCTTACAAGTTTACTAGGATTAATTATTTCTATTCACAAGAATAAGAATGAGGATTTTCTTACATGGGTGTAGATTATTAGATGCTTTCGACCACTGATGTCCAACATATGAGTAGTCATTCAATCTGACATTACTGTTTATCTCCTTATAGGGTGCTTCTTCTGATGCAAGATCCCAAACAACTGACTCAAGTACTATATCAATGTCATCATTTTACCTAACGGTATGTAATAACTTATTCCATCATGATTTTTGTTTTATGTAATCTGAATTCTTTATTCAAATTACAAAATTGTAAATGTTTTTTTCAATATCTTCTATTAATGAAAAATATAATTTTATCTTATGCAATTTAATTTCTTCATGCATCCAAATATAACATATCATTATTTATACATTGAACATCAACTATTCTATATAAATTCAAGGGAGTTATATGATTATTACTCAGATTGATTGTCTTCTGATCACATGATCATTAGTAGCTGCATTTTTTTGGTGCTCTAGCTCTTGTGTATATAAATTCATATCACAGTCTTTTAACATTTCTACTACTGGGTATGCTATACCTGAATCGTTTGATCATAGGGTGTCTAATTTTCATAAAGTTTTATTAGACCGTCCAATGATCCTCCTTTTCATATAGTATTCTCACAGCGCATATTCTTTCCTCTGATCTCACTGTACTCTATCCGATGATCAATATGATATTCTCACTCTGCCCATTCGTGTCATTGCACGACCCCTCCATTTTTTTGTTTTACATTAAAATTCCCATACTATATCTGGTAATCGTGAACCATTTCATCAATGATTATAACCTTATGATAGTTACTACATGAGGATGTATTGCAAGATCACCTCTATCCAAGAAATGGTGTCTTGGTTTATCTGAGCGTCTCAGTTGGATTATTTATGTCTGAACATCTTACTAAAATGGAGTCTTGGTTTATCTGAGCATCTCAGTTCAGTCCTAGTGTGAGAAACCTTCTCATTGTTTTGTTTGAATATTATCTGGATCTTAAAATTTTCACAATTATTGTAAGAATTGCAATGGGATATGTTGTTATCCTTTACCCCAGAGTAGATATTATCATAAACATTTCTTCCACTATATTACACAAGTGGATAGGCTATCTCTTGAAAATATTCTTCTACCTTTAGGTAGGAATGGTGATGTTGTTTATAATGCGACCACCAATCTTCATGGATTATCTATAAACTTCCTTATAGATTGAACTTTGACTGCCTTTTATACTTATACAAGAATCACATAAAAGATAGCATGTGCTCTACATATGTTAAACTAAATTTCTAGAGCCCTCAAACTTCCTTGAACATTGAAATCTAGAAATTCTATAGATTAGTGCTAGAAATTGGTCTATATCTAAACTTTAAATCACCTGAATCTGGTGACCTTAATAAATTACCTTAAAATTATATGTTTCAGTATTTTCAAAACCATGACCCAACTAAACTTCCTGTAAGGATTGGTTGAACAATTCCTCTCTTTATGTTTCTTCTTCTAAGAAGCTCTCTCAAATTTCTCTTCTAAATATCTCTATCTAATGATCGATCAATGCTTCATTTTGAATGATCCCAACCTATTTTATAGGCTCAAACTTTTATAATAAATTTAGTGATTTCAAATCTCTAAACACTAAGACTATTTATATTTCTATTGTGAACACCTTCATGAAGTCTTGTAAATATCTGATTCAAATCAATTTTTAATAAAATATGAGGTCAACTCACCTTTCAAATTATCATTAAATATTAGCTTCAATTACAAACATTAAATTATTAATTATACAATTTAAATATCCATATCACATAATCACATTGATTGTGGCTTCAAAATGTTAATGTATATTCAATTGGAATCATTCAGTCAACTTACATTCATAAACTACATCAATTGTAACTTGGAATTCATTTTTCCCTTTATCTGGTTCTACATCTCCTTTTTCTCAACTCAAAATTATACATCCTTAAATACATAAAACAACTTTGGTGTGAGACTTTTGCTTTTTATGCTCTATATTCATTTCACTTGTATTGTATTATAACTTCATCTTGTATCACCTTTATCAGATCAACCCAACTTTAGACTAAATTAGCCTCCTGAATTAGATGCTTTCTAGATTCCATGCATCTGGGCTTCTTTATTTTTATTCATCAGAGAAGTCAATTTTCCTTACATCCTTGCTCAGGAATCAGACATAGAGGATGGGGAGGTCTTTGAAGGACATGTAATAAATAGTGAAGTTACCTAAAACCATTTGGGGCATGTGTGGTGTCTCATCATGATTTTGTGTCTGTGAGTGACCGAATAACAGTGTTGACCATTATGGTAGTGGCCTTGGGGAAACCATTCTGGTGAATGTATATATGGACATCATGGAACTTGTTATAGGGCTATAATGACCATGTGAGTCCCTTCTATTTTCATATTTTTACACACCTCATAATGATTGACTGACATATTTTTGAATGGAATTTCAAAAGTGTCTGAGAATCAGCCACCAACATCATCGCATACATTACTAGAGCCAGGGGTTGACGTGGTCATGAAAGATGATCTCCTCTTGGTATGAGTGGATAGGGAGACTGTGGAGGTTGGGCCAACTAAGGAGTTTCTTCTAGAGGGGATTACCAATATCTTTCCTTTAATAGAGGAGATAGAGACTCTACTGATAGCACGATCAGTTGAGAATACTATGATGGTTTAGCCTGGTATTGAGGGGCCACTGGAGGATGATGTTGAAGTTGTAGCATGAATGGAGGGGTGGAAATTTATTCAGGAGCTGAGGTGACAGGGGATAAGGTATTGGATGCACTCACCATGGAATTTCCACTAATGGTGGGTGTGGGGGATGAAACAATGGGTGCAGAGGCAAAAATGGTAGAAGGGTGATTAACATCTGCATTTAAAGATCTACTCAGATGTATTTATAGATATCATACCACTGACTCATTTCCTAGGAAATAATATAGGGTCATCCCTTTCTCCTTGTTATTAACTTATTATCTTAGGTAATGTGAACATCATAAGAAATAAACTTCGTCAAAAACCATCAATTTCTACACGTTGCATATACTCTGTTTGATCTTCTTTTTAACTTGAAAATGATGTTGCAAATAAATTCGATCATATTGAAATTTTTAGAATACTACATTATAGCATATAGGCCTCGGTTCAATTGACTGTCAACATTTCATGGAGGACTTCTGAAGCACTGAACTCCTCGAATGGCTGAGGATGAAGATGAGCTCGGATTGGAGATCAAACAGATGGGATAGTCTCATCAAATGACCATGTTCATTCTGAGTTTTTAAAAAGAGATACAATAAATCATATAATTCACTCCCACATTGAAATGTATCATAGTTCCCCAATACCTTATAATACAATGTTCTTCATTTGTTGGACGTAATTGGTTACTGACCTGCATCTTATATTCGCCGCACTACACCATTCGGGTGCTCCCATCCCCTTCCATGCCACACTACAGAGTGGCTTGCCACTGCCTCTTATGTGACTTTGTGGTGTTCACTATACACACTAATTCCTCTCTCACAAATTGGCTAGGGTTTCTACTACCCACCTCACTAATTTAAGCAGCCCTCCTAGGCTAGGTAGTTGGGATATGCCATATTTTTTACAAAGTCCAAAAAATAATAATATTCAATGAAACCAAATGCAATACTTAGATATCTGAAAAACTAGTATAGATTATTCTTCTAAACATTTTATAATGGTTCCTCTTATTATTCAAAACATTGGTGTAAAAAATTTATATCCACTATAGAAGTCTTCAAACATGAAATCATCAGATTTAATGTTGCTTAATCTAAATAAACCATGCCAACATAATAACTCTAATGACTGATTCAATGATAGAAACTCCATACATAAAAATAATTTTATCATTTAATTTTAATTAAACAATTATATTAACTTAATAACTCTCAAGATAGATTCAATGGTAGAAACTCTATTCTTAAATAATTGTAATGTTGACTTTTTTTCAAACAAGTATATTGAAAAAAACTATAATGAAAATATTATTTCAATATATTTGTGTTATTAAATATCTCATATTGGATTTCTTGTCAATACCCATTTTAAATTAAAAATAAATGTCTTCATCTCCCCTTTGCTTGACAATAAAACCAAAGATATAAGTATAAGAAAGAATTTAACTCATCTCATTATATAAAAACTGATCATTTTTTCTTCTCTCCCTTAAATCTCCTCATTTCATAAGAGATGCTACATATGTTAAATCGAAATTGATTTTATTGAGGGAAGGAACGAATCCCCTTTCATAATGCATTGTGTCCTTAAATAATTAGATCCATGTTTATGTGTAAACAAAGTCAATGGACACCCACATGTGATAAATTATTATTCACATGATGTATTACATGATTTCTCCAACCAGATAGCAGGATTAGTGTTATCCCAGAGGTCAATGGACCCCCCAAATGTGATAATTAATTCTTTAAAGACCCTAGATTCATCTCAGATAAATTATAAAACAACATATAGGTAGTGTTTTTCTATATTTCTTGCATTGGAAAATTTTCATTCATATTTTTTAGGATGTTAAGTAACAATTTATTCTGGTCTTGCATCTCATGGGAATTTAACGAAGAAAACATAAGAAAGACCAAGGTCAGTAAGGTTGATGCTTATCATATAAGAATTTAATGTGGAAATAAACGATAAGAAGGGATATGAAACACTAGTTTCAAACCACAAGAACAGACTTCCATACATTTCTAATGTATGGACACCTAGTGAAACATCCCTGAATGATGCACACCCTAGTGATTGGCTCTATGAAAGCATTGATAAGGTTCCATGGTATGATGAAATGTTTTACTGCTTGGCACATCAAAAGTATAGTGTTTTCTAAGCATGTGTTCCTTTAGCTAAAATCTTAGTCCAAGTTATATGTTTAGTAGGACCAATACATTTTAGGAAATCCATAGTGAGAAAGTGATTATGAGGTTTATGTCAAATGAAGAGGTAACTTGTGTCTTTAAATTTTGTTATTAACATACATACAGAGGAAATTTTAGACTTCAGTACATAGCTATAAATGTTTTGGATTATTTATTATTCTAGGTAATAGTTTTTAGTGATGTCCAATATTTTTATAAATCATGTCATGATTTTAAATTCATTGGAGGTATTTCCAAAAATAGGAAATTCCCCAAAAACCTTTGATTTTTTTTCAAAATATTTGATGTATGGGATATAGAATTCAATGATCCATTTCCTATTTATTTTTGAAATAATTATATTCTCTTGGGAGCATATTATGATTCTAAATGGATTGAATCTCAAGTAACTATAATTGATGTTATTTAGTATTGGGATGTTCATATCAATCTGAATATTCATTGTTCATTGTTGGTTATGGATTCATGTATCATTTACCATGTTTAGTTGACACACTAATCACATATATATAAGAAGTTATATCTCACTTCAATTCCTATTATTTCCTTTAGGTGGTTTCTTATTATGCATGTTCATGGACAAACGACTTCTATAATAGACCAACGATGTATCTTTACATAGAGGTTCATATTTCACTATCCAAAATATTATAAACCTTTACACTAGATACACGTTTAATGAACTATATTTCATTTTATTAATTCATATTCTTCATTTTCAGACTTGGATTCAATGACAACCTAATTTTCAATTCCTTTCATAATATCATTTTGTGAATTCAGCTTGCTGAGGTCAAATCCCCAACATCGTATTAAGTGATTTTTACTAATTATCATTTTTTATATCACAGTTTTAGATTTTCATGTTACTCCTTTGAGTTTTCTTTAGGATGATAATGAATTTGTTGAATCTATTAGGTTTTTTAAGGGGTAATTGATATTCTTTACACAGTTTATTTTCATACATGCTTTTCTTTAACATTATTTGCTTAAACCATCATGTATACAATGCTGCTTGATAATTTCTTTGTAATGATATTAAATACATTAACTGATTAGGACTATAGGAAGAATGTAAACATAATAACATCCATATTCCTAATATGGAAAATAGATAATGTTTTTTTGATTTCAAATATAAGATTTTATGTCACTGTAATGTTATTTTTGGTATTTGATCAACTTTATGCTATTAATATAAAAGTTTTATATTACTGTAAAACATATGTAATTTAAGATATATAATAATAAATGTATGATAAACTTCTCAAAAAAATTGTTGTTAATAAAAATCTTCTATTACACTTGCATATTTATTACACACAGATAATCCAATGTGGGTATATGTTAAGCATTAAATTGAAAATATCATACAGAGTAGTGAAATGTTATTAAAATATTACCCTTCTTTGTTATTACTAGATAACTCCTCAACATTCTAGGGAAATATGTGAGTTACATAAGAGAGCATAATTACTAACTGTAAAATCTATAAAAAGAGTATAATCATCTAGAATGTTAGCAGGAAACTATAAAACCAAAACTACTTACTATAATGACTATAAAAAATGCTTATGCTTGGGTTTTTTATTTCTTCATGGATATGGTGGGACATGAAAAACATATATATGGAGGTATTTATGTTTTTTATTTCCACAGTGTAAGAAAATAGCCATGTAAATTATCCTTTTATATTTCTTTCATATTTTTATTTTCATTTATTGAGTCCAATTTTTTCTTTTCTTAATCTGTTATGTTAGATGGTTCTTGTTCAATTGAATTTTATTTTATTATGATTTGTTTCAAATACAGGGATCTCCCATACAACTCAATGACGGGGAACATACCTCACAGTTTCGGGTCACTTTCAAGCCTTGGTACACTGTAAGAAAATGACACTTTAGTTAAGATAATTATCACTTTTAATGTATTTATGGCTTTATTCAGGTATTTACAGATCAATCAATTCAGTAGTCTAATTGATTCCCTTGATGGTGTTCCCCTTGATGAATTTTATGTTGATGGTATGTTTAAAGAACACTTACTTGAATTGAAAACTTTCTAGTTTACATAGTTTTCATTACCATGTAAGTAATTAGATTTCACTACTTTATTTTGTATGAATTATGAGAATCCATAGTCCAATGTCTTTAATATTTTCTTTCTTTTTCTAATGCTATCCGGAATGTTTAAAACACCCAATTTATTGGAGCTTATTTGTGTATCGTTGTGACATTGTTAGCACTTAGTGGACCACCATTGTTATCTGTATATAGATTGTTACTATTTTATTTATTTAACTTTATATTCACTAACCAAACATATTATGGGATAGATTAAAGAAATTATTTTTAGTGAACAACTTAATTTTATTCTCATTTCCCACACATGTATACAGATTGATAGAATTTTATTTATTTTATAGGTGTTGTGTATTTTTATTTTCAAGAGAATGATTTTTTTCTACTTTTTTATTAGAATGTTATCATTTTTTCATGTTTTTTGGTTGCAGGTTTTTAGGTTGTATGGTTTGAAGGCTTCTAAGCTAGAAGGTTTGGAAGTTATAAGTTGAAAGTTTTTTCATTACACATTTACATGTCACTAATTTTCTAGTTTTTTGGTTGTTAGGTTTTTTGGTTTTAGTTACTAGGTTTACAGGATGAATGTATTCTTGTTTGTAAGTCATGCCTAATGAAGATTCAATGGTTTCCTTGTTTATAGATTTCAATGTTTTTAGGTTATAATATTACATGTTTACAAATCATTTTACAAATAGTTTTACAGGTTTACAATTTTTTTTATTGGTATACATTTTTACAGATTGTTTTACTGGTTTACTAATTTTCAATGTTTTTAGGTTTGTTGGTTTTAGTTTCTAGGTTTGGATTTTTTTTTTCAGGTTTACAGATTGTTTTACAGGTTGTATGTTTACATGTTATAAGATTATTGGTTTTCCATTTATGTATTATTGGTTTTAGGATGAAGGTATTATTTTTTTCAATGTTTTTCATGTATTACAGTTTGTTTTACAGGTATTATTGTTTTTAATGTATGCATGATTGTTTTATAGGGTTCCCTGTTTATAGTTTGTTTTTAGGGTATAAGATTACATGTTTGTGGGTTTTAAAGATTTTTTTCAATGTTTTCAATGGCTTCCATGTTTTTTTTAATATATGCATGATTGGATTACATATTATTTTATTAATTTTAGGTTTCATGTTCTTTTTACGTGTTGCTTCAGGTAACTGGTTTTCAAATTGAATGTTGTGGGAGGTGTGCAGGAGCAGGGGGTTGGGGGTGCTGGTGTAGGGTGGGAAGGGGGGAGGGGGAGGGGGTGTGCAGTGAGGAGGGGGCAGGGGGGTGGGGTGTATGGTGCAGGGGGTGGGCCCCTGAAGGTGTGTAGTGAAGAGGGGGCAGGGGGTGCGGTAGGGAAGGTGTGCAGGAGCAGGGGGGTGCTGGTGTAGGGTGCGGGGGGGGGGGGGGGGATTTCTTGGGGGAGGGGGTGTGCAGTGACGAGGGGCAGGGGGTGGGGTGCAAGGTGTAGGGGGGTGGGGCAGGGGAGGTGTGCAGGAGTAGAGGGTGGGGGTGCTGGTGCAGGGTGGAGGAGCTGTGGGTGGGTGGGGGAGTTGGTAGTGTCCTCCCAAAAAATAGCACGGTTAACTGTGCTGGATTTTTTATGCAGTGGAATGGCCTATAGCCACAGTTTCAATCATGGATATAGGGCTTCATACAGGGTTCTATGAACCGTGGCCTTTATTGGCATGCCTATAGGGATGACCCTATAGCTACGGCTTGAAAATCGTGGTTATAGTGTATAGCTAATGTTGGAGCCGTGTATTTAGGGATACTGCCATGGTTCAAACCGTGGCTATAGCCCTATAGCCACTGTTTCATACCGTGGCTATAGGCTCTGACATATAGCCACACCAATACCAGCCACGGTTCATGAAACTGTGGCTATAACCTATAGCCACGGTTTTTGGGCCTAGAGCCACGGTTTAGAACCGTGGATGTAGCCTAAATTTCTAGTAGTGACATAATCTTGAATTATGTAAAGAATTCACATTGAGGATCTTTTCAGGTTTAGAGATTTAGATAATTAGGCCATAACTATTACATATCAACTTGAAAATTACATTTAGACACAACTACACTGTATCAATATTTTTCATAAAATAAATACTCTTAAAAAGAAACATGTCTACTTCCATGTTTTAGACAACATGACTTTTCCATGATCCCATCCATGACACAATTCATCTTTACATAATGTTGAAAATATTTCAAAAACATGGGATGAGCATAAAAATCTCCGTAAGGGTTATAAAATAAGGAAGGAAAACATTAACCCATCATTAAATACAAATCAATGAAACGATACTTTTCAATCATAACATACCTTATGAAATCATAAGATTTAAGAATAAAACACACAAATCATAAATCATAATGGTAAATTATGGTAGTCATAAAATACTTACATTGTAGCTATCACATATACATAGGGAGTCACATTTGGAATACCTATCACACTATATTCCCTAAATCACTGAGGAGAAATATTAACGTTTTGCTCCATCACGCTACCTAATGCATTGGAGAGCTATCTCAGGCTCACCCACCATAGGTTTTTCACGGAACCAACCGTACACTTAAACAATACCAAATATCCATAACATATTCATAACAAATAACACAAGCATAAAGGAAAGATAACATTTCCCATTCCAATCACAACATATCAAATCAAGATATTGAAATAAACAATGCTTTATGAAATCATTTTCAGAACCATGTAAATCATTTACTGAATAGATTTTTGATATAAGTGTTCCAAACTACATAGAAGCTCTTAAATGACTTATCATTTGAAAACATTAATGTCCTTATAAATAAATCCTAAAAACCATTTTGAAAACATGGACATTAATGGGAAATATTTGGAAGAATAAATCATTAAAACATTTAAAACATTATTTTAGTTAAAGATTTTTTAACAAAATGAGAGACACCAGAATACAAATAATTGAGGAATAACATTTATTCTTAACATTATAATATCATGAGAATAAATGGATTCATTATATAATATGCTGAAGGATATAATATACAACACATAAGATTGAATTAGTGAATAACAAAAATAAAGTCTCAATGAAATGTAAATTGAGACGAAATCCCTTATAAAAATTTTATCCTTAGATTAAAGATAAATAAATTACATAATAATCTGTGAAAAATATGAATAAACTCAATATAATAGGATATTAATTGTGAAACAATAATAGGTTATTCACACATATTAATAGCATGACGTAATCATGAAATATAAGTTTAACCCATGTAATTGAAATTGGGTGATGATGTTCCCTTACAGAAATTTGAAAGCCTAATGCCATCACATTAAAATTAAGAAAATGAATTAAGGGAAGAAAAAATGGTATCTAATCACTTGGACATAAATATTGATAGAAATAAGGATATAGAGGAACATATCCCAACATAAGAATATATAAATTAAAAGACATAACAAAAAGAAGTCTTTTAAAAAGAAGATGGTGAAAGGTTCCTTTTCTGATTTGGTAATATACGAAACATAAACCTCATGAAAGAAGGATCATACAATTAAGATGTAAATAACCCTAAATTAAAAAATACAACATAAATAATACAATCATGTGTAGTAAATACACCACACATAATTAAATAGTATCAAATATTGCATTAATATCACAGGATTAAAAAGTGAGATGAAAACCCCTTACCACGTTGAAATCAATCGAGTCGTGTGACCAAAAGTTAATAACCACCAAATTAATCACGGAATACTCTGAATATAAAGATAATAATTATAATATACATAAAATTACAGTACACAATACACTATATGAAATAAATAAGTGGCGAACATTGGAAATCTCACAGAATTAAAAGTGAGATAAAAAACCCCATACCTCGTGTTTGACTTGACTTGTTTGATCCGTGTTCTTCGTGAATAATAATCTGAAGTTAATGTGTACATGATTAATAACCCTTTTTCAAGTTTATTATTCCTTTTATATCACTTTTTACAATGTTATAATCAATATTAAATCATTTATGTTAATAATGGTCGTTTTATCGATATTTGGGACTTGAATAAAAAATGAACACCTTATAATTACAAGTTGTCCATGTGTTCTAGAGTCAAATATCTCCAGAATGATATTTATGATTTAGATATCATATATATCATATATATCCAATATATATATATATATATATTTATAATAGTACATAATATTTTGATATAAGAAATGAAAATCATCGTTCATGGGGGATGTAAGCCGTACGTAAGCATGAACGCTACTTTCATTTCTATTTCATATCTTAATTGAATTGAAACATATTGATAAATAGTTATATTTTATTTCCAGTATAATATCATATATATTTTCAATAACTCCATCCTTTATATGTCCCACGTATGGTATGAACGAGTCATATCACTTTGAGGAGGTGATAGTCCGCACTTCCTCAAATGAACTTATCCAGTTTACTAATAATGGAAAACATAAAGGTATGATATAAATTAAAAATACAGAAGATTAAATAAAACATAAAAACAAAATATATCATATATAAATACATATTTATCATAATGGAAACCATATGAGGTGGTAGGAGATAATTGAACAATCATCATTTTGTGAGGCTTTAGTTTTCCATCCACAGAAATGATATGTTCATTACCATTTATATGGATTTTTGTATAACTGTAGTTATAATACATCTCATAAAAACATCCTACAATATTTAGGATACTTTTTATTCTATAAAATAAAGGAATAAAAATGTTTTGGGGGTTGTTGAAGTAAAATAAATGAAATGAATTTAAGAGATATTGTTACCTTTAATTTCGGTAACTCCCTTTTGTTTGAACAAAAAGGACTCCATCAAGTAACTTCTGCCTATGTTAAGGGTTCTAGGAGGAGGAGAGGGATATTTAGAGAATATTTGGGAAGTAATTGTATGATCCATGGGGCTTTAGAGGAGTGAGTAATTTTTTAGAGTTGGGGGCTTTTTATAAGGGGGGTCTTTAGGAATGTGTGAAAATTGGTTTTTATTATATAATGATTTTTGGTTTATAAAAGTCCAAAACTCATTAAGGTATTATAAAATATGAATTATGGTAGAAATAAATTTATCCAATAATAATTGGACATGTTTTTGATGCTATTTTAATATTTATAATCTAATTTTTTATATGTTTTATTAATCAGGTAAACACTGCATCATTTTTGTGTCATAAATATTTTATTTATTTGATGTCAAAAAATTATAAAATAGGTACCATGATGTAGAAAATCACATTATATTCCCAATTATTATTAATAGTTTAAATTATTACTTATATAACCCCATGTAAAAATTAATTTACTAAAAGATATTTGTTTATGCCATTTTGGCATTTACGTTAATTTAATAAAAATAAAGTGTCATTATCACTCCCATGTGGCTCCATGGGGTCCCAAAATAGACCAAAGGATTCCCATGGTCGTCCATGACTCATCCAATAAGGTCAGGATTAGTGTTAAAGTAATTTATTATTATTATAATATTCTTTTAACCTTTAATTAACCTATTTACCTTTAACCACGATAAATAAATGTCAAAAATTACTATTTACCAAAAAATTCATATTATTGAAACACATTTTACTTACTAATAACAACCATGTATGTGAGATTCTCTAAATTCAATTCATAGAAGTGGTAAAATTTTAGTTAAATGAAAAAGTTGTCATTTTAACTACAACTTAGTGGTTTCACGATTCATAAAAAATGATGGTTTTCAGAAAAATACTAAAAATTATTCCTAAGACATATTTGATATTTTGAATTAAAAAATGATGTCTATTTTTAAAAATTAAAAACAATGATGTTGCATTAATTAATTTAAAATTAATTTCTATTGTCAAAAAAATAATGTGGTTTTAAGAAACAATATCTAACAAAATATTGACACTTGTTTATGCCCAATTTCGAAGTAAAATTAATTCCAATGAAAAATATTGGATTAAATGGTAAAAATATAATCTAATTACACTTTAAATCCAGTTAAAAAGATAATCTATCCATATAAATAAATTTGATTAAAAGACAGTTTTGAATTAAAATACAGTGTTTTTCACTATTCATCAAAAATTGATTTTTATGAGAAATATACCGAAAATATACCCAAAGTAAATTTGGATGTCCTGATTCTAAAAAAGAATTATATTTTTTCAAATAGAACATATAAATTTGACGAAAACTATATTTAATGTGGGCTCACCATCAAAAGGCGGTATGTCAACTTTTAATGAATGTTAATGTATTTATGCTTTAAATCAGATTCATTCTTATCAAAAGACTCTAAAATTTATGGGATAAATGAAAAAACATTTTAAAAAAATGTATATTAATATTTTAGTTTGTTCTTTCCATTCATTCAATACAACTTCTAGTCATTAACTACAATTTAAAATAATGTTATATTATTATTTTTTTAGTATAACTCAACATTGTGTGCAACGTAATATTTCAAAGAAACTTGTTGTTGTGTATCGAGTACACCATCGAACATATAATCCCCTCTAAAGTAAAATTAATAATTAATTTATAAATATTAATAAATTTGAAAATTTCATATTCTTTATTTACCTGGTATGTTACATCCTTACCCCTTTAAGGAATTGCGTCATCACATTTTTAAAATTGGGCTCAGAATCAGCATTGAAATTCCCACATCAGAAAAAAAGATTCAATAAAACTATCAATTTAAAATAAATAATGATATATAAAAAGGTCACCCTAGACAATAGATACTGGTATTCCATGAAAACATGGATAGGGAAGTGAAACAAACTCTCAAATATTAATAGAGAGTGATAGAGAACTTGATCATATAATGATAACCACCACAATACAATTAATTTGTTGTTGGGTAAAGGTCCAATGATAAAATAATGCTTATAATTTTTTTACTGCATGATCATTTTCATAGTGTTGATAAATTTTATTAATTACTAGACTAAAATCCTAAGGGAATATACTTACTTTTCATCTAGAGTGTCATCCTTTAATATAATTCTACCACAAACTCATCTTTTCACAAAGCGGTAATTATTTAAGATGACTTGGTTACACCTGAAGTGCTATAATCAACTTCTAGAGTATCAAATAATCTAAAAAATAATATCTATATATTTACCCTATATTTAGACATCATCTAAAACCAAAACTGGTTAGTAGAAGATCAGATAATCTCCCAAAAGGATTATCTATTACAATTAGAAAAAACAACTCTTAATCTCCAAAAAATTTCAAACAATACCAAAAGGTCAACCAAGACCATTCAATAAACAACTTTCCATAGAATTCATTAAATTAATCCAATATAATATTGAAACACAAATCTAAGAAGGATTTAATCACATAGTCATCCAAGATAAATCAAAACATTTATCTCTAAATAACGTCATTTATTCTTAAAGTCTCATAATGAAAAATAGTTAACCTAACCACATTTTCTCCATGATAGGTTTATCATTTCTATAGATAACCCAAAATAAACTTATTATTGATTCATAAAATCATCTAACTAAAACGAACTAATCATACTCACCAGGTACTTCACGTAGTGCAGTGGTAGGTGATAAATCCCCATCGCACTTTGGTTGTGGGTTCAATTCCTACATCTTTGTCGGACACGAAGGGTTGTCATGCGCACTGCATGTTGTACTTTTTCAAAAACTATATAATTTTATAAAATTCCCAAAAAGAAATAAATTCATCAAAAATAACCATAATATATTTTTACCACAAATTTTATCTAATAACTTTCATTTTGAATCCCCAAATGAATTAACCTGTAATTGCATCAAATTAAAGGGTCATATAAACCCAAATGGCTCATTATAACTATATCCACAAAATAAAATAATTATTCCATGAATAAAAGTTTCATATATCAAACATCAGGGATAGACATACTATAAAATGTCTTCTAATGTAATCCCATCATCAAAAGAGCCTTAATACTTTTAAGCAATTCACCGTCCTAAAATCTACCATAACCATTGAATCCCTTATTTGTTGACTTCATATTCATTCAATGTTCTTCATGATCCATTAACCATTCCTTTCCATCATATTCTGAAATACTTCTTTCCAAAAAACCAAATCATTAATCATATTCTAAAATTCAATAATATAAAAAAATTTGTTTTGAAATAATCTATACCTTTATTGTTCATTGTTTGTTTCTTCATCCTCAATGAGAATGTCATTAGGTATTGGTAAACATATATTTGTACGATCCCAAAGATCCCATTCCCGAAACTTATTCATAAGACATATATATGTATAATGACCAAGAACACCACATTTAAAACATTCAATGGATCCCCCAGAAAGAACTTATTTCCCTTTCCTATAGTCAACTGTATGCTTCCTTTTTTCATGATTGGTTCTTGCTTTATGACTTTTCACTTCAACATCTATAGAATCTTCCCGTCCCTTTGATACATTTTCCTATTTATTTCATTCCACACTCAAGACACATGGGTTTTTTAATATACATACCTTTATGATTATTACCTGAACATCCATGGGGATTTGTTTCTCACATACACGTTTCCTTATAAAAATCACCAATGTTTAGGTGGTAAATCATAACCCTAGATAGTTGGCTGAGAATAACCACAAGAGGTCCCATTACAGCTCCAATTTAATTCAATTTCACATTCAAAAAACTAGGACATATTTCTTCACATCCATTATTACTTTGATTCCTGCTAGATCAAGCCATTTACAAAAAACCAAAAATGTCAGTGTGAGTATATCAAAAAAATCATCATATATTATCTTATGATCATGGTAAAAACTAAAAAAATACTTTTTCTTGTAATATTAAACTCATTCGATTTATCTAAAAAACTATGAATATTTTTAATATTTTAATAATTATCCTTGTGTCACTTATAATTAAATAACACACTAACGTGTTAATTTATCTAAACCGACATCTGATACCAACTATAAGGACCCGAACAAAATCATTACATAATATTTAATTATGTCAAGAATTCACAATGAATATTTTTTCAGGTTTTCAGTTATAGATAATTAGGCCATAACTTTTACATATCAACTTAAAAATTACAAGTAGACACAACTACTCAGTATCCATTTTTCATAAAATAAAAACTCTTCCGAAGAAACATGTCTAGTTCCATGTTTTAGATAGCATAACTTTTCCTTGATCCCATCCTTGACCCTATTCATCTTTATGTCCGGTGGAAAAAATTTCAAAAACATGGGATGATAATTAAAATTTAATTAAGGGTTATAAAATAAAGAAATATAAGATTAGACAATAATTAAATTTAAATCAATGAAACCATACATTTCCTTCATAACATAACTTATGTAATCATAAGATTTATGAATAACACACAAAAATCATAAATCATAAAAGTAACTTCTGGAATTCATAACACACTAACATTGTAGATATCACAGATACATATGGAGTAACATTTGGAATACCCATAACATTATATTCCCTAAATCAATTAAGAGAAACATTATAGTTTACATCCATCACGTTACCCAATGCATTGGAGATCAATCTCGGGCTGACCCGCCCTAGATTTATCCCAGAACCACCCATATACTTAAACAATGCCCAATAACCATAACATATTCATAAAACATAACACATAATACAATCATAAAGGAAAGATAACAATTCCATATTCCAATCACAACATATCAAATCATGATATTGAAATAAACAATGCTTTGTCAAAATATTTTCAAAACCATTTAAAACATTTAATAAAGATATTTTTGAATCAAAGTGTCCCATGCCACATAGAAGAATTTAAATGACTTATCATTTGAAAAAATTAATGTCCATATAAATAAATCCTAAAAACCATTTTGATATCATGGGCATCAATGAGAAATATTTAGTTGAAAAAATCTTTAAAACATTTAAAATGATACTTTAGTTAAAGTGTTTTTAACAAAATAAGATACTCTTGAATACAAATAATTGAGGAATAACATTTAATAAGAACTTCATAATATCATGAGAATAAATGGATTCATGATATATTATGCCTAAGGACAGTATATACACCACATAAGAGTTAATTGGTACGTAAAAACAATGAAGTCTCATTGAAATGTAAATTGAGACGAAATCCCTTATAAAAACATTATCCTTAGATTAAGGATAAATCAATTACATAATAATCTGTGAAAAATATGAATAAACTCAATATAAGTGGATATTAAGGGTGAAAAAATTATAGTTTGTTCACACAGATTCATAGCACGATATAATCAATATGTATAAGTTTAACCCAAATAATTTAAACGGGGTGAAGAAGTTCCGTTACAGAAATTTGGCATCCTTTAGTGTCACATTAAAATTCATAAAATTATTTGATTAAAGAGAAAATGATATCTCATCACTTGGACATAAATATTTATAGCAATAATGATATAGAGGAACATATCCCAACAAAAGAAGATGTAAATTAAAATACATAACAAAAAGATGTCTTTAAAAAGACGAGGGTGAAACGTTCCCTTACGATTTGGTAACATACGAAACATACTCCCCATTTAAGAAGGATCATACAATGAATATAAAAATACCCATAATATAATTGATATTACATAAATAATACAATCATGTGTATTACGTACATAAAAAAATTAAATAGAGGCAAATATAGCATGAATCTCACGGGAATTAAAAGTAAGATGAAAACCCCTCACCACGTTGTAATCAATCGATCCGTATGAATAAAAAGTTAATAAACTCCAAATTAATCATAGATTAATATGAATATAAAAACAATCATGATAATATATATCAAATGGTAGTACTCAATACAACACATGTAATAAATAAGTGGCGAATAATGGAAATCTCACATAATTGAAAGTGAGATAAGAAACCCCTTACCTCATGTCTGACTTGACTTGTTTGTTCTTTGTTATTCCTGTATAATAATCTTAAGTTAATTTATTCATGATTAATAACCCTTTTTAAATTTTATTATTCATTTTATATCACTTATTACCATGACATTAATAATATGTAATCATTTATGTTAATAATGGTCGTTTTGTCGATATTTGGTACTTGAGTAAAAAATGAACAGCTTATAATTACATGTTGTCCATGGGGTATTATATCCATAGTGATATTAATGATTTATATATCATATATATCATATATATCCACATTATATATGTATTTATAACAGTACATACCATTCGGAGATAAAAAATGAAATGCATCGTTCAGGGAAATAGTAAGCCGTACGTACGCATGAACACTACTTTCATTTATATGTTTTTTTTAATTGAATGAAAAATTAATGATACATACTTATATTATATATATAGTATAATATCATATATAATATCAAAAAATCCATCCTTTATATGTCCCACGTAAGGTATGAACGTGTCATATCACATTGAGGGGGCGGTAGTCCGCACTTCCTCAAATGAAATTATCGTGTTTACTCATAATGGAAACCGTAATGGTATGATATAAATTGAAACTAAATAAGAATAAAGAAAACATAAACATAATATATATCATATATAAATATAGTTTCATCACAATGTCTACCATATGAGGTGGTAGTAGATAATTGAACAATCATCGTTTCGTGAGGCGTTAGTTTTCCATCCATAGAAACAGTATGTTCTTTACCCATTAGATGGAGATGTGAGTATGTGTAGTTAGAATAATTCTCATAAAAAAATCCTAGTATATTTAATACAATGTTTTTGTTATAAAATAATGTAATAAAAAGAGTTTAGGAGTTTTATAAGTAAAATAAAGGAAAATAAGTTTAGAGAAATTGTTACCTTTAATTTCGGTAACTCCCTTTGGTTTGAACAAAAGGAATTTTGAAGTTCCTTATGCCTAAGTTAAGGCTTCTAAAAGGAGTAGAGTGTTCTTGAGTGATTATTTTGGTGGGGTATGGATTATCAAAGGGGCTTGATAGGTGTGAGGAATGGGTTAGAGGAGATGGATTTTTAGGGGGGGTTCTTTAGGAATGTGTGAAAATATTATTTTCTTATATAATGATTTTCTGTTTCTAAAGGTCAAAAACTCATTAAGGTCAATTCTAAAATGACTAGTGGTCTAAATAAATTCATAAAATATTAATCGAATAGGTTTTGGGTGTTATTTTAATATTTATAATCTTATTTATTTAAATGATTTATTAATAAGGTAAACACTACATCATTTTTGTTTCATAAATAATATTATTTATTTGAGGTCTACAATTTATACAAAAATTACCATGATGTTGGAAATATTCTTATCATTCCAATTAATATTTATAGTCTAAATGATAACTTATATAACTCTATGTAAAAAGAATTTTCCTAAAATATATTTGATTATGTCTTTTTTCCTTTACTTTAAGTTAATTAAAATAAAGTGTCATTATCACTCCCAAGTGACTACATGGGGTCCCAAACATGACCCAATGATGAAAATGGTCGGACATGACTCATAAAATAAGGTCAAGACAAGTGTTAAGGTAATTTTGTATTAATGTAATATTTTTTACCTTGAATTACCCTATTTACCTTTAACCACGCTAAATAAAAGTCAAAAGTTACTATTTACCATAAAATTATTTTCCTCTTATTGAAAAAAGAAATTACTTACTAATAACAACCATGTATGTTGAATTTTCAAAATTCAATTTACATAAGCGGAAAAATATCATTTAAATGAAAAATTTAGTTTTTTAACTACTACTTAGTGGTTTCACTATTCATCAATAATTGATGTTTTTCAAAAAAAATACCAAAAATTCAGACTAAGCTATATTTGATTATTAAAATTCAGAAAATGATGTATATATTAAAAAATAAGAATCATGAAAGTTTTATTAATTAATTTAAAATTAATTTTCATTGTCAAAACAAATAGAATGTCATTAAGAAAAATATTTATGAAAAGATTGAGACTAGTTTATGCCCAATTTCAAAGTAAAATTAATTCCAATGACAAACATTAGATTAAATTGTAAATAAATTATCTAATTAAACATTAATCCCAATTAAAAAAGATAATCTATCCATATAAATAAATTAGATTAAAAGACAGTTTTGAATTAAAATATAGTATTTTTCACTATTCATCATAAAATGAATTTTATCAGAAAAATACCTAATATTTACCCGAAGTAAATGTTTATGTCCTTATTCTAAAAAGAATTTTATTTTGTCAAGTTGAACATGTAAATGTGACCAAAACAATATTTAAAGTGGGTTCACCATCAAAAGACGGTAAATCGACCTTTTAATGAATATTAGAGAATTTATGCTTAAAATCATATTCTTTCATATTCTAAGCCTCTAAAATTTATGGTAGAAATGTAAGTTAATTTTACAAAAATTTATATTATTATTTTAGTTAGTTTTGTACATTTTTTTCCAATGCAATGTCTAGGTGTTAACTACCATTTAAAATAATATTTTATTTTTATTTTTCAATATAATTCAATGTTATGTGCAACGTATGATTTTAAAGAAACCTGTTATTTTGTATCATGTACTCCAGTGAACATAACATCCCATTTAAAGAAAAATTACAAATTAAATTACAAATATTAATTAATATGAAAATTTCATATTCCTTATTTACCTGGGATATTACAAATTGTCCCCATTTTTCATGTTTAGGGAATGGTTGTTTTTTTCACATTCCATTCAGCTAAAAGATTTTTAAATTCAATCACATTTTTTTAAAAAAATTACTAATTTATATTACCATTATTCTTTCTAAATAAATATTAATTTTTTTTGAGAAAGATAATATATTTAAAATGGATTTGAAAATTTTCATTTTATGGGTTCTTATGTAACAATAGAGAATTGAGATGAAATTTTTTCTATGTTATCATTTATATTTAATGAAAACAAAAAATAAGAGTTTATAAATTGATATTTCCTCTTTATGTAATAATTTATAGAAACCAGATTTTCAATAATGTGATTTAAACTAGAATATAATGCATTTTTTATTAAAAACAATACCGAGGGTTTAGTTTATTTGGAATAGATAGTGAACTCTATTGGTCAAAGATATCATTATAATTTCAACACATGTTCTTAATTATATATGAAAATTAATTTTTAAAATGAATAGATTGATGTTTTATAGTCAATCATGGTATTATATAGTGGATTGTTTGATTTTTTATATTATTTATCTTTCTTTATCTAATTAATAAAATATATATTCCCCACATTTAGTTATCATTGAATGTTTTACGTTATATCAATATAGGTTATAGTGGGACCCCGAGATAGCCATAAGAGATGGTATTATGGGTGAGTGGTGGGAAATATTGTTTATTTTATTTACAAATTTTATATTATATTTTTACTTTTTTGGCTACATAACCTTTATATGTAAGATTTTTTTATAGATATTTTTCTATATGTTTATGAAATTACTTATTTAGTGAAAATTTTACAAATAATTATATCTAATGCATGTGGTTTTTTTCACTGACCTAGAGTATTAGACACAAATATTAGGTGTGGCGTAGGCTTGGTAAGATGTCATGCGAATGGAACCCTTTACATTTTTAATGAAAATAGTATTGGATACTAGGATATTAATTATTCTTTGTCTACAGAGTGACCATTTATATTTGGTTTGACATGTAGATTAATTTTATGATTGTTGGAGATTCAGTGATATGATTTGGAGTATTTTAGAAAAGTTATTTATCATCCTGAGTGTCCTGTTTCCATGGAACATCATGCTTTTATTCACTTAATTAGTGAGTTTCATGATTTTTTAATTACTTTGGGATGATAATGAGAGCGAACCGATGGAATCCAGTTAGATGGCATGAACTAGAGAACCATATGTAGCCTTCGTACATGTTTTATGAAGACGTCTAGTGGATTTTTTTGTGGCCGGTACATGGTCTTCGATTACATGTAGTCTTATTTAATAAAAAAATTAAATTTAAAAATTTATGTGCTCTAACATTTTTATTTAGTATTATTTTTAAATTTTTACTTATCATGGTATTTTCATGGAATGAGACATTAAATTTTAATTAATCGGTTTTGACAGTTTAAAGAATTATTTTAAATTGTATTGGATGGTTTTGTAGAAAAATGAATTATTTTTTTGAATAAATTTCTGTGTAAATTAGGACTTGGGATATCAAGTAATGTTGTAGAGTTTTTGTTTTAATGGAAATATGTTTATTTTTTCAAAAATTATTTTTAAACTAGTGTATGGATTTTAAATGAATTACTTTTAAAAATTATGGCGTTATATTTGGGAATCATTAAAGGGGCAGTAATGGTACATGATATATACTGGTGAACAAAATTTGAGATTTATGTTTTTAAATTTCATTCATAAATGAATGTTTATTTGAATTTAAATGTATATGATATATTTTGGATATTAATAAATTAGACTTGTAGTAATTTTTTTTCAGTTCCTAAAAGGATATTTTTTAGTGTTCATGAATCAAAATATTATTCATTGTTTGAATGAATTGATTTTAAATTTTATATGGGATATCTGTGGAACATAAAAATAAATTCATGTTTTTTATTTCAAAAATGATCTTTATTAAGGATTCTAAATTTTAAAAATTATTTTCAATTTACTATTTTTTGGAAAATAATTGGGGCCTTTTATGTAAAATTGAGAGGGTTATATTGTTGTAAGAACATAAAATTTAATAAATTATAATTCTCAAAACTTAAATATGAATTTCATTTTTTTTAATATTTTGAAAAATTGTTCTTATAGATATAAAAATACTATAATCTAACTTGGTGCATGTGGTTTTGTAAAATAAAATGGCAGTTTTAAATGAGTGGTTTCATAATTTAAAAATTTTTACTCAATTTTGAAATGTATAATCGAAATACTCTTAAATCGGTCCACATTATGGATTTAGAATGATTTTAAATATATATTTTAAATTTTAACTTTGAAATTTAATTTTTCATTCACTTTGGTTATTCATTTACCCATTGGGTTAGTGGTGTATCTAATTTCATTCATTTTTTTACTTTTTACCTTTTAGGTTGACCATAAGAAAATATCTATGCGTTTTTTGGATGTTTATGATTTATAATTTCCCTATGTGGTATTCATGTGGATGGGTATTTTGATCCTTTACTTGATGATAATTATGAGAGTTACTGGTGGGTTGATATAACTTTATTGATGTTGATTTTTTATTAGGTTCACTTTTTTATATTTGATGGTTGTTTGATTTTTTGATAGAGGCATTTTTAAGACCCTGATTTTGAGATATTATAACTCACCTAGATTTGATTGTAAATTTTATCATTTTTACTATGGTAGTGACTTTAGTTTCAATGGTATAGTCATGAATTTGGGCTGATCTAGTACATTTACTCTTATTGAAGGTCGTCTATATTCATAACTATCTCTATAATGAAATATAGTTTCTTTAGATTAAGATGAATGGGTAATCCTCTTCGAGGTATTTTCTGTGATCCATTATCCTCCAATAGATATTTCATAATCATCATCTTTATTTTAGAGATACTCTTGATAGAGATTCAGGGGTAATAGTTAAGCTAGTTTATAGAAATTATTGATGTGTATTCTATTTATCTCATTAGTTTTCCAACCAATCTGAAAATATTTTTCTATTTCAAATGGTGTGTTCATAAAATTCAAATAAATATATTTTTGGTGGATTAATTATTGTGTGGAGGCAGATATTGTTGTTTTGTTATTAACGGTGTACTATCACTTAAACCAACATGTTCCATTTTAATTTTTTTGGAAGTTGTGGTGATTAATATGGAATATGTCTTATGATTTCCCCCAATAACTCTTGACGTGTAAAATTGATATTTTTTAGTCTTTTTTATTTATTTTAATGTACATTAGAATTTATGATTACATGTTTCTTTTTCATTCCCACATTTCACCTTTAATTTGTGTTTTCTTCATTAATAAATGATTTTTTATGTAGAATCAACATTTTTTTTAATATGTGACCTTATTATTATTTTATATCCTTGGTTATTTCTATAAAAATACCTTAATATTGTCTACAATTTAGTAATTGGAAAGTCATTGAATACCCAATTTCAAAATTGAGTATGATTTTGTATGGCTTGGGGAATAATCTTGATCGGTCATTTTGTTTCTCAAATCGTGTCCTTTCCATTACATCTGGACTCTATTCCATATTGGTTCAACCATATAAACCACATATATATTGTGGTAGAAATAAAAATAGAGTGGAAGTATATTAAACCTCTACCTGAGGACTATTATTTTATTTATTAAATTATTCATAATATTTTTATTATAATTTACAAAAGGTGTGCTAATATTTTTTAATTTTTAGTGTTCCATCATTGGCGCATTGTTACTGAGTTATTATTATGAACTATGTTTAGAAATAGAAATTGTTTCAATAACTTCACATATCCAAATTACAATGTTTTTATAGAATAATGTTAATGGGGTTACAGAAATATCATCATTGGATTATCAAGATTTGTTATTGTTATTCAATATTAATACTCTAACATATATATTTAAATAATTTAATTTAGTTGTCCATTAATGTTCATTTACTAGTGACTGTTCATATAGGCCATCTTAGAATTTGAAAAAATATTATGTATGAGTTTTTATGGCAATCAAACCTATTTTTCAAGATACAAAACCTTCATTCGACGTTTAATTATATTATATCATTCATATTGGACTTATTTAAAAAATCACCAAGGGTTATTTATACAATGAAAACTATTCATTAAATAAATATAATGAAATTTTTTTTTTCATTATAATTATATGTTTTAATTATTTATAGCATTGTTGAAAACATATTACCATTACTATCTATAAACATACCACTTGTTTGAAAACTCTTACTGAAACGAACATTCAACCATATAATCAGAAAAATGATAACATAATTTTCCTTGATGAATTTATTAATGATAAAGTATTTTAATCAATTTATGTGTTTCTAGAATTATATGTGTTGATTTTATAATCATTAAAAATAATAATGAAAAATAACTGTATAGACCCAAACCCTAAAATTTTTATAACTAATAAAGTAAAATATTAAAGTACATAGAAACATGTCATTTTCACCTTAATTTTATCTTCATCAGTTAAAAAGGAATTATTAAAGACTAAGATCCATTTTTATGGTTAATATTGTTCTCCCTCAAGAATAATTCTATTTTTAATGTATTTTAAAAAATTCTCAATCATTATAATATTGATCCCACATTATTATAGTTTCATTTATTGTTGTGGAGTGATTTTAAAATTATGTCAACATGTTTTATGAAGAATAATAATTTTATGAAGAAGGGAATAAGATAATGTATTCATATATATATAGGATCCTGAAAAATATACCACGAAGAATATATAAAAGAAAATTCATTAAGATATGGAATTGTAAAATATATAGAATTTATGAGTTCTTTCTAAAATTTGTTATAAAATATCTATTTAACCCCTATAATGATATGGGGCCCACTCAACCATGCACATGGGAGCTGTGATCAACTATGTGGGAGCTATATACATGGATAACCCAATGAGATACGTATAATAGTGGGAAAATAGAGCATGTATAGACAAGTAATATTTGGCCATAACATACATAGCAGTAGTAGAGTCTCTGTTGTGCATGGAAACATGGTTTTTATGAAGATAGTGATCAACGATGAGACAGATACACTCTATTGGCCATCTAACGATATGATAACAATTATATTGTATCCCATGTATTCTTTTAACATTGATGTGGGACAACCACATAGTATGAAATTATTCCTCATATAAATGATATGAATTTATCTTGAGAGCATCTTGTATCATGCCAAATAACATCATCTACGTCATATAGTTTTTTCTTTCTCCTTGCAATACCCAAGCACCAGGTCTATTATGTGATCTCAATTAGTGATCACATCCTATCAGGGTCGACTAAAAATTGAAACTACCATAATCATAAGATTATGTCATATGAGAAACATGTATATACCTTTCTTGTATATGAAAATTATCATAGAAAATAACTATGATGAAGAATATATAATATATGATCATGATTCTATGTGACATGTATGAGTATTCTATAATAAAAGGATTGTATCATTAATGAATAATTGAATCAATCATGTATCTTTCATTGGTTGATAGGGAACTTATATGAGAATATAAGCTGACAATAATATTTTCTTGTGGACAAGGCCACCAACTATGAGTAATGAGGTTCTCTTAGATCTTTCATGAGGAATATAGGGAACATATCATCTATTCATTTGATATGTGAATTTATTGAACCATAATGAACTATTATTAATTCATGTCAACTCATGTAATGTTTCTGAGTTTGATTATTTTTATTCACTAATACATTACCCTATATATGTTATCCCACGAATAATTCACAAATGATAGACCGATAGGCTTATCTGTTGATCAAACCAAAAAATTCAAGGATTGATATCTAAATTATTATTTGTGAATGAAATTTTACTTACACACATGATTATGAAATTACAATTGATGTTAGGAATACACAATTTCCGTTCGAGTTTATCTCAATCTCATTCATAACAATTGATGATGTGCCTCATATTTCTTTTGGAAAACAAGATGGATTCATCACCTATATTAAAAATATGAAAAAAATTATAAAATTAGTTTCCATATTTAAAGTTATATTGAATATAAAAATGAAATATATATACAAATAAATTGTTTTTAATTGTGTGTAATATGATCTTAAAAATTAAAAATACTTTATTGCTTTTATTTAATATTTCTTATTTTTTGTAAACTATTTTAAAACATTAAACCATACTTCTGAAACATTTATGATTATGTAATTGTAATTAAATATTACATAATAATATAAACCATATTCTAGGAGTTTTTTTACTATTTAGATGGAAAATCAAAAAAATTATTGAAGATTAATTAAATGTTGACCAATTTTTTCAATAGAAATCATATAATAGTAATAAATATTAAAAAATCAGTCTATATGTTATAGAAAGTAAATTTAGAGTATAATGATAATAAAAACAATATGGAGTATTTTTTTTTGTTAATTTAGTAAAATATAAATATTTAATTAATTGAATCCACAATTTTTTTTATCATATGTAATACCCCAAACCAAGTCCCAAAAAACGATTCCTCAAGCTAGTTGTTCAAATGTCCTCAGGCACACCTCCTCATACTCCATTTTCTACCCACTAATAGCAAGATTCCAATTTATAACATGCAGAGTCTCTACTCACTTTATCAGATTAGCAACATAGTAGTATTAATAATAATAAATACATAGAATAATACCATTACTAATGAATATTAGTAATGTAAACTGAACCAGAACATGAAATCAATTTCTTATTAAAGTATTAGATATATCATGAAATATATTTGTCAATTTTCAAATGAAAAACATTGAATTAATGTCACTAACAACATTAAAGTGGTTCCCAAAACAATGTATAGTTCCCATATCAATGATCCATCCCAACTCAGCCATCTGACACAGGTCTTTTACCCTTATCATATCATGCCTCTATAACTAATATCTTGATACTGATTAGGATACCGAATTGTGGTTTGACTACAACTATGTAGGCCACCACAGACGGTGTCTAAAACAATATCCAGTCTATAAAAGTGTATGAAATTGTATGAATTAAAAAGTACTAGTGATAAAATAATATGTTTACCAATTAAATTATATATTACTTAATAAAAAATATTCCCTTTCTTATTATGACATTTATTCCACCAATACCTACTTCATCCCATGTTTGACATTGAAACATATCACATTGGGTTTAACAAATCATATATGGGATTTTGAAGCATCATTCCATGACCTACATATGTATATTAATAAATCATATTTGGGATTTTGAAGCATCATTCCATGTTCCACACAGGTATATAATAATATCACACGTTTCACAATATCAAACATATCATAATTCCAAAATCAAAAAGTTTAATCATCATCAGCCTACTCTTAAAACATTCTCATAATGGGTGGAAATTCATGTATGAATTCAATCATGTTTCATCACATTAATAACATGAAATAGTACAACTAATTAACTACTAAAATATTTATAAACATTTAATCATACAATCCATTATCCCATGAAAATTAATACACACAACCCCATAATTACCATTTTCAATAAATTGAACATCCCTTAAAATAAAAAATTGCATTATCCCATTTAGTTTACCAACTCCATAAACCCATTAATTAATTAATTAATTAATTCTCATCAACATTCCATTTAAAAAATAGAAATTTAAATCCACAATTACATAAATGAAATTATCAATCATCATTTTAGGAATTGGAATTTATACCACATAACTCATGATCGTTTATAGGTGTTCTCCAATCATGAAAACAAAAATTGAAATAGAATGGTCAACCAAACAATGGAGATGAAGATCTACTACCAAAACCAATATCACCTGAAATCATATTAAGATTTATCAAACCCTAGATATAATCCCATCACCAATGATGAAGAAAATCATCTTCATTTTGAAAGAGATATTGTTGAGGGATAAATCCACATGATAAGATATTTCTTACTAAGATAGGTTCAAATGTGTTTTTTTTGATATTTAATTAGACAATAATGAAGTTAATAAGGCCTTACAATATATCAAGGAGCCCCCAATGTCATGTGAAAGGATATTAGGTCAATTATGGGTGCATGTGGGTGATAGATGAGGGGTTCATGTTTTTTTTCTAAAATAATTGGTGAACTATCAACCTCAATTATGGTATTGAGGGCGGGGTAGACGGTATTCCAATATGTGCACCCTAAATGTACAAATCTTCCTTGAAGTTTAATATTTCTACTAAAAGGATTAATGGTTTCAAAAACCACACAGAAACCATGAAATCCCCCTACACCTAGGGTTTTGCTGTTTTTTGAGGTTAGGAACATGGTTTGGGAAAAATATACGCCAAACATGCATTTCCCCTTTTCCAAAAATATTTAATTTTTACTTGAAACATCCCCATATAAAAACGAAACCAAGAAATATGAAAAATAGGGTTTAAATGTACATGTAAATAAGGTTGATATATATTAATAAATTTTTGGGATATTACAATATCACCACTTTATAACAAATCATTATGGAGTTTTACTCCTATTGATATATAAAAATCCATGGTAAAAAGATAAGAACATTTAGCCAATATATTCCTTCTCTCTTCCATGTGACCTCCTAAAACATGTCCATCTTGCCACAATACTAAAAAAATTCACATTCATTCCTCATAACACTTTCTAAATACGATCCACAACACATGTCAGATTCTCCTCAAAGAATGCATCATTATTAAGAAAAACATCATCAACATTGATCACATGATTATTGCCAAGGTGATACCTCTGAATATGAGACATGTTAAATAATGTAATGCATAATACTATACCACTTTTGATGTTCCAATTTTTACAACACCATTATGATTATCTCTAAAAACTCAACAAGTAAAACAAACCCTTTTGCTAAACTAACATGCCTCTGAATCAAATGGTGACCCAATCTAAGAGACACCCAAAGGAAAAAAATGATCACCCACTATAAAATCGAGGGTTCTTAAATATATAAAACATTGGAATTATTTAATCTATGAACCATAACCATACAAATCAAATGTTTTTGTGTTTAAAGCCCATGATCAAAGGTCTCAAACAAACCCTCCACCCATGCTTACTGCACTAGTCAATAGAAATGTGTGACCTAACTACAAGAGTAGGTCTGAGAGATAGGGAATCAACTAGGGTTTTGATGAGAGTGGTCAGTTCAACCAACAACGACGAGGCCCTTCTGGTTAATTTCCTTACCGAACATTAGAAATCATGAGTCTGAGAAGTATTTCTCACCTTATAGATTCTCAATAATCACATTAAAAAGTTCAAGGATCGGTATTTCCTATCCACTCCCTCATTACAGACTCATAAAAATTAGTAGTCCTGAAAATTAAACTCATGTTCATGCTTACCAGTGATCCCAATGAAGTCCCTGAACTCTGACCAGACTGCACGCCCCCACTCCCCATTGATGAATAGGTTGTATATTTTCTCCTCCTTTAATTTCCTACAACTTGGACATATATATATATTATTTGTATGTCATGCATCTTGATGTTATCCTCAATAGGTAAAAACTATTCTGGAATCGACATATAATGAATTTGAATTTATATGGAGCTAATTTACACCATAATGTATATCCCCATTTTTTTTCAACCCCATGATCCAACAACACCCTTATGTAATCCTTCATCATGGAACCACCAAATAATGATTCAAAAAAAATTAACTTGTCCGGATATGTTTTTAACTCGATGATATCAAATAATTTACGTTGCTACTTATCCAATGATTCATTGATGAATGTAGGATACAAGGAAACACATCTGAAAGAGATGTCTTGGAATGTATATCCATGAAAATCGAGCATCAATCTAGTTGAATTATGAAATAATTTATGTAATATCCCCTCCACCAATAATCTTGTGGGTATAATTTTAGGGGACATTGAGATAGGGAAGTACGATCCACCATAGCATGAATAATCCACTTATTGGAATGGACAATCTATCACTGGACTTCCTATCTATGATCATTCCCCAAAGGTGTTGACCATCTAACACCACGCAATAAAACTTTTCATGCTTTTAGTGAATCGTTTCTGAGAGATTCTTAACTTGGATACCTCCCTCCCTCACAGGCCTGGTCATTCTACCCCAAGAGGAAAATTGTTATTTTCCCTCTAAATGAACATCTTAGTTGAATGAATCCAGAATCTTTTCAATGTGGGATATAACTTCTATTGGCACATTGGTATCCAAAAAACAATGGATTGTAATAGAAAAAAGAACGCTATTTACCTGTGTAATTCTAAAACCAAATGAGAGGTAAATGTTCTTACACTTGAGAATCCTCCAGGTGATCTTCTCTAAAATTTTATCAAAATGGTGAATTTAGGGACTAGTTGATGAGATGGATTCTCCTAGGTAATCCATATAGAAACTTATCCTTTTCCGACCATGTTCATTAATGATTATGTATGACCTTCTATCGAGGCACATCTAGGATAGATAAAGGATGATTTTGGATCGATTAGCAATCTGGAAACCCACTTATAAAAATCATCAAGAAAATTATTAATTCCCTAAAGTGATTTTATTCTGGAATTAGAAAAAAACAATTTTATCATCAAAATATATAAGATTAGAGATGGAACATGTAAGGGTGCCTCGTTACTAATGAAATACCATAACCCTTTAGACAACCCTATTGATGAGATAACTATGAACATATTGTGAAATAATAAATAAGGCATGGGAAAAAGGGTCACCTTGACATAGAGAACGAATAACCTTAATGAAGTCGAATTTTTTCCCTAAGAATGAAATCGCGTGTCTGGAGGAGTTGAAGCACCTATAAAATAAGTATGTGGCCCTGGGAAAAAAATCTTATTTTAAAAAGCACTTTGATAATAGAATTCCACTCAACCCAATAATTTGATTTATCTATATCCATCATCAATTCCATGTTTTATTTGTGGACCTTTTTTTTGATATCACAAACAACTTCATGGGACAATGTAATTTATCCTTCGATATTGCTCCCCTTAACAAAACTATATTGTTCCTCTAATATCCAATGAGGGAGGAGATCTGAGATATTTCAATTAATCACTACTTGCTGCACATTGTATTAAAAATTAAATAAGATTATCAGGTGGTAGTGTTGTAAGGTTGATTGGTTATTTATTTTGGGAATCAACACTAGTGTCGTTGTAGAAGCCACCGGATGAAGAAATCCCCATCTAATTAAATCCTAGATAGAAGACAAAAAATTATCTTTGATTATCTCCCACAAGGCTCTATAAAATGTTCTCAGGAAACCAACAGTCACCATTTCTCATTCCAATTTGAGCACGTTCATGGCATTATAATCATCCTATTAAATAGTTATGGCCTTGAGGAAAAATATTATCTCTCGAAGTCACCTACAGAGGGAACACAGAAATAATTTCATTTGATCTTTGTGGGTGGCCACCTTGCCTACAAGGATTAGGGCAGGACAGAATTTCTTTACAATGGAACTCTTTCATACAACCAACCACACAATCATCCTCTTTGAATGTTCCATTATGTAGCCTTAAATTATGTCTAATGGTCTTCCTATTCTCTTTGTTACATTAATAGAAAATATCCATAATACAATATCCTTCAGGAATAACGTTAACTATATAATTTTCGTGCACTAACTGATCATAATATAAAAGAATATCCACTAGAATTTCACTTCATCCAGCATGCTCAATAAACACCAACTCATCCCAATACCTCTCCATACAGATTTAATGATGTTATATTTCTCCCTCGACCACTACCTTTTCCTAGAAACATGTAGCCTAATTTCGAGCCCATGATTGTAGATGAGAATTTAATCCTTTTTTGTTTTTATTTAGGCTAATCCAAACTACTCCACTCACTGGTCTACACCAAGATGAACTCATAGTATCGTGGTAACTGGGGATGTTAACCCACTAATTGGAGAAAGTTAAATGAGTACCACCTTTCTCTGTGGTAGACATAGTCACTAAAATGAGATAATGTTCTAAAAGACTATATATGTGGTATAATACATTTGAATCATGGAAATCAGCAATGCTATGGATCTTGGTTGTGACAGGATGCCAACAACACCAAGAGCGAAGGATCCCTCTATGATTGGTGCACCACGTAAATGGGTCTCCATTATACTCCATATCAAAAAGACCACACCTGTCCATGGAGGATACAAACACCTGGATGGGTTTCCTAGAGAATTCACATCTCGTTTTCTTTTCTATGATACCAAAATGTTGAAATCCCTACCCAAAAACTCTTAGGATCACCCCAGGTTAAAGGACTGAAGATTGTTCTGTAATGATTCACTGACCTCGGTGTCAAAACATCCAAAAACAAAGTTGGGGAAAATAAAATCATTGCCGATAGAAATTTTAGTAAAGATAAACTGGTTAGAGGATGAAATATGATCCAAATAGATGATATAACTATAATAGAGCCACATGTGATGGTTCTAGGGGTTTCCCAATATATAGTTGTGCATTTTTATCCTCTGCGCAAAACTCAAATTTTTTTAGAATATTTGGTTGGGTTCTATCAATAAAACTAAAAATATACATCTAGAATAATGTTCATTGTAAATGAATTCATTATATACATGGGAACCTAGGCCTATGGTGTTCCGTAGTATCACCATAATCATTGGAACCAGAAGAACCAGTCTTTGGACCTAGGTGACATGCCACTCTGATTTTGAGAAGATAAGAAGGCTCAAAGGAGCTATTTTTGGGGTTGTTAATGCATTTCTTTTTCATTTATTCAATGTGTAAGGTACTCTAGGGGGTAAGAATTTGACATAAGGGAGACTCCTTCCCCATCACCCTAGGTATGGGGCTAGTTGAAAGGTTATGTAGCTCATCCCTGAAAAGATTCTCAAGAGCACTAAGCAGACGACGTGGATCATGAAATTGGATGATCAAATATGGGATCTGATTGGGGTGATTTAACCATAGAGGAAACCGTCATCTTAGAATGAGATAGAGCACTGAGAAAGGTATCTACGAGGATAACCACCATGTTTGAGGGACCTATATCTCGAGAAGTAAGGATATTGGGTAGTGACAAGATACAAGAAATATTCTTACCATATTACCAAATCTTTTGAAGGACCTCTCACCCCTGGATGGAATGACCAAGGGGCCAATCCTTGTGGCCTAAAAGGAATAAGGTCCAAGCATGGATGTGAAACACTATATATGGGATGAAAGGAATGGGACAATGAAGAGCCCAAAATCCCTGCTCTGATCCCTTTATATGAGGAACTAGAAAAATTCCCCACACAGCAACCTATTGGCCTAGGATGCTCAAATCCCTCACACAAAAAGTATGTTAATCCAACAAAACAGATCCTAGGGAAGCATTCACACCCAAACATCTCTGAACCGACATCTTCCATCAGAAACCCAGAAGCGAGTTAACATATAGATGAAAAAACATGAATAATTGAGGAAAGGATGGATACAATAATTATCGTGTCCAGTCAACCAAACCATCCACACGAAGATGAATCTTCCCTGAGAGATATTAAGAAACATCCAGATTCACACAGATCATGGAAAACACCACCACCTCAATGTTTAGGGTGTTCTCTACTACACAGAGGAAACCAATAATATAATATCAAATGAATATTAAGAAAATATATTTTTTGAAATTGGATGGGTAACCCATGGAGATAGATCCAAACCACTTCATTAGGATCTTCCTATGTAAAGTGGGAATCCAAAGACGAATTGGGGAGGAAAATGTTCCACTGAAAAAAGGCCCTATGAGAGAATCATGAAACCTTCATGATGTCCTCAAATTATTCCAACACTACATATAATGACCCCTGATTGATAAGAAAGATCTGCACTGGTACATCTTGGTCCTAGGAGTCTATAAAGTGCCTAATGATGGACAACTCCAGCTTGGCCATACTTAATCTTATTACCAACATACACATGGAAGAACATGTGGCTCCCTTGATTACAGGATCCATGACCCCAACATTTGTTATCTACCAAATGAAATTGATATCTAGATCTTTTATGTGACCTCAGGAAACAGATCCAAGAATAGGTGGTATGTCTATGGATGACGTCTCTATAGGAAAACCAGGGTCGAGAAGCTGAATCGGTTTGTTGAACATCACAGGTGGTCTGATAAGGATAATATCTTCCCTTTAAAGACACTATAGTTCATTATAGACTCTAATGTCTAGTTGGGTCGAATAATCTTCTTGGGAAGATATGGTCGCCATAGTTTTAATGGTTGAATCAAAGGATGGAAACTACCGCGCGTGTGGCACATTTTTTTAGCGGAAAGGAAAAACATTTCAAGTATGATTCCCACATACATTTCACAATGTAAGAAATATATAAAAATCCTCCATGATATTGATTCACATCCTTCAATAGTCGATGTCTATAGTATATTGTAATTAATAAATAAAACATTTATTACCAAACCACTTTTGAGGGTAATGTGGGAAACTGAACATTCAAAGAAATTAGTTCATAAAAAATAAAAGGAACACAAAAAATTATTTCTTGACAAACTAATATTATTATAGCTACTAACCATATAAACATCTTATTATCAAAAATTCACATGCATCTCTAGTTAGTTCTTGATAATATCCTCAAATGATTTTCCATGTTATACCAAATCTGGATATATTCACCTAAATTATTTTTCCACTCATTGATTCCTCATGAAAATTTATGATCAGTCTTAGTGATCCAACTGTATTTGTCTTGATTAATATAAACTCATATGGATCTTTAAGGTATTATATTTTCATCAACCATTTAATCATTTATGATGAAATATTCATCAACAAATCATCCTTACTATGAAAATTAAGAACCAATCCAATATGCTAATCAATAAGAGTGTAGATTAACCTCCTATATTGATAATATGAAGCTATACATGGGTGGATCTAGACTCTTCCATTTTTATATTTAATTTCAAAGATTATATGGTGACCATAATCTTTGGATGGTTTGTGTGATCTTTTTTTTGGAATATATCTTTTTAATATCACTAAAATTTCCAAGTGCATTTTCTTGAATTCTACTACAATATCCACACAAAATATCCACTAATGTATGAAAATATTCCCACTTCTAAGATTCGGAGTCTTCTTCATTATCACTCAAAGGATGTAATAAGTCATAGGAAAAGTCATAGGGGACAACTTTAGCTCCCTTCAGCAGACCAACCTTGATATTATTTTTAAACATAACTGACTACCACCCTTATCCATATAACATCCCCATAATATGATTTCCTATGACGTGGAACCAATTTGAAATATTAACTCAATTATTCTCTTTATGAATGGAACCATGACCTTTTTATTACATTAATACAGTAGACTCAACATTTATATTATGCAAAACTCTTGAAGCATTTGGATATCTTGAACACCCTTGTAGTTGATCTCCATCACCTGGGTAAATCACTATAGCTGGAAGTGATGTATGGGATACTCTTGCTACCATGGATGCTGCAATGTTTCCTTCCCCTTCCCATAACATGTTAATAGTCAATTCAATAGCATCTCTATGCTTTCATTTCACCATTTTGGCATATGAGGTGACCATTCCAGAACCAACAGATTCCGAAATAAATAGCATTGCCCCCCATCTGATAGTTACTATCTTTGACTATTTCAAATGGATAAAATAGATCCACTTCAAGCCTAGTTGAAATATCACTCTCTATATCCTCAACATTACCAATGACCGCTTTCTCCACAAAAATTCAGCAAACAATTTGGTATTGTTTATTTAATGTTGTATTAGAAGAGGAATCCACATAATTAAAACTAGAGCTAAGTGATGTATCCATCATAGTGATATTGATCATCACACTCCTTGATTTCTCCACTATATGGAACCATATCTTCAATGAATAACATGAGACACTTCATGATTCAAACACCATATATTTCATATAGAGGAACTCTTTCCTGATGGTTATCTGTACAAATTCAGTCGCTGGTCTAGAGATATAAAACATAACAGAAATTATCAGTGTAATTATATGGAACAAGTATCTAGATTTGATATCGAAACAACAATAACAGCCATCTATATTCCAAATAATATGAATAATCTAAGTATTATGAAAAGGTATATGAAGTTTAGTAAACCTTACCCAAACATTCATTTTTTGGGAGTCACAATTTTTGTGAATGTTGAAGGTCCATCTGAAGAGGAAAAAGTTGGAATCATTGAAACTCCTAATAGCTCTCAACCAGGATTGAGCCAATAATTATTTGAAAAAAATGATTAATAATATTCTAGTTTTTTAGAATAATTACTATCAAATGCTCTGGTAATCCCCAAGAACCAATGATATGGCAGTCAGAAACATCCACTGATGGTCATTTCAATATGAAGCGGGCTATAATTTTACAATTTAAAAGAGCAGAGGCTTCAGTAAACTCTGAGATCCATAGGTATAGTTGGGAAAATCTATTAAATAGTTATTTTATATTAGAGAAAATAAGGATTTGGAGGAAGGGGTAATCTAATCCGAGTTAGAGATGTGCATGAATTAATGAGGCCTAAATTCCCCATTGGGCGATAGAGTTCCCTCCCTCTCTAATAGTGGGGGGATTTCCTCAATGACCATCACAATTAGGGAAGTTAGGTATATTCCATATTCAGAGATTAAAGGCAATCCCACTATGTATTATCGTATCATGTACCATGAAATTTATTTGTTCATGCCCAGATAAAAATAATACCGACGTATGTCATGATAAATTTTTTTTAGACCTTGATTCACCACCCATATTGAGGCATTAAATTCTCACATCACCTCCCATTTCATAAAGGTAGGCATAACATCATGGTCCAAGACATAGATGATCTCCCCCTTATCGATTGTCCAGTTTGAATTTCGTCCGAGATCACACCACCATCATCAATTAAAAGACTCGCAACCAAGGTATCGAGATCCCCTAGTGTCTAATTGATCGGTCTAACACAACATTCATTTGTATCCCATTATCCATGGTGAATATAATTTTCACCATTTGGAGATGTAAATGTCCCATACCTACAACAATAATCTATGTGTCCATGGTATGATGCTAACTAGTCCATCCCTAAATTCATGTCAATGCCTAATAGATCAAGGATGGAGAGATCCCAGAGAAAAAATACTACTCAACAAAATGATAACAACCCTTATATAAAAACATGTCTCTCAAATGTTCTTCCAATGGTGTGTCGATAATCATGACCAAACTCACAAACTCTATTATCAGACCCAAAAATTTGAAAAGTTTTCATGATATAAATGAATAAGAGGATATTGTTTCAAATAAGGCACTAGAAATCATATAAGTCTAAAAAATAGTACCTCTTAGTATCGATGGTCTAACCTCGCTATCCACTAGTGTCGGTTGAACTACATCGACTGTCTTTTTGTATTCACTATGATTCAGTCTATGTACCTTGAGCAACATTACTATACTGATATGGATTTTATTTCACATTATTACCATGTCCACTACATTGAAATCCATATCTATTTGAACTATAGATTCTAGACATATATAGGCTAGAGGACCACCTTCTAGAACTCTAATTCTGGATAACTCCTCTGTCACTACCTTCCTCTCGAGGGTTACTATAAATTTTTTGTAGATTTACCATCATACTTCATGCTTGACACTCTACCTGTGGTTAGGGACACTAGGTATGAATGAGACCCAAGTCACCAATGTTTTGTAATATCAATGGTTATTTTCTTCTGTAATTGACCCATCCCCCTATCCACACCACTTTATATATCCCTTATATATATTCTAGAAGTGATGATTACTAATCTCATAAAAAATACCTAATAGTCCTCAAACTTAAACCACATTTCCTCCACTAGAATATTTATTTATGTTCCCCTCAAATATGATATACAGATTCACCAAATATCAAAAGTTATCCATCGTAATGATATTAGGTGTGGACTTAATATATTGTTTAATCCCTTCTATAAATTATTTTTACACATTCTCCTCATATCTTACCAACACTGGTATAGAGAACTGAAAATCAAGAAGTCTTCATAAATATTACATCATGTTCATACTTCCATGCATGAATCTCATGACCTTACATTACCTCTCATGCATGTACATATCTAGGAAAAAGTACTCCAAGAAAACTTTCTAAATGTATTTATACTATATTCTGTAGCTTTCCATCTTGAGCTTATATGTCCCACCAATGCTTATCTTGAACATGAAACATTTAAGCATCCAGTTTGACTCTCTTCTGAGTAGGAGTATCCAAGTGGTCAGGAATCATTTTGATAGACTCGATCTAGAACTCATCTATATAACAACCGTGCTCTTTATTTAATACTTGAACATGATTTATTACATAAAACCTTCACTTGATAAAACCTAGAAGATCGAGAGGTCAAGTGTATTTAGGGCTTAGGAACATTAAATAACAACTTAAAACATAGAATTCAACATCTTATTGAAAACTAATTTTATATGACCACAATATTCCCTTGTACTTAGCATTGCATGAGATATCCTGGGGACATGCATATGAAAATGGTGAGCTATAGATTCTAGTATGAAAGTAAACAAGTAATAACATGAAGATTAAAATACATGTTAGGCAGTAGTTATATCAATGAGTCACAAGATAATCATGAACATAGAGGCATGATAAATGTAACAACCCGAGACAACCATGTTTTGTTTTGACAAGTTTGTTTTCCAATATCACCCGTTAAGTAAACCAAAAAACAACTAATAATAATAATAATATGCACCAAATGGATGAAAACTTCTTTTATTTAAATAAGAAACATTTTGGCTACAACATCCTCTGACCAAACAAGAAGGTAAACTAACCAAAGATCCCAAATAAGAACCTGATTACAATAATGGGAAGACTGCTTAAAACTACTAAGAGCCCGAGAATGCGGTAGGGGTTTCGAGCATCCATCATAAGGAACATAAGGATTGCTGAAGCCACCGTGACCGTGCTCAGCACCAAGGGGATCACACGAACCATCTTTGCTTCTCCTTCAGTCACTTGGAGTAAGGGACACCCGAGACCAAATCATTCTTTTTATAAGCACCCGAATATGACCGTTGAACCCCAAACGGCTATAAATTCGACTGTTGGTTTATTTTGACCGTTGGGTCTCCTTATCCTCTATGTTGGTCGTTGGAAATAAGATGATTTACCCCAAAAAGGATCAGTATGATATTTGTGTATTTTTTTGCTTTAATATTTCAAAATGACATCAATGTTAATTTAGTTAATTTACCTCTTGTTTTCCCAAAATGATAATTTTATTTTACGTTTCAAAACGGAAAAAATTAGTATTATTGTTTTTCTACCACTATGCATATTAATTTGAACAATAACTTTTATTTTCTAATTATATTAAACCTGATGGATTTATATTTTATGAGTTATATATGTTGCATCAAATTAGATATATATTTTTTTTTATAATTTGACCTTTGTTAACTATTTTGGAAATCGTGTCAAATTATGGTTTTATTTACAAATTTCGCATCTTTAAGTTTACACAAATACTTTTAAGCAACCAATTTCGTTTTCTCTTCTTAAAAGAGTGTATCCAAATGTTTTCATCCAATTATAAATTAAGATAATTATTATGTAATTCAGAAAAGGAAAAAAATTAATATATATATATATATATATGTTATGTTGAATAAACCAATATTTTATTTAATCGATTAAATGAACCTCTGGTTTTTCCAAATATAATAATAAAAGATCAATAATTATGGTTTGAAAATAATATACATAAAGTAATAAGGTCATTAAAAATTATTGGTATTTTAGAAATAGAATATATATATATATATATACTTATGTTTATAAAATAACATACTTTGATCAAATAAATTTATAATTTTTATTGATCACTGATTTTTATTAAGATAATAAAAGTCATCTTGATAATTGTATTTTTTTAGGAGAATAATAATATATTTAAATAGGTGTTTAATATTTTAATATTTTGGTGTATTTATAATCCTTGACTTAGGATAATAATAGTTTAGTAATAAGGTTATATTAATAATAATAATGGTTTTATAATAGGTTTAATAAAACAGATTTTTTTAAAGATAAAAACGTTGAAATAAAATAATTAATTATTTTTAAAACGTTAAAAAAACGATACCGCGTGTTTTAAAACACCGCGGCAATCTAGAGCCATCCGATTCGGCGCTCTCCATCACGGCCGTCCATGTTTTTAATGCCGCGCTGCATCAGGGTCGTCCGATCTTCCTCCTTTTGATCTCGTCCGTCCACCGTTTTCCGGTTTTCCCTTCTTCCTCGCGGCTTCTTCTTCTTCTTCGTGCGCGTGCCGAACCAGTAGAGTAGGGCATCGTTCTCTCCGTCTGGGTCGTCTATAGTCACTCATCCCACAAAGTCGGCGTCGCCTATTTATTTCTCGACCTCGGATACCCACTCCACGTCACCATGAAGGTTTCTTTGGTTTTGTTTTTTTTAATCCTCAGTTTGCATAGGAGATGAAGCTTGCTTCGGGTCCCTTGGATCGTCGACCACCGGTCCAGCATTGCCAACTTCATCTTCTTTCTCTCCTCCTCCCTGTCGAACAGGTATGGGTGTCGTTTTGAAGTTTTGTTGTGGTTCATGTTTGAGTTACAGTTTCTTTTTTATATATATACATATGTATATGTGTTTGGTATATATTTATACATCTGATGTGTATATGACCGGTGCCACTAGCCTCGCTTCTCCATTCTCCTCCTCCTCCCCTATGAATAGGTAAGGGTCGTGTCCTTTTTTTGTTAATTTTTTGGTTAATCTTTGGTTTATATATTAATATATATAAGTATAAAGATGTTATATATATATATATATATATACCTGCTGGAATTACATGTTTCGGTCCCTCTTGCCTCGCCCTCTCCTCCTCCCCGAACAAGGTAAGAAATATGTTTTGATTTCAGTTTTGGGTTTTTCAAGATTTGGAATATGTATATAAATATATATATGTGTATTTACATATATATACATATGTTATATATATAAATACCTATACTTCTCGGTTATGTCTGAACCTGAAAAACCGAATTTTGGAGTAAGGGTTCAAATAATCTGATTTTATTTAGTTAAGGGTTAATCTCGTTTGTGTGTTTGTTTAAACTATATATATGTATATATACATATATATGTATATGTGAAACAAACCATTTCGGACTTTTATGATTTTCAATTGATGATAATTTTTTTATGAAATGATGTTCCTAATGTATGAAAAACATGTAAGGTTTAAGTATGGTTTTGTGTCTTATTTTACTTCGGATATATTTATATATATACAAGTTTATATAAATGTATACCTCTATGTAGACGCAAGTCCATAAGACCCTCTTTCTTGTTTACTAGTATTCTTCCTCTATTGGAGAACCTAGTTTGGGTATGAATTTAACACATGTTTGTGATTTAACGTTGGTTTATGTGTATATATATATATATCGGTTTATATGTATATATATATATATATACAACCATGTGTATGTACGCACCATGGGTAATCACACCCGAATATCATGGAGAATCCCTCTTCTACATATAGGCTCTGAAATATAAAGGTGGGAGACCAAGTCTAATTTGTGTGTTCTTGCAGTTCGGTTTATGTGTGTATATATATATATATGAGTACATATATACATATACATAAGACCCAGTAAACCCCTCTTGCACAAACACATAAATTTGAGTACACTGAAACAATTCTAGTCCAGAGCTTGTGAATAAGGTAATGTATGAATTGATTAATGTTTAATTAACTGAAACACTGAGTCAAATTTACATTAATATGAATTAGGTTCCCATGTTTTGTAATTTATTACTTTATAGCATGATGAAGTTTATCAAAAGAACATGCACAATTATATACATATGTTTTTCCCAAAGGTGGACTTGAATATGCACATTGTAACTTCAACTGCCTGTATAAAAAACCCATGACATCCAATTATCATCATATGTGAACGACCATGATTTAATTGGGTATCATGGTGTATGGAATGTTAAAGTGTTATGCCTATTTTTCTTAAAACCCATGTTTTCAGATGTTAACTTTTTATGTGCATGAAGCTTTAGCATGGATATCATAAAGTTTTTAATGATAGAACTGTTTACATGTTAATGAATATGTATGTGAAAATGGGGTTTAATTATGAATATATGGAACCCCATGAATGTATGACCATGTCAAGATATGTGAGGGATGTATAGGACTTAAATGTTTATGGACGGTTGCGCCCGGAATTATATAGCGCTCCAATGCATTGGGGAAAGCAAGAGTCTCATGAGACGTTATGTGCAACGGTCTTGGCGAATAGACTTGGCTCATGCTATCATGTCCAACGGTCTTGGCGAATAGCCTTGGCTCGTGCTATCATGTGCAATGGTCTTGGCGAATAGCCTTGGATCATGCTATCATGTGCAATGTTCTTTGCGAATAGCCTTGGCTCGTGCTATCATGTGCAACAGTCTTGGTGAATAGCCTTGGCTCGTGCTATCATGTGCAACGGTCTTGAAGAATAGCCTTGGCTCGTGCTACCATGGGAAACGGGATTGGAGTTTGGCCTTAACTCGTACTAAATTTATGTTTTAAGGTCATGACGCGAGGTCTTAACAAAGTCCAGTATTATGCATTCCCTCTGCATGTAATGATAAAGGTTAACCAGTGGTTAGTTCAACTAACAGGACAACCCCTAGTTGAAAGCTCCCTTGATCATGAAAATGTACTTTATGTGACAAAAACTGTTTTTCATATGGTAAACTGTTAGATGATCTGCATTTTACTCATGAACCATGATATGCATGTTTCCCTGCGTAGCCATAGAATTCTTTTAGAATTGAAGTAACCTTGCTTTAACATTATATATTGTTTATATTGCGCACTCTGATCATGTTTACATTAATGCTCATTTCAAGTACGTGCATCTTTGTGCAAGTGGTTTTCAAAGAAAGATCGATTTCATGTTTTTAAGAAATGCTAATGTTTTGTTTTAGCAAAATATTTTTATTCTTTTTAAAGGACTTATTTAAGAAAAGATTTTCTTAAAATGTTTTAAAACTCCTTACTGGTATTTTTGCTCACCCTACATTTTGTTTAAAATTTTTCAGGCACGGTTGATACTAATGAAGTCAATCAGAAGCAGCTGGTTTCCCCGAATCCTGAGCCTCGTGATCTTCTGTAGAAATGGGACATGATATTTAACTTGTAATGATGTAATGTAAAGTATATCATGTCTCATTAAGCACCCTGGGTTTGGGGGTCACTATAGTTGGTATCAGAGGATAGGTTCAGGCAACTCTGGAAAACCAGGTGATATAAATATATTGCTAGGACTAAGTAAAAATGTTATAACATTCAGATGGCTGATGTACCTACTGACATTTTGTCACTTCCCACTGAGGCTCTAGAGAACATTATATCTCTATCCAGTCGCGAGAACTTTCTAAACTATTCCCAAAATCGCAAGACGTGTAAGCACTTGTACGATGTGTCAAACTCATCTAGGGTGCTTAGTCTCCACCGGGGAATGGGGATGGATTACCTCCTAATGCCGATGACCCAGTTTCCCTCGTATGCACGTCGGGGAAGGTATCACGAAGTACTCTTCCGAGTGTTTACAACTGGCGAGGAATTTGATACAATGCTAGATAACCCTTTTCAAGAAGCTGCTGCTGCTGGAGACCTCCGAGCGGCTTATCTGTGCCAGGTCCTACACTATGGATTCTAGGGCCAGTTAATGGACTTCGGATCATTGGAAAAGGAGTCCACAAGTGTGTCTCTTAGGAAAAAAGTGTACACCAATTTTTCCCAACTCCACACCCCTCACGCTAAACTCAGGAGGCGTTATAAATGTTCCCATGAGTTTAGTCCTGTCTGTTCATCCTGTGTGTGGTTTGAAGAGTTAGGAAGTTTTGCCACTCTTTGTGGCGTACGTCTTGTAAAGTTAGACTTTGCCGTGTAAACTTTTCATAAATGAAAGTTCCTTGTTTCCTTTCATGTCTTCACCGTATCTATGTTATTAAGAGTTTCCCTTCGATGTTTGTTTTCAGATGGCTAGACAAACGAACTTCTCATCCCTGCCCGATGAGCTAGTAGAATTCATCTTGATCAAGTCATGCATGGTGGATTACCCTTCCTTTCTCCACCTACGAGGGTCTTGCCAGCATTTGCTCGATCTAGCAAACGGTCCAGAGATTCTTCGGTTATGTCATGAGAATGATCGCGTCTTTCACCTCATCGCTGCTGCTCAACTCCCCTGCTATAGGCGAAGGGGAATGTACTTTGAGGGCATGTTCCTGTGTTTCACTCTGGCACAAAACATTTCTGCTATAGCATGTTTCCTCATGGCCGCCCAGGATGGCCAGCTTAGTGCAGCTTATATGTTCCAAGTCCTGAACCTCAGTCTCCTCAACCGCATCATCCCTCTTGACTACCTCGGGCATGATGTGGCCAGAAGAGTCATCAAGGAGTTTATCTACTCAGACGTTTCCGAGCTTTGCATCGCACGAGCCTCCCTCTGGAAGCCTGTGTGCAGTACACACGAACAGGAGTTCAAGGAGCACTTTTCAAGTTGCATCTGGACTAGGAAAACAGAAGAGTTGTGTGCCGACTTTGGTGTCTCGTTAACCGAGCCAGACCCGCTGTTTCGGTAGATTTGTACGTACGGGGTTTCTGTTTTTCTCTTTTTATGATAAAATTTCGGGGGCACAATTCTTTGAAGGGGTAAGTAATGTAACAACCCGAGACAACCATGTTTTGTTTTGACAAGTTTGTTTTCCAATATCACCCGTTAAGTAAACCAACGAACAAATAATAATAATAATAATATGCACCAAATGGATGAAAACTTATTTTATTTAAATAAGCAACATTTTGGCTACAACATCCTCTGACCAAACAAGAAGGTAAACTAACCAAAGATCCCAACTAAGAACCTGATTACAATAATGGGAAGACTGCATAAAACTACTAAGAGCCCGAGAATGCGGTAGGGGTTTCGAGCATCCATCATAAGGAACATAAGGATTGCTGAAGCCACCGCGACTGTGCTCAGCACCAAGGGGATCACACGAACCATATTTGCTTCTCCTTCAGTCACTTGGAGTAAGGGACACCCGAGACCAAACCTTTCTTTTTATAAGCACCCCAATATGACCGTTGAACCCCAAATGGCTATAAATTCGACCGTTGGTTTATTTTGACAGTTGGGTCTCCTTATCCTATATGTTGGCCGTTGTAAATAAGATGATTTACCCCAAAAAGGATCGGTATGATAATTGTGTATTTTTTTGCTTTAATATTTCAAAATGACATCAATGTTAATTTAGTTAATTTACCTCTTGTTTTCCCAAAATGATAATTTTATTTTACGTTTCAAAATGGAAAAATTTAATATTATTGTTTTTCTTCCACTATGCATATTAATTTGAACAATAACTTTTATTTTCTAATTATATTAAACCTGATGGATTTATATTTTATGAGTTATATATGTTGCATCAAATTAGATATATTTTTTTCTTTTATAATTTGACCTTTGTTAACTATTTTGTAAATTGTGTCAAATTATGGTTTTATTTACAAATTTCGCATCTTTAAGTTTACACAAATACTTTTAAGCAACCAATTTCGTTTTCTCTTCTTAAAAGAGTGTATCTGAATGTTTTCATCCAATTATAAATTAAGATAATTATTATGTAATTCAGAAAAGGAAAAAAATAAATAAATAAATATATATGTATATATATGTTATGTTGAATAAACTAATATTTTATTTAATCGATTAAATGAACCTCTGGTTTTTCAAAATATAATAATAAAATATCAATAATTATGGTTTAAAAATAATATACTTAATGTAATAAGGTCATTAAAAATTATTGGTATTTTAAAAATAGAATATATATATATATATATTTATGTTTATAAAATAACATACTTTGATCAAATCAATTTATAATTTTTATTGATCACTGATTTTTATTAAGATAATAAAAGTAAACTTGATAATTGTGTTTTTTACGAGAATAATAATATATTTAAATATGTGTTTAATAGTTTAATATTTTGGTGTATTTATAATTCATGACTTAGGATAATAATATTTTAGTAATAAGGTTTTATTAATAATAATAATTATTTTATAATATGTTTAATAAAACAGATTTTTTTAAAGATAAAAACTTTGAAATAAAATAATTAATTATTTTTAAAACGTTAAAAAAATGAAGCCGCGTGTTTTAAAACACCACGGAAATCTAGATCCATCCAATCCGGTGCTCTCCATCACGGTCATCCATGTTTTTAATGTCGCGCTGCGTCAGGGCCGTCCGATCTTCCTCCTTTTGATCTCGTCCGTCCATCATTTTCCGGTTTTCCCTTCTTCCTCGCGGCTTCTTCTTCTTCTTCGTGCGTGTGCCGAACCAGTAGAGTAGGGCATCGTTCTCTCCGCCTGGGTTGGCTATAGTCACTCATCCCAAAGAGTCGGCGCCACCTATTTAATTCCCGACCTCGGATACCCACCCCACTTCACCACGAAGGTTTCTCTGGTTTTGTTTTTTTTAAACCTTGGTTTGCATAGGAGAGGAAGCTTGCTTCGGGTCCCTTGGATCTTCGACCATCGGTCCAGCGTCACCTACTTCATCTTCTTTCTCTCCTCCTCCTCGTCGAACAGGTTCGGGTGTAGTTTTGAAGTTTTTTTTGTGGTTCATGTTTGAGTTACGGTTCCTTTTTTATATATACATATGTATATGTGTTTGGTATATATATATACACCCGATGTGTATACGACCGATGCCACTAGCCTCATTGCTCCATTCTCCTCCTCCTCCCCTCTGAATAGGTAAGGGTCGTGTCCTTTTTTTTTTGTTAATTATTTGGTTAAGCTTCGGTTTATATATTAATATATATAAGTATAAACATGATATATATATATATGTATACCTGCTGGAATTACATGTTTCGGTCCCCCTTGCCTCGCCCACTCCTCCTCCCCGAGCAAGGTAAGAAATATGTTTTGATTTCAGTTTTTGCTTTTTCAAGATTTGGTATATGTATATAAATATGTATATGTGTATTTACATATATATACATATGTTATATATATAAATACCTATACTTCTCGGTTATGTCTGAACCTGAAAAACCGAATTTTGGAGTAAGGGTTCAAAGAATCTGATTTTATTTGGGTAAGGGTTAATCTCATTTGTGTGTTTGTTTAAACTATATATATGTATATATATACTTATATATGTGTATGTGAAACAAACCATTTTGGGTTTTTATGATTTTCAATTGATGATAATTTGTTTATGAAATGATGTTCCTAATGTATGAAAAACATGTAAGGGTTAAGTATGGTTTTGTGTCTTATTTTACATTGGATATATTTATATATATACAAGTTTATATAAATGTATACCTCTATGTAGACACAAGTCCATAAGACCCTCTTTCTTGTATACTAGTATTCTTCCTCTCTTAGAGAACCGAGTTTGGGTATGAATTTAACACATGTTTGTGATTTAACGTTGGTTTATGTGTGTATATATATCGGTTTATATATATATATATATATACAACCATGTGTATGTATGCACCATGGGTAATCACACCCGAATGTCATGGAGAATCCCTCTTCTACATATAGGCTCTGAAATATAAAGGTGGGAGACCATGTATAATTTGTGTGTTCTTGCAGTTCAGTTTATATGTATATATATATATATATGAGTACATATATACATATACATAAGACCCAGTAAACCCCTCTAGCACAAACACATAAATATGAGTACACTAAAACAATTCTAGTCCAGAGATTGTGAATCAGGTAATGTATGAATTGAGTATTGTTTAATTAACTGAAACACTGAGTCACATTTACATTAATATGAATTAGGTTCCCATGTTTTGTAATTTATTACTTTATAGCATGATGAAGTTTCTCAAAAGAACATGCACAATTATATACATATGTTTTCCCAAAGTTGGACTTGAATATGCACATTGTAACTTCAACTGCCTGTATAAAACACTCATGACATACAATTATCATCATATGTGAACGACCATGCTTTAATTGGGTATCATTATGTATGTAATGTAAAAGTGTTAGGCCTATTTTTCTTAAAACCCAAGATTTCAGATGTTAACTTTTTATGTGCACGAAGCTTTAGCATGCATATCATAATGTTTTTAATGATAGAACTGTTTACATGTTAATGAATATGTATGTGAAAATGGGGTTTAATTATGAATTTATGGAACCCCATGAATGTATGACCATGTCAAGATATGTGAGGGATGTATATGACTTAAATGTTTATGGACGGGTGCGCCCGGAATTATACAGCGCTCCAATGCATTGGGTAAAGCAAGAGTCTCATGAGACGTTATGTGCAACGGTCTTGGCGAATATCCTTGGCTCATGCTATCATGTGCAACGGTCTTGGAGAATAGCCTTGGCTCGTGCTATCATGTGCAACGGTCTTGGCAAATAGCCTTGGCTCCTGCTATCATGTGCAACGGTCTTGGCGAATATCCTTGGCTCGTGCTATCATCTGCAATGGTCTTGGCGAATAGCCTTGGCTCGTGCTACCATGGGAAACGGGATTGGCGTTTGGCCTTGACCCGTACTAAAGTTATGTTTTAAGGTCATGACGCGAGGTCTTGACAAAGTCCTGTATTATGCATTCCCTCTGCATGTAATGATAAAGGTTAACCAGGGGTTAGTTCAACTAACAGGACAACCCCTAGTTGAAAGCTCCCATGATCATGAAAATGTACTTTATGTGACAAAAACTGTTTTTCATATTGTAAACTATTAGATGATCTTCATTTTACTCATGAACCATGATATGCATATTTCCCTGCTTTGCCATAGAATTCTTTTAGAATTGAAGTAACCTTGTTTTAACATTATGCATTGTTTATATTGCACACTCTGATCATGTTTACATTAAATCTCATTTCAAGTACGTGCTTCTTTGTGCAAGTGGTTTTCGAAGAAAGATGGATTTCATGTTTTTAAGAAATGATAATGTTTTGTTTTAGCATAGTATTTTTATTCTTTTCAAAGGACTTATTTAAGAAAATAATTTCTTAAAATGTTTTAAAACTCCTTACTGGGCATTTTTTCTCACCCTACGTTTTGTTTAAAAATTTTCAGGAACAGTTGATACTAATGAAGTCAATCAAGAGCAGCTGGTTTCCCAGAATCCTAAGCCTCGCGATCTTCTATAGAAATGGGACATGATATTTAACTTGTAATGATGTAATGTAAAGTATATCATGCCTCATTAAGCACCTTGGGTTTGGGGGTCGCTACAATAAATCATGATAATCATAACATGGAAATGTATCAACAACACTTAACATGGAATTAGCATGATCCAAGGATCATTGCACATGGAGAATGAGTAAACCCTCATTGAACAAGAAGCATGAATATACCCTTATTTCACTTGAATTAGCATGAGTCAACAATCATTGCTCATGACGTATCCTGATACTATACTTCACTCATTGCGTTAGAGCGCTATTAGGGCACACACTTCTTAAACGTTTCATTTCATGTATAAGTGTGCCACATGGATCATAAAACATGGATTTTATAATCATCATTCATTCAAATATAAATGGATGTGTAATACATAAATGATTCTTTATAATCAATAAGTAAATATGAAAAAATCTTAATACCGTAGATTGAGAAAACGGCATGGTATTCACTACACAATGACATTGGCTTGAAAAATCATAGTGCAATTTCAGCAGCATAACGATGTGAAATAAGAACTCATAAAAAATGGTTGATGAGAGATAAATGGGTGTCTCACAATATTTACATGATATTTATATTTATGGGGTTATATAGATAAATTTTTCAACAAACGTTATGGAATTTAGATGCATAAATCAATATAATTACTTGTATGTAAAAGAGGAGAGAGAAATCCCTCATGGAATTATGGCATTGTAACAGGTGTACATGGGAGGAATTAATGTGATATAAATGGATCTACCCTCATCAAAACATAAAAAGGGAAGTACGGGGGATGTGATAAATCATACCCCAACATTTCTAATTGAAAAAAGGGCATAACAACTTACTGAAAACCAGACAACAATGAGAAAGAAATAATACACTTATATGGATGTGTACATCCAAAGGCTTGGTAGAGGCTTGAGAGAGGATTATTTGGAGCCTGGGTGCCTTAGGAGGATTATATAAAGAAAAGGGATAAGGTTGGATGAACTTCAAAGGCATTGAGTGAAGTGGAATTGGGAGCTCGTGTGGGTTTATATAGGAAAAGAGAGGGAATTTTTTATTATTTTGGATTGGGACACCACAGATTAATCTAATAAAAACCATAAACCAGACCATGGATTTTTCCCATGGTTTTTCCAAAGGGGAGTGGAAAAAAATATTTTATGAGGCCAATATCTGAAATTCTTAAAATAATAGGGTTGCTTATGTAAAGGTGAGTCACACTCTCAAAAAAATTAAAAATTAAAAATGTTTTATAAGTCATGAAGAGTCCACTAATTCTTTGTAAAAAAATCAAACAAATATAAAATCACATAATTTTAATGGTAAAACATATATTATCCATGGATAATGTGTATAGTATTTTATTACATCACTAGTGGGTCATTATGATGTCATAAATCACATTATATATTTAAACTATATTTAATTTTTACCCAAAAACTCGTTTGCCTCAAAAAATTATGAACAATTCACCATTGGATAATTTTGACATCCTAAATTGAAAAATAATATCTATTTTTTCTAAATACTTTTCTCAATATGTTTATTTTTACTTTTCACAAAATAGTCGACATATATCGAAAATTCATGGGTTTTGACAAAAATAAAATTCAAACCTTAATAAAAATTACAATTATATTCATTAAAATTTTACAATCATTTCTATTTAATAAAAATTAGTTCATTAATAATATTTTATGAAAATATTATTTAATTCAAAACTCAATTAATTCATAAAAATAGATTTCATCATTGAATATTAACTAAAAAATATTATTTGAGCTTTAAAAACTATTTACAAAATAACAATAATAAAATTAATGCACATTGTTTTTATAAAAAAAATGTACATAGTCATAGTGTTAGGTCTTGTTACATAACCACTTAGACCAACCGCATAAGACCGGTGGGTAAGGTGTGCGATGGTGAAAAACTCTTGGGGTGGCTCGGATAACATCTTTCAGGTGGTAATCTCTATTAACTTCCACTTCTCCCTTAGCCACTCAAGCTTGACGTGTTCATGCTTGGCATGGGCTTTCTCCATAGCAAATCCCAATGATGTCACCTCCTTTTTGAGCTCCGAGAAATGGGATTCGTATGAGGCAAGACTATTGGATGAGGTCATCAATTCCTTTGTCGGAGTAAATTGGATTTTTCAAAGCCCTATATTTATACTAATCATGTGATGACTATTCAACGGCTATACTAGCAAGGTTCACAATTCATAATGGTATTTTAAAATCCCATGACATAAAAACAATGAAGTTATAATTTTAAATAACCATAATAATACATTTAATTAGATCAATAGAAATTATTGTTAATGAAATTATGGGTCATTATAATCTTCCCCCCTTAAGAATATTATCCCTTGAAAATTCCTTTTCCCACAGTAAAAAAATGTGGGTAACTTTACTTCATCACTTCCTCTAATCCCCATGTTGCCTCTTCAAACTTTTGGTTTCGCCACAACACCTTGACGAGGGAAATTGTATTATTTTGTAGAACTTTTTCTCTATGATCTATGATCTTCACTAGTTTCTCCTCATAAGAATGGTCATCCTCTAACTGTACTACCTCTAAAGAGAGTACATGTGAAGGACCTGGTATGTAATTCCTTAAGAGGGATACGTGAAAGACATCATGTACCTTGGCCATGGTAGGGGAAAGTGCTATTCAATAGGCCACATCCCCAACACGATCAAAAATATATAAGGGGACGATGTACCTAGGACTTCAATTACCATTCCATTAAAACCTCATGAACTTATTCCATGGTGATATTCTTATAAATATCATGCCTCTATGATTAAACTCAAGGTCTCATCGACACTTATATGCATAACTCTTCTATCGACATTGGGACGCATTGATATGCTGCTAAATAGTTTTCACCTACTTGACCATTTCATTGAAAATTTATTGTCCTAACAGCTTACACTCACTGACTTCATCCCAACATGTTGTTGTTTTGCTTCTCTTACCATATAGGGATTCATAAGGTTACATTAAAATTCATGAGTGGAAACTGTTATTGTAGGAGAATTCAACTAGTGGAAGATGTCGGTCCAACTCTCCTTTGAAGTCCATAGAACATGATCTTTACATATCGTCAAATGTCTAAATAGTTTTCTCAGATTGGCCATCAGTTTGATGATGATAGGCCATACTGAAGTTTAGTTTAGTATCCATATCATATTGAATACTCTTACAAAACAAAGAGGTGAATCTTGGATCTAGATCGAATACAATAGATAGCGGTACTCCATGCTTCCTTACCACTCCATGATATATATCTGTGCCAGTTGATCTAATGATAAATCCTCTAGAATTCAAATGAACTGTGTAGACTTTGTAAGATGATCCCCAACAACCAAGATTGCATTGTATCATTTGGTTGTCTTCAGAAGTCTGGTGGCAAAGTCCAATGTGATGTTCTCCCATTTCAATGCTGGTATGAGCAATGGTTGGATCATACCCTTATTCTACTACCTCTCTGCCTTCAATTTCTGAAACACCTGTCACATTGATATGTACTCTGTGATCTCCTTCTTCATATTATCCCACAAATAATTCTCTCCGAGATCTAAATACATCTTTGTGATTCCTGGGTGAATTGAGAAATTCGAACTATGTGCATCATCCCAAAGTTCCTTCCATAGCTCCAGACTTGATGGAACATATTGTCTTTTCCCAAATCACACAATTCCTTCTTCATTAACAATGAACTCCTAGTATTTATTTTTTCTAATATCTTACACAATCCACTGAATTCCCACATCATCCTCTTGATCATCCTTTAACTTTTCCATAAGAGATGGTTGAGCAATTATTTTTAAAAGGATTTATGATTTTCCATTATTTAGATTCCCATGCCGATCTTCATCAAATCTAAGAATATTGGATCCTTTTCAATTCTCATCAAAGATAGAATCACTAGGTCCTTTATACATAGAGAATCCTCAACCTTGATCGCTTTCCCACAATGGTAATGGATCAAGCAGTCATAGTCTTTGATCAATTATAACCATCATCGTTAGAACATTTTCAACTCTTTCTGTGTGAATATATACATGAGGATTTTTTAGTTTTTATATATTTCACACTTCTCCCCAAAGGGATAATTCCGCCAAATATTTAATGCAAATATCACTACAGCTGACTCTAGTTCATGTGTAGGATAATTCTTCTTATGAACTATCAATTGCCTTGAAGCATAGTCAATGACTTTGTCATTTTGAATCAACACACTTCTTAGTCCTTTCTTTGAAGCATCACTAAATACAACAAAAATTTCCCCACTTTTGGGTAATGTGAGCATGGGAACAGTGATAAGACTCCTTTTCAACTCCTTGAGTCATTCTTCACATCTAACACCCCCAGAAAACATTACTCCCTCCTTATTTTTCTTGGTAAGAAGGTTGGTTAATAGTGAGATATTTCTCAAAAATCGTCAATAATTGTCTGCTAACCCCAAGAATCGGTGGATATCTGTTACCGATGATGGCGTCGACCATCCCTAGATTATAGCTATCTTGGATAGATACACACATATATTATTTCTTGTGATGATATGGCCCATGAATGATACCTCCTTCAACCGGAACTCACACTTTTTGTACTTTTAATAGAAATTCTCATTTCACAAGGTCTTTAGGACAGTTCATAGATGCTTCTCATGATCCTACTTGGGTTTAGATTATATTAGAACATAATCTATAAAGACTACCACAAATTTTTCATGGTAATCTCTAAATACATTATTTATCATGTCCATGTATAATTCTAAAGCATTAGTGAGTCTAAAAGGCATTACTATGAATTCATAGAGCCATTATCCTGTACGAAAATAAGTATTGGGGATATTTTATGTCATCACACTTACTTGATAATATCCCGACTACAAATCTACCTTGGTGAGGTATTATACTCCATGCAGCTGATCAAATAATTTATTAATTCGTGGGAGGGGATACTTGTTCTTTATCATGATTTTGTTAAGCTCATGATAATCGATGAAAAGGTACATTGACCCATCCTTCTTCTTGATGAATAGGACTGGTGCACCCCATGGTGAAGCACAAGGTCATATAAACCATTTATCCAGATTCTCTTGTAGTTTTTTCTTCATCTCCTCAAGCTCCACAACAACCATTCAAACAGATTCTTGGATATTGGAAATTCCCTAGGTATAAGATCAATTGAGAATTCAACATCTATTCTATGAGGAAGACTAAGAAATTCCTCAAGAAACAATTTAGTGAATTCCCTCACAATAGTCTTGTCTTCAAGGATGGTTGCCTCCTTAGACTCAATCATTTGAGACAGATACGTATGCTCATAGGGTATTAATAACTATATTTGAGATGATGTAGCTAAAGAGGATTCATCTTCTTCCTTTCACTTTTATAGAATCAGGGGTCAATTATCACATGGAGAGTGATCTCCCTCTCACTACAATTTATGTTTTATATATATAAGGAAATCCAATCCACTACAGGAATTGAATCAAATTCCACAAGAGGGAGTATGACGAGGTTCTCCAAGATTTTCAAACGACCGATTAAGACAAGAGAGGAGTTATATTCTTGGGATGCAATGATTGCCCCATTTTTTGGTACTCACTAACAACTTTACTTCCATGATTTTTGGTGGTGTTTGGATTGTTTTACAAAACATTCGGGAAATAAAAGAATGCATAGAACCTTAATCTAAAAGTATGTTCACTATTCTTGAAAGAATAACTAGCGTACTTGTCACCACATCATTATCGGGGTTCACTTCAGTAGTAGTGATGGAAAACGCTCACCCTTTCTACCTTAGAGGTTCTTGGTTTCTCCGAAATCCCTTGGCTTAGGTAACTGATTTGCATGATTCCATGGTTCGTTGTAGTTGAAGAAATAAACAATGCATTGAGAGTTGAACGGAGCATTCCTATTATCTATCACTTCCATATATTTTTCTTCTTAGTATTCAATGGCTAGGTGTCCTTCCCTTCCATTCCTAAAGCATTTCTTCATCCCCATCAGTCAATTTTCATGGTGCTTCATCCACACCTTTGGCAAGTGGGGTGCTCTATTTTCATAGCACCGTTGGATTTATCCATCAGACTTTTAGAATTGAAGTCCACCTTACGCTTCTTATCCGCATGATACATCTGAGGTTCTCCGATCACCATTTCAACCTTGAGGGCACATTAGACTTTTTTTTATAGTTGGCGAAGTCTCAGATCACTGGGGATTTCTATAGGTTATGTTTCATCCCCCCAAAGAAACGATCAACCTAGAATTAGGGGGTAACGACAAAGAGAGATGTGTATCGTGTAATCCTTGTGATTTTTTCCCTATATAATTTGTAATATTTTTCTTCTTTTTGAATGAGGGAAAGGATTCCCCTTTCCTTATTAATCCACAGGGTGTGTGGAAAATATTTATCAAAAAAACATATTCTAGAAATCCTTCCATTCCAACATCTTGATATCCTCCTCAGGCTTAGTATTTTTGACCAATGTCCACCATCGATCATATTAACCCTCTGTACGATAAGCATCCAGAAAAACCTTCTATTATTCGGAACATTGAAGGATGGAGAATATCATTTCAACGGAGTTGATCTATTGTTCAATGATTGAGGGATCAGATGATCCATTAAAAGTATGAAGCCTTTGTCTCATGAATCTCTCGATAGATAATTGTTCCTTCTATGGGGGGGGGGGGTTGAACGTTCCCCTTGACCCATGTTTCTATTCAATTCATGACTTAATGGTGAGAGTATCATGACATAGTTCGCGATTCCCACTCTAATCAGATTGGGCATCTCATTAGAATAGTCATCACATTGGTTTTCACATTGGTTGTTAGCCCCAGTACTCCCATTACCGGCCATTAGCTGGAATAAAATGAAAGTTAAGGGTATCACATAAAGTGTAATCCAAGGACAAAATATATGAATTATAAATATCTTTTATTTCCTATACATATGAATATATAGGCTTCAATTGATGTTATCTATGATCTACTTTCAAACATATATTCTTAGGGTTTTTATTCCCTTAATAATGGTTGATACTAAGATTTTGAATTTACCAATGCATACCCCCCAAGAGTTTCATAACCAAGTGTGAAACAAGGCTCATTTTAGTGTACCAGGATACCCCAGGTCAAGCATGAAACTCCATATTGGGTTTTTCAACCATAGGTACATATTTCCTTGAGCCACCTCTACCTGCTCGTATCCACACAGGGATGTATTTTCTTGATAAACAACTTACTCAATACTCAAAAAAACATAGGGATGTTTTTATTATACATAGTCTTCTCTCTAAGGCTTCACTAGGGTTTTCTAATCCAAATCCCAAAAAATAAATAAACCTATCGTCTGATACCAACTATGACAACAACATTGTTTATTTCATACATAAACATGATTTATTACATAAATATATCACTTAATAAAACATAGAAGATATAGAGGTGTAATGTATATGGGGGTTAGGAACATTACATAACATATTAAAAAATATAACACCACATCTTATTGAAAACATCCTTTACATGACCATGACATTCCCTCATACTTTGCATTAAATGGGATTACCTTAGGACATGCATAAGAAAAGGGTGAGAAATAAAGCCCGGTAAAAAAGTAAACACGGAATAAAATTAATATTACAATACCTGTGTGGAAATAGGCTTATAAATGGGGCACAAGATAAATATGAACATAAAGCCATGATAAATTATGAATATCATAACATGGAAATGTGGCAACAACACTTAAAAATTAATTATGATGAGCCAATACTCATTGCACATAGAGCATCAGTAAACCCTCCCTGCACATGAGGCACAAGTAAACCCTAATTTCACATGAATTATCATGAGTCAAAAATCATTCAAATGATGTATCATGACACTATACTTTACCCAATGCATTGGAGCACTATCAGGGCGCACCCTTCATAAACATTTTATTTCATGCATAAATGTTACACATTGATCATACAACATGGAATCAATCATCATCATTTCTTCCATGATAAAGGGATTTAGAATAAATACATGAAGTTTTATATTCAAAAAGTAATTGTTCCTAAATTTGAATACCATTGATATGGAAATGGGCACGGTATTCACTACACAATGACATGGGCTTGGAAAATCTTAGTGCAATTTTGGCTGCATGACGGCGTGAAATAAAGAACTCATAAAAAATGGTTGATGGGAGAGAATGGGGTGTATCATCATATTTAAATGAAATGGATAGTATGGGGTCATATAGATTCATGTCCCAACAAATGTAATGAAATTTATATTCATAATACAAAAGAATTACTTGAATGTAAAAGAGGAGAGAGAAAACCCTCACTGAATTTCGGCTTGGTAACAGGTGTACATGGGAGGCATTAATGAGAGATAAACAGATCTCCCATAATTGAAACATAAATAGTTCAGTATGGGGGAGGTTAGAAATCATTCCCCAACATTTTTAATTTAAAAAAAGGCGAAAAAACATAAAGAAAAATGGACAAAATGAAAATGGAAGAAACCCCTTACTCGGAAGTGTGCTTCCAAAGGCCAGGGAGAGGCTTCAGAGAGGATTATATGGAGCTTGGGGATCCTTGGGAGGATTATAGATAGAGGAAGGAAGAGGTGGGATGAACTCAAAAAAATTTAGTGAAAAGGAAGTGGGATATTGGGTGGGTTTAAATAGGATAGGAGAGGGAATTCTTTATTATTTAGGTTTGCGACACCACACATTAAATAATCAAAACCAAAATCCATCCCATGGTTTTTTCCCATGGTTTTGGCCAAAGGGGAGTGGAAAAAATATTTTATGAGGCCAATGGCTGATATTGTTAATATAATAGGGTTTCTTATGTGGAAGAGAGTCACACTCTCAAGGAAAACAATTTGAAAAGACAAAATGTTTTATATGTCTTAGAGGATCCACTAATGCTTTGTAAAATATATCAAAGAAATATAAAATAAAATTATTTTAATGGTAAAAAATATTTTGGTTTAGATTGATGTTTAATTTATTTTATTACATCACTATTGGGTCATTATTATGTCGTAAAACACATTATATATTTAAACAGTATTTAATTTTTACCCAAAAATTTGACTGTCTCAGAAAATTTTGAAAAATTCACCATTTGGTTAATTTAGACATCCTGATTCCAAAAATAATATTCATCTTATCTAAATAATTGTATAAATATGTAAATTTTTATATTCAAAATAAAAATCGGCATTTATCAAAAATTCATGGGTTTTGACCTAAATAGCTTTCAAACCATAATAAAAAATACATTTGAATTCATAAAAAATGTACGAACATTTATATTTAATAAAAATTAATTCATTAGTAAATTTTTATTACAATATTAGTTAGTTAAAAAAATATTAATTCATCGAAATAGTTTTCTTAGTTTAATATTAATTAAAAAATACTATTTGTGATTTAAAAACTTTTTACAGAGTTACAGTAACAAAATAAACACACATTCATTATACAAAAATAATGTACATAGTCATAGTACTAGGGTATTGTAACATAACCTATTATACTACTTGTATAAGACTGATGGGTAAGGTGTGTGATTCTGACAGACTCAGATGGTGGCTCAGATATCATCGCTTAGGTGGCAACATCTATTAAATTCCACTTCTCCCATAGTCAGTTCTGCTCAAGCTTAACGTGTTCATGATCGGTCTGGGTTGGGTCAAGAGAGAAGCCCAATGAAAACACCTCTTTTACGAGCTCCTACAATTGGGTTTTGTATGGGCCAAGTCTATTGGATAAGGCCATCGCTTCCCTTGTCTGAGTAAATTGGATTTGTTAAAGCCATATATTTATACTAATCTTGTGATAATTTGTCAACGACTATATTAGAAATGGTCACAATTCATAACAGTATTTTAAAATCTTGAAACATTAAACAAATGATGTTCACATTATATATATCCATAATATGATATTTAATTATATCAAGAGAAATGTTAATTTATGATAGTTTGGGTCATTACAATCTACTTTAGGCCCACCCTCTTCGGTATATTTCATAGATTTTTGCATCATAAAATACCATGTCAGTTTGGACATACCCTTCACAACCTTCCATAGGACACTTTCCATTAAATACATGAATGAAGATATTTTTTCAAGGAACTACTCTCCAAATCAGCCTCTTAGAACTATTGAAGACTATGGAACCACTACTGGAGGTTCGTTTACATGAATATTTTCCAACTATCATATCAACAACATCTGTTATGGAGGAATATCTCTACAAATCAAATAAATCATAGGAAATGTTAAAAAAAAATTACACATTTATATAAAAGGTATTCACAATAGTTCATTACACGTGTTTCCCATAAACCACTCCACATTGTCAAAACCGAGGAACCATCACTACCCTTAACCACCACTCACCTAGGCCATGGATAACTGTGGGTAAATTTTTTCACATTTCAATGTTTCTCATTATACACCAATTTATCGATTTCATTTCCCATGTTTAGAATCATTTTTTATTTTTAAATGTTATATTGTCCATGATTTTTATTTAAATCTCATAAGAAATGGAAACAAGAATCATTTCAACCACTCATTCATATATATACTTTTTTATGTGTTCATAAAATGATGTGTGTCACAAAAAAATCTGACTTCCTAGAGTGATGCATATATACAAATCGTTCAAGGAATTATAGTCCAAAAAACGTTTTCATAATAAAATAATAAAATTATACAACAAGTTAATCACCGAAGATAAAATAAAATTCAAATATAATAGAAAAAATCAATGGCAATAATCCCAACAAGGGTACTTTAGTTTCCCTGGTAAATGGTTTGGCTAATCCCTTACATGCACCCATGAGAAAGTCTCAACTCTTCCTTGTATTTTATCTATATCTCCCATATAGTAAAGAAAAATTAATGAATATAAAACTGCAATGATACCACATTGTAACATCTTGACCCAGGTGCGAGATACTGGTTCCCTGAGCTAGTTGGTCACATGACATTGGGCAAACCTCCGCATACACAGAGTATGCTAACTGGCTACGAGTGCCTAATATATAACATAGGGAGAATATAACATATTTATCATAGAAGAAACAAATTAGTGTAAACAATAAAAATTACTCAAAATAATACCATGATGATTGCAAAATAAAAATACACACTGGACCCGAACAAGAAAATAATATACAATAAAAGATATATATATTTCAGGCCATATATCTATCAACTGTAAAATGAAATACCCCAAAGTAAAAATAATGAAATTTTCCAGTCTGATACCAATGCTATTTCGGATTCCCGCACACATGATCCATACCAACCAAAAAATATAACATAGCGCTCCTCCAAATATCATATCCTTAATCATAAAGTCTATTCATGTACTAATTAAGAAGCAAACGTAGAGTGTTAGTACAACTTTGTAGGCCACCACCAATGTAGTCTAAAATAATATAAATTTTATAATAGTTTATTTAGTTGAATAAATAATAAATTAATAATGGTAACTTTATCATTTTATGAATTCAATTATTATTTAATTAACCACAAAATTTACTGGGGTCCATGATGATATAAAAACTACTGATTCAAGCTTCAACCAATTAATGAGTTTGAATCATATCATATAAAATTTCAAAATTCATTATAACATGTAATTTCATTATCCATTCAATTTCAATTTCCAATCATTGTACATGGAATGATAGTACAATGCAAAAATTTTGGTCTTGAATTCCCTATCTAGTACAATACAGTTATTTGATGCATTATCCCATTCCCCACAACCCGTTTTTATCAAATATTGGTTTTTTAAGAATTAGTCTAAATCCCACCCACATATATCAGTAAAAAAATATGTGATATGGATTAATCTTTCACTGTACCATAGAAAAATGTCACAATATAAAAAATATCAAACATTCATTAACATCATGGTTAGGAATCATTTTCCTTTTTCTTAGGCATACTCATCATGGGGAACGAGTTCAATTATCAATTATATCATTATACGTAACATAAATCACCTGGATTAATATCACCAATTCATAATTAAATAATTTATATAAAAATAAGTTTATAATCCATTAACCATTCATTGTTATGATTAACATCTCCTTGATTCTAATTATCATTGAATTCAATATCCCATTAATCGACCAATTGCATCATCCTGTTATGTTCACTAATTCCAAAACCCTAATAATGATTTCAATTTTTTTATTCATTTCAAGATTCAATTTCCAAAACATTTAAACGGAGATTACTCACATACATACATTCAATTATAGTTCAATAATATAATAATTTACATTTATTCCACCTACCACATGATCATTGATGAATAATCACCAATTCAAAACCCCATAATTGAAATGGAATGATAAATTGCACAACGATTAACAAGATATAGAACCAAAATCTAGATCATTATAATTTGGATTATGATCTATCAAATCCTACATCTAAACCCATCAAAAATAGGGAAAACATAGATCTTTATCTTGAAATAGAGATGATATGTAGATAAATCATCATTGAAATATATTTTTGACTAAGAGAGGTGAAGATCTATCAATAAAATCATTAATTCATCAATAATGTCGTCCAGATGGACTTTGAACCCATAAAAACGACACCAAAATAAAAGAAATATAACTTAGTAAAATATGGGTGATTGAGGGATAAATACAAGGGGTGCGTGAATTTTAAAATAATTGTTTGGGGGATTCAAACCCAAATGCATGGTTTCCTGGGAAGGGGTTCATGATTTGAAAAAAATCGAACCTCTTACTAGGGATGCAGTGTTTCCATTAAGAGGGAAAACAGATTGAAAAACCGTGTTCCAAACATGAAATCCCACTCTTCTTGTGGTTAGATAGTTTTTTGTGGGATGGCTCTTAGTTTGGTAAAACGTTCCCCAATGAATATAAACTAAATTATATGTCAAAAATATGGTAAAAGAGTACCAATAGAGAAGCTAGATAAATCTCTAGAACATGTTGATATATTACTTTATTTGAGAAATATAGACTAAATTATATTAATATAATCCACTATTTTAATTAGTTAAATAAATACATAATATTCCATTAGGTTATTTGAAATTCTAATAAATAAACTAATATTATGAAAATGATGTCCCCATGGATACACTAATTTATTATAATAATTAGCAAATAGTCATATTAGATCTATTACAGTAGAAACATTCATTGGAAGTTTATTTCAAAACGAACCCATATATTCAATAAATATTCTTTTGTCATACTGTATTTGGATATTATATTATATTTTTTCTAATATTGTAAATTTTTTTTAATGTGACATTATTTTTAGGGATTTTGTAAATTTATAGTAATTTTATTTGTAATGTGTTATTATAAAAAGTTAAAATATTCATATATTATGATATAGTATATAAAACCTATTTAATTATTATGTAACATAATGATTCTCATATGTTTTTCATATTATAAAAATAGAACCCCTGATATTTAAATATTATTCTATAAATGATAATAGCTATGGATTTTATTTCTATATTACATCTTATAGATCCAATGTTTTTATTTTTATTTCTCAATACTGCATTTAGATGTTACGTTATTTCGATTTATGATAAATTTTTTCTTACATAAAGGTTCATGATCCCATTTTCATCAAACAATATATTATATAAAATATTACACCTTCATTATTGAGAATATTATGGGGTAAAAAAATATTTTTTTAGGGATTAAAATGTGATATATGAACTAAAATATAATTAGTTTAATTAGATTTTCAGTCATTGTTATTTTGAACAACTCATGTTCACCATTTTGTTATAGATTAGAAAATATTATAACTCATTACTCTATTGTAACATCCCAAACCTAATTACCACTAAACTGGAAGTAAGAATGGTGGGGTACATGGCCTCAAGTTTACCACCCCATACTCTAAATTCTACTGATTAACAGCGAGGCTGAAAATGGTGATATTCGAAGAAAATCCCTTATATATGTGTAGAAATATATTTTATTAGATAATAATAAACATAAATGATTATAATAAGTATTAAATAAATGACATAGAAGTAGAAAATGAATATAATAATTGAGTTAAATTTGGCCAACATTGGTATAAAACAATTCATGTTAGATAGATGCTGCAACAAATACAAACTATAGGAATTTGAAATAGAAATACACAGTAATAAAATAATAACATCCCAAAGGCATGCTCTAGGATCTTCTAGAGCACCAACTCAGTACTTTTCATCTAACTTCTTGGTACAAGCAATATAGCTCAAGAAATAGTTTATGGACCTATAAACATAATGTTTACTATGGTACCAAAGTGAAATTGATCCTCGATTAGAGTTTGAGATATAAATATCAGTAGGTCGAAACCCATGGTGGATAGCCCAATCCATTTTGGGAAATAAAAATTGAGAAGTGAAAACATTATTAAACAATAAATAGTACATAAATAATAACACAGGTTAGATCTAGTTCTAATCGAGCATATGATATACTCTACCTTCTTCTGCTCACTTCAAGAAAGAAGTTGTGACTAGTAAATATATATATATATATACTAGTGTATATATATGTAGTTTAGTTTTATATTTCATCCACCTATATGAACAACGTATGTGTAGATTCCCAATGGACATATACCTTGAATACTAGTGTTAGAATAGACCAGGGTGTAACTCATGCATCCATAATCAGTCGAATGATCCTAAAAGATCATTCAATAGGGAAAAATCCCTACATCCCAATAGAGTGGGGTCGCCATTCCCTTCACATAGGATGGATATTGTGCATTCCATTGGAACACTCTAATCATGGTACATGGTCCATAAATCCCATCACCCATATCATATCACCGGTGTGAGATGCCATTGTCCACACTCGATGTAAGGGATAATGATGTTCTATGTAAGAAACCCTTACAATAATTCCCACAACCAATGTATAATGCTTAATATTATTTATAACAAACATCCATGGGTAAATAACCATCACACCTTACTTATATCTAGAATATATCATAGAAAAATCATATTGAAATTGAAATCCATTAAGTGATACCTCTCATTCTTTGCGTTTATATAAGAACAATATAACAACAAAGTTCTATTTAGTATTTCCAATTAAATGTGTGCTAAACGGTGTGGCCTTTTCATCGTTTATATTTCATTCCATTAATTTTAACCATTTATTTTATACAAGGAAGGAATGTAATTGTGATGATGTTAAACTATTAATACATTACATTTAAATGATTATAAAAATACATTCCAATTCCTAAAGCTCAATGTGAACTTATAAGTTGTCATTAAAATAGAGAAAATACATACACTGTTAATTACAATTAAAATTTTAGCAAAAACATAGAAGGATCCTTAGTTCATCTGATATATATATTAATGGAGGGAAAATCCATTTATCCAAGAAAGAAACTAGGTACCAAAACATTCCACTTATCAACCAAATACATCACAACATAGAGGAAAATTCATAAAACTCTTAGATAGTATTTATATCATCAAAATATACTTTTTGGATTAGAATATGGCGTTTCTCCATCGATGGATTTTATTATCAAAACAAGAAATTGTTCTTTAAATAGTTATTTTAGAATATTAATAATTATTTCGAGGGGAATACTCAATCCGTTTTAATTTATAATTTACTCTAATAAACATAAAATAATAATTAAAATCTTTGGATGGTGGGAAATGTAGTTTATTAATGAATTCATAAATTTAAATGAAAACTGAAATGGATCCTACATCAAGGGAAGAGAACCAAAATGAACACTTGGGCAACTGACACATTCATTAATGACGAATCACATTATCCTTTTCTCACCTCCGAGCATATTCAACTTTTCATATAAATAAGGAAACATATCCCTTATGTACATATTCTCATAGCCATGAAAATGTAAAAGGGGATCCTTACATATATGCTCATATATGTATACACTCATTTCCACCTACACTCATACGAATTTCTCATATATATACATATGAACACTTACCTACATATTTATATTCACCATCATGGGTGAATATACATATTACAGTGGATCCTTCATACTTACATTCTTACCTATGTATGTGCAGTATGTCACCTTTGAGTTTGGCGGCTCAAACCAACCTCATGGATGACCAGACACACTACAAAAATATACTAGGAACTCATACAAAACAAATAAACCTGAAAATTTAAAATGTTCTAGACAATAATTGGGAGAACATTCTAACCTATGAGAAAAATAAATTGAAATAATCTTAAATACATCACATTCTGTGTTGAACACATAGTCATGAATGAAGAGGTCCCAAGAGATGCATTTCACTCCATAATAATGGATGAAACACCAGAAATATTGATTAAACCAAACCCTTAGGTATGGATAAAGTGTGAAGGTAGATGGGGGAGATGAGGAACCACAAAAAAGATAAGTGGAGGGAGCCATATAATTTGAAGTTATTTTTAAAATGAGAAAATTTTAGGATAAACTGTGGAATGAATAACGAGTCAAAGATGGTTTTCATGAATGCATCGAAAAAGAGGCCCATGGGGTGCATCGATATATGGAGTGAGATATCCGTCATGAGGGTTTATTATTATTATTATAAAATAATCATTTATTTATTTTAATTTTCGTAATTTATTTTTCATCAAAATAATGCCACCGGGCATGGTTTGGGTCGCCTAGATAGAAATATTTTGCAGTGAATAGTTCATAGTATCTCTATATTAGGAACAACCCATTTGGTGAAGTTTATTAGTTTGGATAAACTATGTAAATATGGTGAAAGTAATTAATGATAATCTACAGCAGCCACACTATTTTTTGACAAGGGCCAGATAGTTTGAGAGAAATTGTGCACCCTATTCAGAGCACCCAAACAATTTGTTTTTGGGGTCCGGTGTTCCTAAAACTCAATAGAGAACCCAAGTAACCCCTTTTACCTTCACCCAAGTACACAAAAAAACACATGAAAGGGTTCTAACTCCACGAATTATGTTCTAAATATCTGTCTCAATAAATAACCATCCATTAAATTTAAAAATATCAAACACATTTGGATTTTCATTCGGTTTAAAACATGGGTCATCACAACCTCCTCACCATTGACATTGATTTCTCTGAGATGCCTTTTTGAATAATGAAAACATCACCAACCCTAAAAGGGTTGTTTTTTTTAAAATGTATGTGGTGTGATTCCAATGCCCAATGCACCTTCAAGCACTTATTTTAAGCACAGTACTCTAAATCCATGAAATACCAGAGCCAATGATTAATTTCCAATTGAATCACTCAAGCAATTCATCCTCAAACCTGTTTCACTAGAGACACGATAACATCATAATCTCCTTGAAAATAATTCCAATGTTTCTCCCTACATTAGGATTTAAAAATAACTAGGGTATAATTCTGAACCATAACACATCTAATGTCAAAATTTCATTACAAATAATTCCTTTAAGAGTTCTAGTCATGATTCAAGCTTGAGTTCTTTAATTGGGAGAATCTAATCGCATATGATGTCATAATACATACCTAATAGAATAAAATAGTTTAATATTGATCTACTATTCTGAAAATGGTCATGCACACATTCCTAAAAAGTCGTATCCAACCATTTTTAAACCACACCCACCTTAACTTATGACATGTTTAAAATGGTTCATCCCTAACTCTACTATTCAAACAAGGTGGAATACTAGTCGAGTCATCTATGGACGAGCATTCACAAGATTCTATACATAGATGGTTAAGGTATTACCAAATTGAACTATAATACCTTCTTAAAAGGCCTAAAACATTTATAATAATAACAATCAATGAGGCTCATAGATAACTTTCATTGTTGTTCCTTGGTGAAACCATCACATAATAATTAAAATATCACGCCAAAAAATAAATAATATAGAAATATATATATTCATACAACAAGATTATCCATCCATTTTTGAAGCATTACAAATGAACCTGACAAAACTATTAGGATAACCTCAGATTCATTATAGTTTTGTTTGAAAATGTAAACCTAGGTAATCAATACTCAACATTTACTGTTGAGATGTTGGTAGAAACCCATGACATCTATATTAGAACATAGTAAGATCCCATAATGACAACTGTATAGATTTTGAGTGAAGAGAAATAGCTAGCAACATAACTTCCATCCATGGAATTCTATCCTAGAAACCCATGGATCACTCAAAACCACCATGCCATGATACAAAACATATATTAGTGTGCAATGCCGACAAAGAACCCAAACCATCCCAATAAAATTTTAGAAACACTCACGGTGTAAGAAAGATTATCTCTTAGTGTATTGATGATGATATCAAGATATAGAACATTTTCATCACATAGAAGAATAAAACATGAGGATTAGATAGGTTTCAAATCAAAAAATAATTTCAAATATAATAATAATTGAACAACTATGGGTAAATATCCCTTGAATGAATCCCAACATCAACTTCTAATTCACCACCATTAAGAAAAAATCAATTACTTCACCACCTATGACTTCTCATTATCACTCAATATCATCCCCCAATGTCCATTCACAACTAATGACATTTTCTAGAGGTCACATACACTGCCCACCACTTCAACGTTTTAAGGGTGAGCTTGAACTGCCATGATTTGAGACTTTTAGGCCTCATTGAAATTCAACTGAGATCGACCATTTTCAAATGGTCCTCCATGGTTATGATGCTTCTACTAGTAAAGGAACACATTCACACGAATTTATATGATTGTCCTCACCTCTCGGAGTGTTCTATTAATTGAAATAAGAGACAGACCAATATATTATAATAGAGCTAGATCATGACAAGATTAAATGTACGTGTGTCACTCCTCTGATTCACCACCACGATGTCAATGAATTTTTCTTGTTAACAAAAAAAATCCAAAAAAATAATGTTCAATATTTTAAAAAACCAACCTATCTATAAATTCCTCATGATCATTGGAAGAAACTTGATTACCTAAAAATATTGTCACTCTACAATGGAGATGACCAGAGGATTTGATTAACTACCTAAGGCTCATGGATTTCACCTAAATTAACTGGATCACTATATCATTTAGAAATGGAACAGGTTACATATACATCAACCCCACTACCCCTATTGAAATCCAAAACTATTACACATAACATTACAGGATTTTAATTGTAATAAAATATTATATTATAAGCTAAGGATCATAATGTCTAGTTTCATGGAAGACTAGGTACATAAAACTGAAAACATTGAACTAAATAAAAACATTTAATTATTTATTCATCATAAATAACTACTAACTATAATTTTCTCAAAAAAATTTATAGGATACCCTAGGGATAACATGAAAAAATGGATGAGTTAAAAGACAAGTAAGGGAACAAACATAAGAATAATTTTTCATCACATTTTTTTAGATGGCATAAAAATGATATAAACATGCATGGGACATATGTAATAATCACATATATAAATGGGATAATATAAACATAGATTCATAGTATTTTGGAAGAAACAAAAGTCATTCCATTAGAATGCGTCAGGGTTGGTTTCACATGTAGGATCACATGTCAGTGTTGACCCCCAAGACTGTTGCACAGGGTTTGATGAGTCAAGGCTAACCACCAACACCGCTGTAGATAACATATCACAATACTCAACATTACCAAATTACTTAGAGTGCTATTTGGGAAAACCATCATAATATGTTGATGAATGTTTTTTTAATATATAGAATCATACATAATAAAATAATCATAAGGGTTTCCATGGAACCATTGGGTATCATAATCAAGTTATAAAGCTTAATAGATGCTCGTATCATTAGTGTCCGAAAAATAATGGAATCAAAACATAAATGGAAATTCATAAAGAAAATATGAATATATCATGGTAAGTGATGTCAAAAATAATTGATACTAAGTAAGAATAGTTTTTAATATGTTTTTTCATATAAAAAAAATTTAGTGCGGTTTTAGGAATTGAACTAAAGAGAATTTAAAATATAAAAGGGAATAATATTTTATATAATACCGGAAGTGAACCAATAAGGTTTTCATGATATAAAGGCTTATTTTTTAAAAATAATTTTTCCTAAAACTGATAATATATTTGACATGAAATTGGGTAATAATTCAAGATGTTCCCTTAAAATTGGATTTCTTATTGGGATGTATTGATGAGGGAATCAATAATAATCAGGTATATCCCTAAAATAGATTGATGAATTGCTATTAATAAATGATATTGAAAAAAATACCTATAATTTTTAATATTTACATAAAAATATAGATAATTCATTTGGATATACGGAATGATAGGGAAACCTGAAAGAATAAAGGAGGATCAAGTGGAATCCCTTACATTATGTCTGAATGTTTTCTTCCCTTGATCAAAATGACCTGAATTAAAAGATTAAATTAATTAATTAATATTTAAATAACATATTTTTTATGTAATTTTTATAGAAAACCCTTATTATGTTCATTCATGAACTTTTTGATGGGTTAAGAGGTTCAATTCCATTGTTTGTTTCTTTGGACTGCATGATTGGTTTACTTATATACATGTAAGGATAAAAATTTATGATGAGATTGGTTGTATGGAATATAAGTTGTATGTTATTAGTGAAAATCCACAAAATTACATGGTTATAAAATTCATTCGGTTATTTTAAATGAAGATGAGTATTTATATAGAGCATTAATGATACTACTTTGGTTAATGGGAGGTCTATTATCAAATAAAAAAATTACTTCATAAATTAATATCAACAATAAAAAAGATTTCATAACCCTAAATTATACATAATACTTATATTATAATCTTGCTCCACCATAAATGTTTTTTCATTATCATAATTAAAGAAATTAAATGAAATTGAACACCCTTGATCCTTGAATGTGTTAAATTAACACATCTCCGATGCTTTTTTCATCTATATTATAGAAGGAGTGGAAATGATAGATGATGATTAATTATTCAATTATCATAAATGCATTCAATGACATATAAGTTACTATAGTTATCATAAAATTTGGATGAAAAGAGGCGAGGAAAGAAAAATAAAATAATAGAACATGAAAGAAAATAAAAACATGAAAAGAGGAATTTTCTTCTTGAAAATATCTTCCTTGAGAACTTCTTTAAGGGATAAGATTTGGAATTTTTAAGAGGAAAAAGGATGAAGGACATGCTAGAGAGAATTCAAGAGATATTTGAGTATAAATATTACTAGGAAAAATGCATTAGAGGGGTGAAGAGAAGAGGGGGTGGGGGTGGTTTTTATATTGGAGGAGAGGAGGGTTTTCTCATTATTTTATTAGTTTACTCAAGACAAGAAAAAGTATTGATTCTTGTTAAAAAAATAGTAATATCTGCATGTTATTTTGAACCCAAGGTTCTTACACCAGCCATGACTCAATAAATAGTGTATTTAACATATAATGTATATTTACAGCATATTACCACATTTTATTATTCACCAAAATCAATTTGTTTCATAAAAATCCAAAAATTCACCCCAACAATTTTTTGAGGATTAGAATTAAAAAATGAACTCCATCTTATGAAAACAATTTTCTAAAAATGTGAAATTAATTTTAATTGAAATCATAATTTACCTGAAAAATAAAATTTTAAAATTAAAAATGATTTTCAAACACATTGAAAAATCATTTAGGTTCTATTAAAATGGCTTTATAATAACAAGTCATCAAATACATATTTATGAATAAATTTAATGAAAATTAATTTTCATTTTAATTATTAAATTAATCATAAAATTAAAATTAAATATAAAACGCTCACTATGATATAATTATATCATGTTATCACTTATAAGATTGATAAATTTGAATTATACATTCATTGGTACAGTTACTTATTCACATTGATGATTTACTATTCATAAGGGTCGTATTACTATATAAGGGTAACATTACTATTCATAAGGGTCTATTACTTTTCACTAAAAAATTAGGTTTCCTTATCAGTCTCCAAAAATATTTCTGATCCTAACCTTGTATATAAATTTTCCAAACACAAATATTAGGAGTGACAATATTAGGATTAAAGGTCACATAGTTCATAATAGTTTATTGTGTTGTGTTTTCATGTAATTATACTATATGACAATAAGAAGGGAATTTTCATTGATAAAACATGGGTCATTAAATTATTCCCCCTTATGATATTTCTCCCATGACATTTTGTTTTACATTCTACGCTCTAAATAAGTGTCTTTAATTTTCTTTCATTTCCTCCTTCAGTTCCCATACTGTTTCTTCATACATATGGTTCTTCCATAGTACATTGAGTAGGTGAGTAGTCATATTGGGTTGTTCATTATCTATCAGATCCATGATCGTCACTTGCTAATCCTCATGATAAAGATCATTCTCTATCTATACAACCTCTGATGATAGTACATGTGAAGGATCTAGTATTTACTTTGTTAGGATGGTTACAGTGATGAAAATGTGTACATTATACATAGTAGGTGGAAGTTATTGTCGATTGTCTATAACTCTGACATGACCAAGAATCTTGGAGGGGATTATGTACCTAGGACATAACATTTGTTTCATTACATTCTCATGAACTTATTCCATGGAGATATGTAGAAGAATACCATGTCTACAATATTAAACTAACCAACTCATCGACGATTGTCTTCATATCTCTTTTGTTGACTTTGGAATGCCTTGATGTGATGTTGAATGGTTATCACCATCACCACCATTTCTTTGACCATTTCATGTCCTAGATTCTTACTAACACTGACTTATTCCCAACATGCTAGTGTTCTGAAAAATTTCCCATAAAAGGCTTCATATGGTGCCATTCGGATGCTCAAGTTGAAACTGTTGTTTTAAAATAATTGGACTAGAGGAATATGTTGGTCCCACCCTCCATTGAAATCCAAAAAACATGCACTTAACATGTCTTCCAGTTTCTGAATATTTCATTCAAATTGGCCCTCCATTTAAGGAATAATGGATGTACTAATGTTCAATTCAGGGCTAAGAGAATGCTATAGACTTTTCCATTATAACAAGGTAAATCTCAGATCACTACCATATATAATTGATAGTGGTACTCCATGAAGCCTTACCTCCTCACTACAAGAAAATGGAATATTTGCATCGAGCGATTTGGGACGGGATCCCGTCGCAAAATACCTTTTGCGATGGAGCACCATGGAAAATCGCTCGTTGCTGAAAATGGCGTCGCAAATAGGTGTTTTTTCGGCGGTCCCGTCGCAAAAATAGTATTTGTGACCGTATTTTTCCTATTGAAAATTGGTTTCCGTTTATATATTAAAAAGGTATTTGTGACGAGCCGTCACTGATATATTAGGTGCGACGGGTTTCTGACCCGTTGCAAATGAGAAATTTAAATAATATTTTTGATATAGGTATTTGCGACGGACCGTCGCAGAAGTTGTTTTTACGACGGGTATTCTTCCTGTCGCAAATGGTACAATAAAAAATGTTTTTACGATGGGGAACCCCATCGCAAATACTCACTTCGCAAATACTAAAAATAATAATAATAATAATTAATACAAATCGTATAATATTGTATAAAAATATTAATAATATTAATAATATAAAGTAATATATTATTATAATATAAATAAAAAATATATAAAAAATATAATTAATAAATATTAATATAAAATAATAATAATATGAATATAAATAATATAATATTATATAATAATACTAATATTAATTATATAAATAATTAATATAATATTATTATTATTAAATTATGTATATAATAATTATAATAATATTAATAATATAGAGAAATTATATTATTATAATATTAATAATAAAAAATATATATAATATAATTATGAAATATTGATATCAAAAAATAATAATACTATGAATATAAATAATATTATATTATATTATTATAATACAAATATAAATAATATAATAATATTATTATTAAAATAAACATACATATTTATGAAAAAATAAAAATAAAAATATTAATATTAATAAAATTATAAATTTATAAACTTCTCAATATTAACAATAAATAGAAAATATTAAAAGTAATATTACTAAAATAAATAGACATTAAAAAAAATATTGATAAGTAATAAAATATTAAAAAAAATAGAAACAAATTAAATCATTCAGTATTCGTACCAATATGAAAGATGATTTATAAATAGTTAATATGACAATAAACTACGAACTTAAATGTTTATTACATGTAAAAAGATCACTGGGTGGTGGATAATCTAGAGGACCTGGAGAAGGTGGTGGAAGAAATTCTATTCCTAAACTATGAGTCAGACAATGCATATACTCCATCTGCTCCTGATGTTTCTCCTCATATCTACGCCTCTCCTCATCTTGCTGTTGACGCATCTGCTCCAGCCATCGATGCATCTCCTCATCGTGCTGCTGACGCATCTGCTCCTTCCCCTGATGCAAATCCTCTATAAGTTGAAACTGAGCACACATCTGCTCTTGATACTCTGAGGCATAAGATGATGTCTCTCCACGAGCTCCTCTCGAGCAAGATGTCGACATCGCATTAGTACCATAATAAGCTGCAGGAGTCAAATGAGAGTCGATACCAACTACTCGGCCCTTTTCAAAGCCATACTGGGTCGCCTGCATCCAGGTCGTCTCATCAAAATGGTGGGCACTAGTCTGATCACATGTCTCGTCTTGAGTCTCAGCCTATGTTTGAGAGGACTCGGCCTCATATGACTCCTTATGTATCAATTAGAAATTAAAATAATGAAATGATTATATGAATTTAATTTGTAAACTGAAAATAAAATAATACTGACCACAATCTGACGCTGGCGGTCACCTCTAATCTCTCCAGTACCTGGATCAGTGTTCATCCTCTGATAAACGCTGTACGTCGTAATACTGGGCTGCTCGGATTCCTATATGAATATAAAATAAACTGTTTGTATTTAAAGTTGTATAAAATATTAAAAAATAAGTACTTACCAGAGGCTCTCTATGTGCACTGAATGTATGACTACTAGCTAAATGTGTCACCTCTTATCTCCCCCAATTCTATCGACCCAATGCAGATCTCCTCTGAAACCCACCACCCAACCAGTGTGTACTTAATCCATCCCAAACGTGAGATGAAATGTACTCTGGTCGGTGGGCTCTACATGACTAATGAAATTCTATCACTCCAGCTTTCTTCACAGCCTCCTTTCTCAAATTATGAAAAACTATCAGAAATGGTCATGCATAGACACCACCCATGTTGCGTGGATAGTGGCACACATGCTCTCATTGATGGGATACCATAAACCCTAATATTAAGTTATTAATGAATTAAATTTAAAAATAAATAATATTTCATTACGTACCAGCCAATGATTGAACATGGCAGTCTGCACATTGACGGGAATCTGATCCCATGTGAGCAAGGGCTGAGAAAAATAATTGCGAAAGATAGTGATCCCCTATCCAATAGATATATGTTTAAAACTGTGGAAAAGAACAAATAATCCATCAATTAATATACAAATAAATTATAACTAAAGATAACTAAACTACACAGGTTACCATACCACGGCATGTTCGCATCGAATCCAAGAGGTGGAAGTCACTCCGGGATAGGATCTGGAATTATCAGTCTACCAAGACCACACCCCCTCAGAGTTCTCTCTATAGTGCCAATAGCCTGAGGGTCAGATGACTCAAGAACCTCGTCATCCATAGGTAGATCAGCCTCTAAAAACTAACGATATGTTTCTTATTCAATATAAAACATTAAATGATTGTTATTGGAAAACAGTTGATAATAACTATTATGTATAGATATATGTTTGTTATGATTCTGACCAGCATTTTACTGTGTCAGTGGTAATCTTTATCATCATCTTCATAGTTTTCAATGCCAATGTCAATGTCTTCATCTTCCACATCAACATCATCAATTTCTATATTAGTTTCACTTTCATCATCTCTTATCATTTAAAATTCAGTTGTAATATCATTGACAACATCATCACCATCGACCCTTAACTATGGGGTGTCGTCCTTGATATTCATGTCTCTTTGTGAAAAATATGTGTTTTGAGGAGTGTCCTGAAAATTTTCATTTCCTTGCACTTCAGTGGAACCAGATTCAGTTTGAGTAATCTGATTTTATCAAGATTTTACTTTTATTATTCTCCACCAATCATCCAACACTTTTGCAGTAGCACAATATTATTCATAATAAATATGATGTTCCTGATTATCCAATAAAAATGGTTCATTTACTACAAGAAGACTTTTATGTTTTATATCAACAATTCTATGAGTTGGATGAATACGCTGTTGTACCTCTCGTACCCCTCGTGGTTTAATTTTCATGATCACAATCACTCTCTTATTTATCTAATATTGTTTTAAGTGTTTTTGGTTGATAGGAATCATTTCAGACTGCCAAGGAATTGGGGCAAGAAGGCTGAAAGAAAAAGTGGACAGGTTTTCAGTCCACTGGCCAACCGGTGGAAGACCACCAGCCAGCCGATAGAGGCCTGGACAGAAGGCATCCCTCTGTCCAGACCACCGGCCAACCGGTGTCACACCACCGACTGGCCGGTGGAACCCAGACAGAAGAGGTTGCTACTGCCTCCTCACTGGCCAACCGGTGGCCTCCTCACCGGCCAGCCGGTGGCACCCAGACAGAATAGTGTCAGCTACTGCCTCAGCACCGGCCAACCCGTGGCCTTCTCACTGGCCAGCCGGTGGTGCCTGAGCCCGAGCCCTCTCCCTTTTTCAAAGCACTGGCCAACCGGTGGCCAAGCACCGGTCAGCCGGTGGAGCCAGTCAAACTAGTCGTTGGGCTTTGACCAGGCTTGTCCACTTGACTCCCAACGGCTCCGAAGGCCTCTCCAACGGCTCCGAAGACCTCCAAAGTCCATATGAGGGTTCCCCATCTATAAATAAAGGACTAGGAAGCCCCGGAACACTAGCGAAACACACGGAAGCCCACGGGAACATTTTTGATCATTTGGCGAACCTCCGGAGGATTCTTCCAAGGAACTCCAATAGCTCCAACTCACTTCCACATCCAAGGAGCACCACCATAGAAGTTTGGGAGCGCTCTTCATCAACTTCATCAATCCTTTGGCGCCCAAGGCCTCTCATCATTACAGTTTTTCTTGTTTTATCTATTTTGAGCATAAATTTGGGTTTGTGCCTACAAACCCATCATTTCTCTCATCCTCTCTTCTTTGGGTTTTCACACCACCTTCAAGGTGTGAAGAGGTTATTCAAGCCTTCCCTTTAAAAGGCTTGAGTCATAGGTGAGCTAGCCTTCACCTGTAAGAAGGCTAGTGGGTACTTACTCAACCGTTGAAAGCAAGTGGGTTCTTGCATAACCATTAAAGGCAAGGTGTAATAGGTTCTAGACTAACTTTAAAGTCTAGTGGGTTTCTTGCTAAAATCATTAAAAAGCAAGCGGCAGTAAATCTCTCAACGGTTAAGTTGGGAGCGGAGACGTAGGCTTGGGTTTAAGCCGAACTCCGTTTTCAATTTTGTGTCTTGCAAATTTTATTTCCGCTGCACTTTAACTTTGATTTTAAATTGTTAATTATTTTTTAAAAGGAAATTCACCCCCCCTCTGGCCATCACTTCTTCTCTTCTTCCGCCCAACAATTGGTATCAAAGGGAAAATTTGAGTAATACCCAAACCGGTTTCAAATTCAAGATCCTTTGTGATGGCTTCAACCTCTTTCGCCCCCGAAGGCTATTCATTGGGTCGTGCTCCATTTTTTGATGGAACCGACTATACTTATTGGAAAACCCGCATGACCACTTTTCTTAGAAGTATAGGTTATCCTATTTATAAAATTGTCATGCATGGTTACTCTCTCTCTTCTCCCGATGAATCCAAATGGACCCAAGCCGATATTAAAAATTTCGAGCTTGATGGCAAATCCATGAACACTCTTCGTTGCGGACTTGATCGTAATGAATTCAATCGAGTTTCCACATGCACCTCATCACATGAAATCTGGAAACTTTTGGAGGTTACCCATGAGGGGACCAACAAAGTTAAGGATACTCGATTGGATATGTACCGTCAAGATTTTGAGTCTTTTACCATGCATCCATCTAAAAATATTACTGAAATGTTTACATGTTTTACTGATTTTTGCAATGGGATAAAGTCCCTTGGTGATGATGTGTCTGCAGAAATGATGGTCAAGAAGATCCTTTGGATCCTACCATGCTCATGGGCACCAAAAGTCAGGGCAATCCAAGAAGCAAAAGATATCAAGAACATGCCGGTCGAAGAACTCATTGGATCCCTCATGACCTATGAGATCACCATGAGGAGGCAAGCTGAAAAGGAAGGCAAACCGATCAAAGTTCCAAAGAACATCACCTTCAAAGTTCAAAAGGAAGAAAGCTCCTCCCCCTCATCATCTTCCTCTTCAAGCGGCGATTCAGAAATGGAGAATCTTGCCCGCAAAATGCACAAATTCATGAAGAAGCACAAGAAGAAGAAATCCCGCAAGGCTCAACCCAATGAAAAATCCGAGCCCGAGGTAACATGTTATAGGTGTGGCAAGAAAGGCCATTACAAGCCCGATTGTCCACTCAACAAGAAAAAGGCCAAGAAAAAGGAAAAGAAGAAGGCTTTCAAGGACACATGGAGTGATAGCTCCACATCCTCCTCCTCCTCAAGTGACAATGGTAAAAAATGTCTAATGTCATTTAATGAGGTAACCTCTTCCGACTCCTCTTCCTCTTGTTCTTCAAATTCTTTCAATCATTTATCTTATGAGGATCTCCAACATGCTAGAGATCAATTGGAGGAAGGTTTTCATGAACTTTCTTCCAAATTTGTTGCATTAAAAAAGAATTTCAAAAAACTTTCTTCCGAAAAAGAACAACTCCTCAAAGAGAAGGAAGACTTGACCCTTAAGGTCCAAAACCTTCCTGATGTTGATTCTATGGAATTAACAATCAAAGATTTAAGGGAATCTCTTGCCAAGTTCACCCAAGGGGAACAAAATTTGACCAAATTACTTGGTTCCCAACGCATATCTAGAACCACCCAAGGGCTTGCCTATTCCAAGCAAGCTTCCTCTTCCCATGCTCCAACTATTTTTGTAAGGGGGAGCTCCCAATTTAAATTTTGTAATTATTGCAAAAAACCCGGGCACTTAATTTATGAGTGCGATTGCAAAAATGCCCGGTATGGTAGGCCCAAAACTATTTTCTTTAATGATGAATTTCATAGGAGAAGACCCGCCACTAGACAAGTATGGATTGAAAAATCCCTTTTAGCGAGTCTCACTGGACCAAAATTTGTCTCGGTTCCAAAATCCTCTCCCCGGTGATTTGTTGTTTTTATTTAGGGGGAGTTAGGATTGTTTAAGCCTTTTTGCTTTATTTCCAAAACATTCATTTTAATCTTTCAATTTCAAAATCTTCAATTCAAATCTTTCAATTTCAAAACTTTAAATTTCAAAAATTTCTATTTGTATAAAATCTCTATCTTGTTTTTCCAATTCTTTCCCTCAATCAAGTTTTATGCCCCGTGCTATTTTGATAATCACAAAGGGGGAGAAATTCTTGGTTGATTGGGGGAAAAATCTTTCTCTCATGATTTGATTTACTTTTCAATTTATCCTTTAAAGCATGTCTTTCATTTCATTTTTACATTGCTTGTTTTGGTGATTGTGATCATCAAAATAGGGGGAGATTGTTGTACCTCTCGTACCCCTCGTGGTTTAATTTTCATGATCACAATCACTCTCTTATTTATCTAATATTGTTTTAAGTGTTTTTGGTTGATAGGAATCATTTCAGACTACCGAGGAATTGGGGCAAGAAGGCTGAAAGCAAAAGTGGACTGCTTTTCAGTCCACCGGCAAACCGGTGGAAGACCACCGGCCAGCTGATAGAGGCCTGGACAGAAGGCATCCCACTGTCCAGACCACCGGCCAACCGGTGTCACACCACCGATCGGCCGGTGGAACCCAGACAGAAGAGGTTGCTACTGCCTCCTCACCAGCCAACAGGTGGCCTCCTCACCGGCCAGCCGGTGGCACCCAGACAGAATAGTGTCAGCTACTGCCTCAGCACCGGCCAACCGGTGGCCTTCTCACCGGCCAGCCGGTGGTGCCTGAGCCCGAGCCCTCTCCCTTTTTCAAAGCACCGGCCAACCGGTGGCCAAGAACCGGCCAGCCGGTGGAGCCAGTCAAACTAGCCGTTGGGCTTTGACCAGGCTTGTCCACTTGACTCCCAACGGCTCCGTAGGCCTCCCCAACGGCTCCGAAGACCTCCAAAGGCCATATGAGGGTTCCCCGCTATAAATAAAGGACTAGGAAGCCCCGGAACACTAGAGAAACACACGGAAGCCCACAGGGACATTTTTGATCATTTGGCGAACCTCCGGCGGATTCTTCCAAGGAACTCCAATAGCTCCAACTCACTTCCACATCCAAGGAGAACCACAATAGAAGCATGGGAGCACTCTTCACCAACTTCATCAATCCTTTGGCGCCCAAGGATTCTCCTCATTACGGTTTTTCTTGTTTTATCTATTTTGAGCATAAATTTGGGTTTGTGCCTACAAACCCCTCATTTCTCTCATCCTCTCTTCTTTGGGTTTTCACACCACCTTCAAGGTTTGAAGAGGTTAGTCAATCCTTCCCTTTAAAAGTCTTGAGTCATAGGTGAGCTAGCCTTCACCTGTAAGAAGGCTAGTGGGTTCTTGCTCAACCATTGAAAGCAAGTGGGTTCTTGCATAACCATTAAAAGCAAGATGTAATAGGTTCTAGACTAACCTTAAAGTCTAGTGGGTTTCTTGCTAAAACCATTAAAAATCAAGCGGTAGTAAATCTCTTAACGGTTGAGTTGGGAGCGGAGACGTAGGCTTGGGTTTAAGCCGAACTCCGTTTTCAATTTTGTGTCTTGCCTATTTTATTTCCGCTGCACTTTAACTTTGATTTTAAATTGTTAATTATTTTTTAAAAGGAAATTCACCCCCCTCTTTCCATCACTTCTTCTCTTCTTCCACCCAACATACGCAAGACTCATTCAGTATCCAGCCATCGACATTTAAACATTGTTACATAATTCTGTCCCAAATAACACAGTTCAATAATTTCTTCAAGCATGCCGTAAAAGTAAACATCAATATCTCTTTGATGAGATCCCTTTAAAAAAACACCACTATTCATTGTATTCATTGATTCCCCATATGCACGTGTTTGAAAGAGATAACCATTCACCACATATGCATTATAAGATTTAACCATTTTGGATGGTGAGCTACTCAATATACGCAATCGACTATCAATATTATCAGCATGTACAGATACCTGAAAATATGTAAAACATTTATCACTATTACAAGTAATAAATTGATTTTATATGTAAAACCAAAAAAGAATCTTTGTTACCTATTTTTGAAACCAGTAGGAAATTTTTTTTTGTCGACGATCTTCTAAGCCAGCTGCTGTAATTTGTGGAAATTGTTTCATGATATGATCATCATATAACTTACAAATACAATATGATTAATTTACTGTAACAGAATATATAGAATAAGGGATAAGAGCACTCACTGTACAATTAGTGAAATTTCTTCATAGTTAAGTAGAACATATGTATGAGCTTTATGGTGTTCATCTTCTGAATTCCATCTATCATTAACTCCACCAAAGCCAAGTTCGAGCTGATTGGCACCTGGTAATTTATTGTTCATATCATCATCAACATTCCCGTCGTTTTTTCCCATGTGGTTAAATTTTGGGGGATATTTAGATTCATAATAATGAGAGTAGAATAAAGAAATTTCCTCTTGCAAATAAGCTTCAGCAATTGAGCCTTCAACTGATGCTTTGTTACGTACATTGTTCTGAAATTTCTACATGCATATCTCAAATGGGTACATCTATCGAAAATGAACTGGACCTCCACATTTTGCTTCATGTGGAAAATGTAATATCAAATTTTCCATTGAGTCAAAGAAAGCCGGCAGAAAGATTTTTTCCAGTTTGCATATAATTACAAAAATAGCTTCTTCTAGTTTTCTTAGTGTGTCGTAGTCTTTTTTCGCCGCACACATGTCTCGGAAATAAAAATATATATCTGTTATTGAATCCCAAATCATAGAATTTAACAAATATCTTAATCCAATAGGCATAAGTCTTTCCATTATAACATGACAGTCATGACTTTTTAATCCAGTAATATGACCATTTTTAACACATCTGCCCAAGTTGGAAGCATAGCCATATAGAAGTCTCAAATCTGCAATCCACAGAAAAAAATAATAACTGACTCTATTTGGTCAGTGTATAAGATGCTTTTGGCTTTGTTAATCTCTGTGATCTAATATTTTCAAACAATTCAAGTTTTGGTCGCCTGCAAATTTGGCCAAGATCTAATCGTGCCTTTACATTATCATTGGTTTTCATTGGTGTATCCAAAACTGTATGAAATAAATTATCAAAATAGTTCTTCTCAATATGCATGACATCTAACATGTGTCGGACCAACAAATCATACCAACATGGTAGATTCCAAAAAATTCTCCGTTTTGTCCAATTGTGTTCTTTCCCAAAGCCATGAATTTTCTGTTGGTTTATTGTCGGTCAAAATGTGATGGAAGGTAATGAAAATAGAACTGTTTGTAACTCTGTACCTGAGATCTTTTTTGGATGTTCATCTCTTTCAATTCTTCCTTTTCTGAAATGAGATTTATTCCTCTGAAAAGGATGATCGATTGGAAGAAATCTGCGATGACAGTCAAAAATGAATGGTTTTCTTCCATTCACGAGCATAAATGCTTTGTCGTCTCCCATACAGTGAGGACATGATTTTGGACCATGTGTACTCTAGCCAGATAACATTCCATATGCCTGGAAGTCACTAATTGTCCACATCAAAGCAACTTTCATTACAAAATTCTGTTTCGCAGCAGTATCATATGTACCAACACCATGACTCCACAATAAATTTAACTCATCAATCAATGTCTTCAAATAAACATCATTATTCTTTTTTGGATGTCCTAGGATTAATAATTTCAGAAATATATAAGGATCTTTCATCAACATCCATGGAGGTAAATTTTAAGGAGTTATAAAGACATGCCAACAAGAATACTGACTACCAAAAGATCCAAATGGACAAAAACCGTCAGTAGAAAGACCCAATCGCACGTTCCGAGATTCTAAAGAAAAAGGTGGATTCGGTTGATCAAAATGTTTCCATGAATCACCATCAGATGGATGAATCAAGATTTTACCATTTGAAATATTGGTTTTATGCCATTACATCACTGTCGTTGTGTTCTAAGACATAAATAAATGCTGCAACCTGGGTGTAAGCGGGAAATATCTCAAATGTTTTACAGGAATCAATCTAGACTTCCCTGATTGAGCTTTTTTATACCTCGATTGTCCACATGTGGGACAACTATCCAACGACTCATTTTCACAAAAATATAAGATGCAATTGTTTGAACATGCATGGATCTTCTGATATCTAAGGCCCAGATTACGAACCAGTCACTTGCTCTCATAATAATTAGCAGGCAGCACATTTCCTTCGGGTAATAGTGCTTTAACCAAAGAAAATATCTGATCAAAACAGTTATTTGAAATTCCATTATCTGATTTAATAGCCATAAATTTTGCGACTACTTCTAATTTTCTTATCTTGCAACCAGGATATAATGCATCCTCAGCAGACCTGAAAAACATGGAAACTTTTGATGGTGCCCACTCGGGAGGTAAATCAACATCATCCTCGATTTTAGTTTGTTGAACGGATGACCGTGCAACATCATGTACTAAATTCTGAAACTGTGATAGATCCGGAATAAAATTATCAGTATCTTCTCTGGAACATCGTTCACCGTCTTGATACCAAAAAATATAATATGATTGAAAACCATAATGCAAGAGATATTTCCCAACGATGTCAAATGTCTCAAATGTTCTCATAGAACATTTTTTACAAGGACACGTAATTGTCCCTTCTAAAACAAATTCCGGGTTTGATGATGAAAATGATAAGAAAGCTTGAACACCATCAACATATACATGTTTTAAACTATGACCGTTTTGATTTCTGCACTGATTTATCCAAGCGCGATCATCTAATAATGATTGATGTCGATTTCCATGTTCCATATTAATATATATGTTTCTTCAAGTTTTAAAACCATTACTGTTGTTAAATAATTTGATAAAAGAAAAACAATATCCTAAAAATAGAGGTTACATAATTACAGTTATTTCTTAGTAATTGCCAATAATTATAGGTGACACAGTTAGTTTGTAATCATCCCCACTAATAATTATTAATTTAGCAATACTTAGCAATACTTGACAAAGTGAAATATGCTTGAATAATGAAATAAAATTTTATAATCATCGTTGTGGATATTATATTACTAATTATTCTTATTTGTTTCATGCGTATTGGCGGAAGATCTTTTTCCTGAAGAGTCATCTCCTTGCAAGGAGATGAGTCGTCAGGGAAAAGAGCATCTTTTGTTCGACGGATCATCTCTTTTTATCTTTCTCCAGACTGAAATTAGTATGAAAAACCTTCTCTGACATACATCAGAGCACATTTATCAAAGTGATTTCAGTGGAAGAAGGTAGCAAAGATATGAGATGTTGAACAAAAGGTATCCCCCAATCCACTGGAAATTATGACAATTTATAACCATGTACTCGAATTTATTTAATATTTAATTATTTATTACTAATTATTTCTAATTATTACAAATCTCAATATTTCCAACAGATTTTTCTATATTCTTAACATGTTCAATTCTTAAAGGTTTGTCAATTTTCAGGTCATTCCCAATAAAAATTTTTCATCATCCATGTCCAATGTAAACTCCATAATTTCCCTTACATGGTTGATCACCTCAAAAGTAGTGTTGCAATAGGACGATACAATTATTTTCATTCTCTTCTTTAAGAATCATTTCACAGGACTCTTTACATAGATCATTATTCCTTGAAAAATTCTGAGAACTTAAATATCTTTCCCTTAATTTTTCAAGAAATAATGGTCTATGTAAAAAATCCATGTGATATGATTCTTATAGATGAGAAAGACATGACTTGGGTTGTCCTATTGCAATGCTACTTGCGAGGTGATCAACCAAGAAAGAACAATTATAGAGTTTACATTGGACACGGTTGACGCAAACTTTTTATTGGACATGACTAGAAAATTGGCGACCCTTTAAGATTTGAACATCTTATGAATAGAGAAAAACCTATTGAAAATATTGATAATTGTAATATTTTATAAATTTTTAATAATTTTAATAATATTAAGAATTATTTTATAATATTAAACATTTAATAATAAATTAATTATATTATTAGTATTATTTAATTATTAATATTAGAGTAATATAATATTTTATATTATGTTTCTATTTATGTTACTATTTATGTTACTAATTATGTTACTAATTATGTTACTAATTAGAAATGTGAAGATATGAATATAGGTCGGGTGGTTAATCAATAATTGAATAGAATAACAAACTTAATTGACCGCTCATCTACCTCAATTTTCTTTTCATTTGTGTGTTGAGGTTTACAGGAAACTTCTCTCTCCACATGTCATATTTTCTTTTACTCTGAAAATTGTAAACCTCCTCACCTCTATGCTGGCGAGGAGGTTGATAATTTTGACAGTAAAAGTAAATATTACATGTGGAGGTAGAAGTTTCCTGTCAAGCCTCAACACACAAATGGAAAAAAAATTGAGGTAGATGAGCGGTCAATCACGTTTGATAATTTACCTAATTCTTTTTAATTTTTTCCTAATTCTTTTTAATTTTTTCCTAATTATTTTTAATTATTTCTTAACTGTTTTTAATTCTATCCTAATTTTTTTTAATTCTTTCTTAATTCTTTCATAATTGTTTTTAATTCATTCATAATTGTTTTTAATTCTTTCCTAATTGTTTTTAATTCTTTCTTAATTGTTTTTAATTATTTCCTAAATGTTTTTAACTCTTTCCTAATTATTTTTAATTATTTCCAAATTATGTTTAATTGTTTCGTAATTATTTTAAATTGATTCCTAATTATTTTTAATTATTTCCTAATTATTTTTAATTGTTTATTTTTAATTTTTTCCTAATTATTTTTAATTGTTACCTAATTATTTTTAATTGTTTCCAAATTATTATAATTGTTTCCTAATTATTTTAATTATTTCCTAATTATTATAATTGTTTCCTAATTATTATAATTGTTTCCTAATTATTATAATTGTTTCCTAATTATTATAATTGTTTCCAAGTTAAATGTAATTGTTTCCTAATCATTTTAATTGTTTATTAATTAAATATATTTATTTTATAATTATTATAATTATTTCCTAATTATTTTAAATGTTTCATAATTATTTTCATTGTTTCATAATTATTTTAATCGTTTCGTATTTATTTCTAATCAATTTAATCTAATTATTTCCTAATTATTTGATAATTATTTTAATTAAATCTAATTAAATATAATTATTTCCTAGTTATTTGATAATTATATAATTATTTCTAATTAAATATAACTAATTCTAATTATTTCTAATTAAATATATTTATTTCTAATTATTACTAAAACATCCTCTGGGAGTGTCGATCCAAGAGTGCAGCAAGGCCCGTTGTCATGTACCAGGTTACCCCGAGTCAAGCTCAAAACACCTTGTTAGAGTTTCACTCCTAGGTACATCTGTGCTGGAGCCGCCTCTACTTATTCGTATCCAGACAGGGATTTTTTGGTACAACCACTTAATATAATTATACTATATGGATTCTAAAAATTATATTAAAAAATTACAATTAACATTTAAAAATAAAATTAAAAATTAAAAACAATTTGACAATTATAAATAATTTTAAAAATAAAAAAATATAAATACCTTTCATATTTTGAAGTAATTTGTGCCTTATAACTCCTTCTCACCTCTTCTCAAAAGAAAAAATTAAAACAGAAGAAATTTTCTACATAAAATTGGAAGTTAGAGAGAGAGAGAGTGGAAGAGAGATCTGAATGTTTTGGAAAAAGACGGATGGGGGGTATATATAGGTTACATTATTTGCGACGGTCATAGTTGCGACGGGATACCGTCGCAAATACTAGGTATTTCGACGGTATCCCATCGCAAATACCTTTTCCCAGATTAATTACGGGCGGCGATTAAAAGGGTTTTTGCGATGAGCCCGTCTCAAATAGCTGCCTGCAGACACAACATTAGTGACGGGAGGATATCCGCATCGCAAATTCCTATTTACCACCACCGGTATCGCCGACGGGAATCGTCACAAATACCTTCGCCCGCATTAATTACGGGCAGCGGCTAAAAATGTTTTTGCGACGGGCCCGTTGCAAATAGCTGCCTGCCGACACACCATTAGTGACAGACGAATATCCCCATCTCAAATTCCTATTTATCACCGCCAGTATTGGTGACGGGACCCATCGAAAATTACACCTAGGGAATATTTTTTGCGATGAGACAATTTACCAATCACAAATAGTATTTACCACCGCTGGGTAGTTGCGACAGGCAGAAGGCGACCGTCGCAATTAACCTTCCCACAATTTGGCACGCAAACCGTGCCATAGCTATTGTGACGGGTCCTGTATTTCCGTCGCAAATATCTGAACATTTGCGACGGGAATATATTCCCGTCAAAAATACACTTTTTTTCGGAGTAGTTGCGACGAGAATAAAGCATGTCGCAAATACCCCGTCGCAATAAGCGGATTTTCACTTAGTGCCTCTTTGATATTTATTTGTGCATGCTATTCCAATGAGTAGTCTTCTCTAATTTCAATAAAGTGATATGACTTTGTAAGACGATCCACTATGACCCAGATAACACTTTTTTCTATGGATGTCCATAGAATTCCAGTGAAAAAGTTCATGGAGATGTTCTTCCACTTCCATGTCGGTATGAGTAGTAATTTCATCATCCCATTAGACTTTTATGTTTCATCTTTATCTTTTTCACATTCCATACACATTGATATATATTTAGAAATAACCTTCAACATATTGTCCCACCAAACGTTCTATCAGAGATCTCGATACATCTTGGTACTCCTTGGGTGAATAGAGATGGTTGATCTATGTGCATCATTCAAAAGATATGTCTTTTTATCTAGATCAGATAGTACACATAATCGTGACCCAAATCATAAATCTCATTACTCATAAATCTAAAACATATTGAATTATCCAATTCCAATAGATTCCACTCTTTTCATAATTTCCACATATTTTGTTTAAGTACCCATTATTTTATATATAAGGAATGGTTTAGAAACCATTTGATAAAGGATTGATTATGTTCTCCATTATTGAATCCCACGTTCATCATCGGAATATCTATGAAGAGTAAATCGTTCTCAATTGTCATCATTGATAAATTTGTAGGACCCTTCCTAGATTGATCATACATCACCTTATTTACCATACAAGGATGGTAGGGGATTGATTTTTCATAATCCTTGATGAGATCAAACAATCATTGATGGAAAAAATTAATCCCCTTAGGTGTGAATATTTATTTTATACACATGTGATCATTATATATCTCACACTTCTCCCCATAGATATAATATCACAATATTTTTAATGCAAAGATCACAATCACCATCTCTAGATCATTCCTGGGATAGTTTTTCTCATAGATTTTCAGTTGTATTTAGGTGTAGTCTATCACATTATCATTTTTCATCATCATACAACCTAATCCTTTCCTTAATGATTCACTGCACACCACAAAGAGTTCTCTACTTGTTTGGAGTGTGAGTATTGGTTCAGTGATAAGCCTTTTTTTGAGCGCATCAAAGCATTCCTCACATTCATGAGTCCAGACCAACATCACCCCTTTTGGGTCTTCTTTTTCATTAGGTTTTATAATCATGGTATGTTATTCAAAAAGAGTCAGAAATACCTAACTAGACCTAGAAAGCTGCTGATATATGTTACAGATGTTGTCATGGGATACTCTTGAATTTCCATTATATTGGAAGGGTCTATAGATACATCTATATCCATAACTCACATTTACTATGAATTGTATATTGTTCCCCCACTCAAAATATAATCAGCACAGTATTCATATTCTATTCATGTTCCTCCTTTCTCTAGGAGTATAACAGAATATCATCGATAAAGACTGCCACTAAATAGTAGAGGAATTATCTAAATACACTATTCGTTAAATCTAGTAATATTTATCAAGAGTTTTTCTGAAGGGAATCACTCTGAACTCATATTTTTTATACCTCATTCAAAAATTAGTCTTGGGAATATCCTCTTTCCTCACCTCTAATTGGTGGTATCCTGACTGAAATTCCACATTATAGAAATAATTGACCCCACGAAGTTGATAAAAAAATTTATCTATCCCCTACTGAGGATGATTTCTCTTTATTGTGATTTTATTGAGATCATGATAACCAATGTAGAGGGGCATTTATCCATCCTTCTTCTTGACAAATAGGATTAGCTCACCCCATGGTGAAACAATCGGGTGTATAAAACCCATATCTTAATTCTCATGTAGTTGATTCATCAATTATTCCATTTCTTATTTGATCATTATATAAGGTTTATTTTACATAGTAATAGATATAGAAAAATTCTTTATAGAGAACTTAACCTCTCGATTAAGAGGAAGAACATGAAATTCTTCAGGGAATACGTCAATATATTCCCTCATGATGGGCATATTTTAGAGAAGTATCTTCTCTGTTGTCTCAAATAATTTATTCTAGACATGATTTCTTATATGGTAGTAATATCAACACTTGAGGAAATGAATCTAAAGGATATTAATCCTCCTCATAAATGTTGAAAAGAATTTTAGGATGCATCATGATTTGAATAGTGATCTACCTTTCTTGACAGTTGAGGATGACATGGAATAAAGATAGTCAATCCATGCCCAAGATAAAATAAAACTCCATTAAAGGAATTGGGATGATATTTGTTGGGAGGTTCAGTCCAAAAATGTTAACCATAGAGGAGTTATATATTATATATGTTGTTTTTCCCCATTTTTTGATCTCACAGATAACTCAACCTCCAAATTTTTAGGTGGTGTATAAATTGTTCAACTAAAATATCAAGATATGAAAATATGTGTGGAAGTATAATAAAATTTTCGTTTCAATAATTTTAAAAAAGATTTATTAGCTTACCTATCCTCAAATAGTTTTTCGGCTCTACCTTAGTAGCAGTGATACCATATTCACTTCCTTGTAGCCTTGGAGGTTGTGGTTGACTTCCTATAACAAACTATGGCTTAGGGAAATTGTTCTTGTAATTCCAATTCTCCTTTAATTTGTAACACTACACTATAGGCTGATATTTGATCTAAACATTTATTTATTCTTCTATATTAGTGGGATTATTCATATCCCTTAGGCACTTCATTACTAGATGTCCTATATTACCACATTCGGAGAAATTCTTGGTTCTATTTAGATATTTCCTAGGATGCTTATTCACAAAATTTTCACATGTTGGGTGTTTGATCTACTTTCCATCATGGGATATATTTTCCAAACCACCCATATTAGACACCGTTTTTTCATTTTTTTCACTAGCCCCATGATACCATTGATATTATTTGATTTCCATTCCAACCTTCATGGAAAAATAGAAAATTTCATCACAAATATAAATTTCATCATTCACCAATGATTTTCATAGAATCGACTTAATTTTGATAAATAATCGATCCACCATGCTTTTGGTGTTCATGAAAAGCTGAAGGAGTATCGTTCAAGACTTATGATGTTTTTGTTTTACGACCTCATGGAATCATCTTCTTTCTTCATAATCCTGAGAAAGTTTCTTTCCATATTGAAAATGAGGGTTCGGGAAAAATATATATTGGAGAAACGTTTTCATGAATTCATTTCAATCCATGGAATAAATTTCTTCTTGGATCATTGTATTCTTGATCAGTGTCCACCACTGATCTACTTCCCCATAAAAACGATAGACCACCAGTATGAGTTTATCTTATTCAAAGAATGGGATGATAATGAATATCTTTTTTGATGGAGTTAATCCACTGTTATGCAAGGAGGGGATTAGAATATCCAATAATCATGGAAGGTCTTGTTTGAATTTATCATTTAATAGGAACTCACACATTCCAAGGATGAGGAGGTTCTTCCACATGATTGAAGTTATTATTTATAACTTCCAACACCTGAGCAAGTACTGTCAGGAAGTTTTGAGAACCCATTTCTATCATCTTCAAAATTTATTTTGGGAAATATATATATTCCATATCCCATTGATTACTATAACGTGTTCTAAATTTTTCTGACATTAAAAAATAAAATTAATGTACAACTAAGGGGCTTCGATACGTAGCTAATTAGAATAATGAAAACATTTAAAATAGAAGGATAAGCATGTAAAAAAGATTTATATCTTATCTTTTGATTCCCTATGATTAAATGAAGGTTATCCTTGATCTATTTCTTAAAATATATTATTATGGGATCTTTTTTATTCCCATAATAATGATTTCTAATAAGCTTATTAATTTTCCAATGATTATCCCCTGATGGTTTAAAACCTAGAGTGTAGCAAGGCCCATTTCCACACAAGAGTTCCCATTCTAGTCTTGCTAAATTCATTGTTTTCTAGTTTTACACCTAGAAATATATGTTCTAGAGCCACATATATATGTTTGTCTCAAGGTAGGTATGTATATTCTTGATAAACCACATACTATAGAAATACAAAAATTTAGGGATGTTTTCTTATAGTTAGTATCATCCAGGGTTCTTTATAATATTCCCTATTCCTAATCTCTAAAAATAACTAGACCATATTATAATTCCTTATATTGATACCATAGCCTATTACATATAAAATTACATGATTTAAGAATAACAAAACATCATATTAAAATCCAAGGATCATAATGTCTACTATCTTTGAATACGACATACAGAAAAATGAAAACATTGGACTTAGTAAAACATTTCATTATTTATTCTTCATAAGGATTTCATAACTAATATTTTTCCCATACAGCTCTATAGAATATCCCGGGGATAACATGAACAATGGGATGAGCTAAAATCCCAGTAAGGGAATAAACATGGGAATAAATATTTAGAACATGTGTTATAAAGCATAACATAACGATATAAAGAAGCATGGAATGTAGGGAATAGAAACATATAAACAAGGATAATATAAACATGGAGTTATGGTAATGTGATTGTAACATAAAACATGAATTTAGAATGATTCAAGGCTCATTTCATATACTGGATCACAAGTCAAGGGTAACCACTCTAATCGTTTCACACGGTAGCACGAGTCAAGGCTAACCACCAAGAATGTGGTATATAACATCACATGAGACTCAAAATTAACCAATGAATTGAAGTTATATCTAGGTCCATATTTAATAATATGTTGATTAATATTATTTTTATATATATAATCACACTTAATCAATTAAACGTATGGATACCGATGAAAATAAATTTGTATCATAATCATGTCATAAAGAATAATTGATTGGCCTATCGTACAAGTGTCCATGAAAGAAATGAATTAAAACATAAATCAAAATTCATAAGTGAATATAGAATAAATAATTATATGTTATGTCAAAAAAAAGTGATACAATGTAAGAAGGTTAAATATGAAATTTTAGCATCAAAAATCATTATTGCAGTTTTAAGGAAAATACTGAGGAGAATTTAAAATTGAAAAAGGAATAGACTTTTATATAAAAATAGATGTGAACCAAGAATGTTATAATAATAAAAACACTATTTTTATAAATAATGGAGGATTAATAAATTATATAGTTTACTTAAAACTTTGGTTTAAAGTGGGATGTTCTCTTAAAATGAGTTTTTTTATTGAGAAGTACGGAGGAGGGGTTAATTTAAAATCATGTATATCCCATAAATAGAATGATGGATGGATCTTGATGCATGATTTTTGAGGATATTAAAAATTAATAATATTTAAATAAAAATAATATATAACTTCATTTGTATAGAAAGAATGATTGGTCCACATGAAGGAATAAAGGAAGTTCATGTAGAATCCCTTAACTTATGTTTTAAGTTGTTCTTCCCTTGATATTAATGTCTAGGATAACCAATATAAATTCATTAATTAATATTTACATAACCTGTTATTTATGTAATTTATTTACTATAACCTTAATATGTTTATTTAGGACCATTATGATGGTTTATGATGTTCTATTTTATTGTTTGTTTCATTGGTTTTCATGATTGGTTTACTTATATACATGTAAGGATAAACATTCAAGATGAGGATGGTTGTCCAGAATTATAGTTTTATTTTTTTATTGAACATCCATGCCATGACTTGACCCAACGAGGATCGAGCCACAACTCCCCAAGCCCACCCCCTATAGGACAGGGATTGGGGACTAGTTCCGAGTAGGCTATCAAACACATGGGATGCATTATCCTAAGGTACCTATACACAAGCACCCACATACACAACCATGAAACAATGCAGAGATATATATAAAAACTAAAAATAAATTCATGCGTACATATATCCCAAAAACCAGAGTGAAAAAAGTACAAAATGGAAAAAATAGGGACCACCAAAAGTAATCTGAAAAATCATCCAACCTACTCTGAAGGGGGGGTATCACTCTACAAATTACCTTCTGGTAAGCTCCTTAGCCCAGCTCTAGTAAACACCCTGGTTAGTCTTGATCACAATGCTCTGCCTGCTTTGGGTCCTCCTAGGACTCTGTCAAAAGGCATGTGGTATGCACAAGACACAAAAATGTGAGGGAGAATCCCATGCAGGTGTGAATATAAAAATACTAAGTAGGCACCCCCAAAACCAGAAATAAAAGAGAGTAACTTAAAAGCAATAGTCAGCTCATCCCAACCAGAGCGAAACCGAACGAGAGAGAAACTCCATATCGAGACCATCCTCGGCTAAAAATGACCAATAAAATCAGCTCATATGTATTCTAGTACATACATAATGAACATATTCTCATGTATATTCCCATACATATACCATAAAAACCAGATATACTCATTCACACACCAAGCATTTTGAGGTTCCATCCCATCTCCTGTGACTAGTACATAACTAGGAGAACACACCCCATGAGCTCGGTCATCCCAGATGACACTCATCCGAGAGATACACTCCATTAGGTCTCACTACAACATCCTAGACACCCATTCGAGAGATCATGATCGTCAGATATCATCACTGAGAACATCATGATGAAACAGTAGACACACCAAACTTCTCGGATAGGGGATCACTCCTAGGGTTCGCTAGGGTATAAAAAAATCAAGTACACCATATCAAAGATCTCACAAATAGGGGATCACCTCCAGGATCTGATGGGGGATACAAGAACCTGATCTGACATTCTATAGTTCACATAACTAAGATAGAGGATCTTCTCTCGTGTGAAGATGGTCACGACAATGCCGGAACCCCCATATGGTATAACACATGATGTAGGGGATCAGACATACGATGCACCAACCCTACCGAAAACCACGGGATGAGTAGGGGATCATATAACAAATGCTTCTGATACCCTACTAAAACCATGCGATGTGGAAGAGACTGTATACCTGACGATTCCACAACCCTACAATAAACCTCATGCTGAGTAGTAGATCATATACCAGATGATTCCACAACCCTACTATGCATGGTCCACTATATAGGGGATTATATTCTTGATGATGCCTCAAACCCTACGGGATTATCCTTCAAGATAAGGGATCATCGCCCATGGATAAGAAGTAATAGTGATACCATGAACCCAATCCATGTAAGCGAAGATAGAGGATCCCACTCTAGACCAACTAGAGTGATGCCACAACTCTATCAGGAAAACATCTTATTGAGGGGATCACAAACCTATACTAAGGTTATAATGCCACACAAACCCACATAGGAATGAACCAAGGGTGTAAACTGAACCAATAATAGTCTAAACGTCGCTAACCCGAGCGACCAACAACATCGCCACATTGCACACCTCCTAGGCCTATACCAAGGCCACCACCACGATATATACATAAAAACACACATGAAACTCTATTATCTCACCCGAAATGGACAACTGGTGAAAAAGGTGTTATTCACCTCAGAAATCATGGGTATGTCCCAAATCCCAATCCCGAAACTCATCAATCAAACCACACCATCACGATCCCCTAAAAAACCGATGATATTGACAACTTGTTTGTCCAAAATGGACACCAGAGGAGAATGTTGTGTTTCTCTGTAAATGAAAACAGCCACGGTGATAGGTCTGACGCTCTGATCTCCGTCCCAACACTAAGAAACTATCCTAAAAAATCCGCCTTACTATCAGGATCAAAATGTTACTAAAGGCATGTTAATCAGACGCTCCATGTAAAAGTTACGGAGGGTCGAAGTTGAAAATAATAAATTATTATTATTATTTTTAACATTTCCTGGCCTAAGTCCCAAAAACTGACTCATAATATTCCTAAAACATGATAAAGGGGTCCGTATCATCATGAGGATTGTGTCGCCACAAACAGCTTACAAATCGGACTTATGGTTTACGAGTTACATGGGTTTAAAGAACCCCCAGAAAAATATGACCAAACTACCACAGGGTCGCCGGAAACCACTATCGACGCCTGACTGGATCACTGCCACCTATTGGAATCTTCTATGTCATTGCTGCCCTAATCGGAAACTACCATTTCCGCTGCCGGAAACTGGGTTTTCTGCCAAAAAACCTCATGGAGCCACCAGAAGCACCCCGGTGCTCCAAATTTTGATCTGTAACATGTTTCAGTAAGCTCAAAACCTAGAACACAAAACCATTAGGATGATTTGACAAAAAACATAAACGGGATCCAATATATTAAAACTCAAACCACCTACCTTTCGGTCATAACACCAATGCTTCTAGGCTAGATACGTGCTCTGACGTTGTTTTTGCACGATCCGGGAGTGATCACTCTCAAGATCTGAGCTCAACGACATCTTTTTCTTCAATTTCCATTGATTCATCACTGTAGGAGGGAAGAGGTAGCTTTTACGTGTACAAAAGTACGAGATAATATTAGATATTTGTTTTTTTAAAGCATATATTTGCTCAACTTCTTGGCCCGACATGCCCTCTACCTGACACCCGGCACCGACAAAGATTATGTCACACATAGGGTGAACACAATATTATGAACTTAACCTCGATCTCACAATTTTGATATGAGACTCCATTCATATGTTTTTCACACCAAAATTCATAAATAAACTTTTCCATTTATTTTAAAAAATTCCTTCATTGGATTTTTCCACAGTAGGGCCATGCCGGCAATGTTTACACCCCACCTAGGGTAAACGGCACGCTCCGAACACAATTGTGCACTTAGATTTTTAATCCGAGGTACTGTTTAGGATAAAACACAACCCCACCATGTGCATAGTATAAAAATACTAAATATTTTAGGAAATTACTTTCGAGCACATTGGGCCTCAAAATCACACGCTGTCTTCGCGCATGGTTCTAGAAATATTCATAAGAATATACCAAAATCCGATAGGGCTAAAACCCATCTCTATACATCCTCCCCACCTTAGAACTTTTTGTCCCAAAAAATCCATAAGCACAAGGAAATCAACTAAACTCCCAACTAGATTTCCCATGCCAGCGTGTTTTCCAACAGACACCCCTACCCAAACACATCAGTTAGAGGGACTAGTCCACCACACCTTGACACTATCCACTTTGGGTGGTACTGACTCGCCTGCATTGTTTAAATCGCACCAAAAAAAATCTTGGCGGGGAATGATCCCTCTTTCTCATTCATTCATATCACATCGATCAACACCCAGGGTCATACCAATTCCGTGAACAAACCTCGAGTAGGAATCAAAATGGAATTACTGTCACTAAATAGTGTCTATCAATACTACTAGAGAAGTAGAAAGAACATAGAGTGTACCTCCATCGACCCACAGAGCCTATGGGACAACAAACTCTATGTCCTGAAGCTATCTTCTCCTTTTCCATCGAGCTACCAGAGCATGGTGTAGAAAACATGGGGGTGGTATTGGTGGCATCTGATAGCACCTACCACCTCCCATTGCTGCACCAACTCCATCGCAACGTCTGCCACCCTGTGGACCTCCATACCCAAGATGTTATCACTGCCAAGGAAACCTGTCAATTGGCTCCCTCTCAACTACACAGTAGGAAGGAAACTCCCTAGCATGGTGTCCCCAACCATTTCATGTGTAACACTCCCTCTCCTACAGCTGGCCAAAAATGGCCTGAGAGCATAGAGAACCCTGAGCCTCAGATCTTCCATCCTTGCATCACCTCCTAAAACGTCGTGCACTTCCAGACCCTTATACCAGGCATCGACTACCAACTATCGAGGCCTCAGATTCCACATGCCCAGCACTAACGAGCTGAATCTGCTCAGCCATAATTCTCTCCACAACCAAGGCTCGATCCCACACTCCATAATAGGAGGGAATAAACAAGGAAACTGCAGTTTCCGGGATGTCCCTGTATAGCCCCTTCTCGAAGGTCTGATCCCTAAAGAATGGGTCTTGAACCATCTCCAAGGATTTGCGGGACAGGTCTGTAAACCTCACTGAGTACTCCGATAGTGAAAACCACTCCTACCAAAGATACAAAATCTCCTTGATCTACACTGACCTCAGCATCACCGAATAGAACACTTATCTGTAGATATGCTCAAAATCATCCAATGTGAGAATCTCCTCATCATTGGACTTTGTCACTAGACTCCAACATCGCCCGGAAAAACCATGAAGAAATCTCGCCGCTAGAACCACCGTATGATCTGACGGTGTCCTCACTAGGCAGAAAACTATGGTGACTGCTTCGAGCCAGTCATCATCAACCAGAGGGTCTATATCACCTCGGAACCTCATAGGGCACTTCCTTTGGAACATGTGCAGTGCACTCAACCTCTGTGGATCCATATCATGTATTTTCGGCACAACTGGATGCTCAACAGGTGGTGGATCAACTGGCAGACCACTTGGAGGTCTAGCCTCAGAACATGCACCCTTGTCCACAACCTCTACACGGGGTATATTGTCACCAAAATCCTGTTGCGGGACACTCGATGGTTGTCATCATGGAGGAATCATAAAATATAATCAGGACGCACCACTATCAATGAGTATATTTGGGGAGCTGACTCAAGAGGAACAATGAAAACCCAAAACATGGTCTTATATGATGCATGTACCATTATTCCACTACAACCAGTGTCCTAATGTACCGAGTCGAAAGTCAGGTTATCAAAGTCCTATTGAATGGATATGTTGGCTACCACACCAACACTGGAGTCCCTGGCCTAAAAGTCAAACTCAAAACATCTTCATACTGCCGCTATGTAATCTAATCCAAAATCACAGCTATACCACCTACAAGCAAGGATCCCAAAGGTAGAACTTCTTATAACACCACTCTATCATGACCTGACCCAATGAGGCTTAAACCACGACTCCTTATGCCCACCTATAATAGTCCATGGGCTGGAAACTAGCACCAAATAGACTATCACATACATGGGCGGCATTCACCTTAGGTACTTGTGCACACGCTTCCACATACACCTCCATGCAATAGTGCAGAGATATATTTAAAAACTGAAAATAAATTCATGCATATATCTAACACACAACCATAGTACAATAAAAGTACAAAAGGGAAAAAATAGGGCCCACCAAAATCAAACTGCAAAACCATCAAACATTCTCTGAAGGAGGGGATCAAGGTCAAAAGTACTCGTCGGTATGCTCCTCAACACAGCTCTAATAAACACCCTGGTTAGTCTCGCTCACAAAGCTCCACCAGCTCTGGGTCCTCCTGGGACTGTTTTGAAAGGCATGCGGTCTTCCCAAGACACAAATATTTCAGTGAAAATCCTGTGTAGGGTTGAGTATAAAATTACTCAGTATGCACCCCCCAAAACACCAAAATAAAAAAAGAGCTACTGAAAGGCAACAGTCATCTCATCCCATCCAGAGGGAACCCAAACGAGAGAGAAACTCCATCTCAAGACCATCATCGGCTAAACACGACTAGTAACCTCAGCTCAGATGTATTACCATACATACATCTTCAGTATCTTCTTAGGTATGTGCCTACACACATACCATGAACATCCATATATACTCATTCACACACTAACCCTCATGAGATTCTATCCCATCTCCCGCGACTGGTACAAAACTAGGAGAAAACACTCCATGATATCTTTCATCCCAAATGACACTCGTCCATGAGAAACACACCATCAGGTCTCACACCGATATCATAGACACCCATCTGAGAGGTCACACTCATCATATATCATCACTGATAACATCACACTGAAACAGCAGAAATACCAAATGTTTCATATAGAGGATCACTCCATGGGTCTTCTAGGGGATATAAGAACCCACTCCAGTATCTCAAAGATCTCACAGATAGGGGATAAGTCCCAGGATCTGCTGGGGGATACCAGAACCTGATCTGATGTTCAAATGTTCACATCAATTAGATAGAGGGTCACCGCCCATGTCAAGGTGGTCATGATGATGCTAGAAACCCCATCTGGTGTAACTCGCGATGTAGGGGATCAAACCTATGATGTACCAAGCCTACCAAAATCCACAGGATGAGTAGGGGATCGTATAACCAATGATTCCACCACCATATTGAAACCAGACACTTAGTAGGAGAACGTATACCCGATGATACCAATACCCTACTGTAAACCACATACTGAGTCTGGGATCGTATACCAGATGATTCCACAACCCTACTATGCACTATCCACTGCATAGGGGATAATATTATTGATAATGCCTCAAACCATGTTGGATTAACCAGCTAGATTGGGGATCGTCTCATGTGGAGAAGTGGTAATAGGTATACCATGATCCCGATCTAGGAAATAGATGTTAGGGGATCCCACTCTGGACCCACTATAGGGATACAACAACTATCAAGAAAGCAACCTATCATGGGGATCAAAAACCCATACTACGTTTTTAATGCCACAAAAAACCTCATAGGAATGATCCAAGGGAGTACAATGAACTACTACGGGTCTAAACGTCACTAACCCGAGAGACCCAAAACATGACAACACTACGCACCTCCTAGGCCTATACCGAAGGCACCACCATGATCTACATGGAAAAACACACAAGATAGACTATTTACTCTCCCAAAACAGACAACCGGAGAAAAATCTGTTATTCACCATACCAAGCCTAGGTGGGGCCCATACCTCGATCCTGAAACTCATCAATCGGGCCACTCCATCACGATCACCTAAAAAACGCATGATATTGACTACTTGTTTGTCCAAAATGGACACCATACGAAAATGTCGGATTTCTTTGTATGTGCCCAAAACCAGCCACAAGGGGCCCAAACCCTGATATCTTTCCCAGCACTGAGAAACTGTCCTAAAAAGTCCCCCCTTACTATCAGGATCACAATGTAACTAATGACTCATCAATCGTATGCTCTGTCCAAAAGTCACGGTGGGTCGATGTTGAAAATAATAAAATATTATGATTATTTTCAATGTTTCCAAGCCCCAGGACCAATACCTATCTCATAAAATTCCTAAAACATGCTCAAGGGGTCTTCCTCATCCTGAGGAATGTGTTGTCGTAAACGGTTCACAAATAGGACTTACGGTTTGCGAGTTACAGGGGTTTGAATATCCCCCGAAAAAATATGGAAGGACCACCATAGGGTCGCCGGAAACCGTCGTCCTCGCCGACGCCTGCTAGTATCTGCCACACCACCACCGCGCTACTGCTGCCCTTGCCGGAAACCGCCATTTCCACCACCAGAATCTGGGTTTTCTGTCAAAAAACTTCAGGGAGCCACTGGAAGCACCCCGGTGCTCCAAAATCAGATGTGTAACATGGTTCTGAAAGCTCGGAACCCGAACTACGAAACCCTTATGATAATTTGAAGAAAAACAACACATTAACGGGATATTGAATTTTAAAACTCAAACTGCTTACCTCACGAGCGAAATACCGATGCTTCTAGGCTAGATACCCGCTCTTAAGCAGCTGCTGCACCATATAAGAGTGATCACCATCAAGATCTGAGCTCAAAGACACCTAGTTATTAAATTTCCATTAATTATTCGTCGAAGGAGGGAGGAGGGGGCTATTGCGCATACTAGGGGTAGATAATACTTGATATTTCATTTTTTTAACAAATATCATATCTACTTCCCGTCCCGATACACCCCTGACCCTACACCCGGCACCGACAAAGATAATGTCGCACATAGGGTAAACACAACATTCTGAAGTCATCCACAGTGTCATAATTTCAATCTAAGACTCTGTTTAGATGTTATTCACACCGAATCTCATAAATAAGTTTTTCCAATTATTTACAAAAAACACCACCGTTGGCTTTTTCCATAGCTGGGCCGCGCTCGGAATGTTTATACACCGCCTAGGGTAAACGACACTCTCCGGACACAACTGTGTTCTATGATTTCTGATCCGAGGTACTGTTTAGTAGAAAAAACAACCCCTCCACAAGAATATTATGGAAATACATAATATTTTTGTAAAATTAATTCTTGGAACATTGGGCCTCGAAATCAGATTCCATCTTCGCACCTAGCTCTGGAAATATTCATAGGAATATTCCAAATTCTAATAGGGCCAAAATTCAAGTCGGTACATCCTCCCCAGTTTAGAACTTATCGTCCCCGAAAATCCATAAGCACAAGGAAAGAAATTGAACTCTTAACTATTTCTATCGTTCCAGTGAGTTTACCAACACACACCCCTTCCGGAACACACCACTTAGAGGGACTTGTCCACCACACCTTGACACTATATGCTTTGGGCGGCAGTGACTTTCCTACATAGTTTTAATCACATCAAAAAAATGTGTCTCAGTGGGGGAATGATCCCTATTCCTCGTGAATTCATATCACGCTGAACAACACCTACACAGGGTCTTACCAATGCCCTGAACAAACCTCAAGAAAGCAAAGGAATGGAAAGAGTATCGCTAAACACTGTATATCATAACTACTAGAGGAGTAGAAAGGACACAGATCATACCTCCATCCACCCACTGAGCCTTGGGGTTAAGAACCTCTTAGGCCTGCAGATGTTCTCGACCTCACCCTCCAGCTCCCAGATCTCGGTGTGGACCACCTAGGGGTGGTGGTGGTGGAATCTGATACAACCTACCAGCTCCCACTACTGCACCAGCTCCATCTCCACATCCGCCACCCTGCAGCATCCATAGCCAAGATGTTGTCGCTGCCAAGGATTCCTATCAACCGGCTCCCTCTCTGCTGCATAGTAGGACAGACACACCCTAGCATGATGTCCCTGACCGTCGCATGTGTAACACCACATCTCTTGTGGCTGAACAAAACTAGCATGAGAGCCCTAAGGGCCCTGAGCCTCTGGTCCTCCATACTGGGGTCGCCTCCTAAAACGTCAGGCACGTACAGACCCCTACGGCTATAGTCGACTACATTCTAACGAGGTCTCAGCTGCAACATGCCCAACACTGGCGAGGTGAATCTACTCAGCCATAAAGCTCTCCACCACCAAGGCCCACTCCAGCAATCCAGCATAGGTGGGAATGAACAAGGAAACTACAACAGCCCAGATGTCCCTGTGTAGCCCTTGCTCAAATGTCTGAGCCCTAAGAAAGGGTTCTTAAACCATATCCAAGGATTAGCGTGAAAGGACTGTAAAACTTATTTAGTACTCCGACACAAAAATTCCCTCCAACCGAAGCTACAAAATATCATTGTTCCACACTGTACTCAGTGTCACCGAATATAACTCTTATCTGAAGAGCCGCTGAAACTATGCACATGTGAGGATCTCCTCGCCATGGAACTATGTCACTAGTCTCTACCATTGCCCGACCGAAACATGAAAAAAGCACACCGTTAGGACCATCATCAGATCTGTAGGTGTCCTCACTAGGAGGAAAACACAGGTGACTGCTTCGAGCCAGTCATCAGTTGCCTGAGTGTCTGGATCACACCAGAAACTCAGAGGTCACTAGCTTTGGAACTTGTGTAGTGCACTCCGCCTCCGCGAATCCTCATCCTGCACTGCCGGCACAACTAGTTGCTCAACAGGTGGCGGCTCAACTGGAGGACCACCTAGAAGTCCTACCTCAAAACCTACGCCCTGGTCCAAAACCTTTACATGTGGAAAATTGTCACTAAAATCCCACCGTGGAACTATCAATCCCTATCTTTGTGGAGGAATCCTGAAATATTATCAAGATGCACCTCAATAAAATAGTACATCTAGGGAGCTAACTCAAGAAGAATACGGGAAACCCAAAACACAGTCCTATATGATACATGTACCATTATTCCTCAACAACCAGTGCCTTAATGTACTGAGTCGAAAGGCAGGTTACCAAAGTACTGTTGAATGGATACGTCGGCCACCACACCAACACCGGAGTCCCTAGCCTAAAAGTAGAACTCAAAACATCCTAACACTGCTGCTATGCAACCCAAACCAAACTCAAAGCTAGACCACCTACACTCAGAGATCCAAAAGGTAGAGCCTCCACTAATACTACTTTGTCACAACCAGACCCAACGTGGCTCAATATGTGACTTCCAAAGCCCGCCTGCAATAGGCCAGCGGCTGGTGACTAGCACCGAGTAGGCTATCACACACTTGGTAGGCATTATCCTAGGATACCTGTACACACGCACCCACACACACCTCCATACAACAGTGCATAGATATATATAAAAGGGTAAATGAATTTCATTCATACAACTAACCCATAACCAAATTCCCTAAAAGTACAAAAGGGAAAAAACAGGGCCCACAAAAAGTAAACTGCAAAAGTGTCAATCCTACTCAAAAGGAGGGGACCACTATCAAAAGTACCCACCAGGTATGCTCCTCAGTAAAGCTTCAGTAAACACCCTGGTCAGTCTCGCTCACAAAGCTCTGCCTGCTCTGGGTCCTCCTTGGACTCTGTCGGAAGGCATGTGGTCTGCAAAAGACACAAACATGTACAAGAAATACTCATGCAAAGGTGAGTATACAAATAATCAGTAGATACCCCAAAAACAGAAAAATAAAATAGATCAACTGAAAGGTAACAATCACCTCCTACCATCCAGAGGGAACCCCGAACGAGAGAGAAAATCCATCTCGAGACCATCATCGTCTAAACACGACTAGCCAGCTCACCTCTGATGTATGTCCATATTTACATCTTGAACATCTGCTCAAGAATATTCCCATACATATACCAGGAACAACCATATATACTCATTAAAGCACTAAACTTCATGAGGTTCTATCCCATATCTTATGACAGGTACAAACCTAGGAGAACACACTCCATGAGCTCTGTCATCCCAGATGACAATCGTCCAAGAGATACACTCCACCAGGTCTCACACCAACATCCTAGACACCCATCTGACATATCACACTCGTCGGATATCGTCACTGAGAACATCACGCTGAAACATTAGAAACAAAAAACTTATTGGATATGGGATCACTCCTTGGGTTCTCTAGGGGATACAAGAACCCACTCTAGTATCTCGAAGAACTCACAGATAGAGGATCACTCCCAAGATCCACTGGGTGATAGAAGAACCTGATCTAACATTCTGTAGTTCACATCAATTAGATAGAGGATCATCACCCCTATGAAGATAGTTACGACGATGCTGGAAACCCCATATGGTATAACTCACGATGTAGAGGATCGAACCTACGATGCCCCAACCCTACCAAAAACCATGAGCTGAGTATGGAATCGAATATGAAACTATTTTTCCACCCTACTGAAACCATACTCTTAGTAGGGGTTCATATACCCGACGATACCACAACCCTACTATAAACAACATGCTGGGTAGGGGATCATAGACTAGAAGATTCCACAACCCAACTATGCACGGTCCCCTACACAGGGGATCATATTCCTAATGATTCCTCAAACCCTTCGGGATTAACCTAGTAGATAGGGGATTTCCTACCATGGATTAGCAGTAACAACGATACCAAGAACCCGATCTAGGGAAGAGAATCTAGAGGATCCCACTCAGGACCCACTAGAGGGATGCCACAACTCTATTAGAAAAACATATTATCGAGGGGATCACAATCCTATACTATGTTTGCAATGCCACACGAACCACTATAGGAACAAACCAAGGGACTACACTCAACCACTATGGTTTTAAACGTCGCTAACCTGAGTGACCCACAACATCGCCACACTGCACAAATCCTAGGCCAATACTGGGGCCACCACCACAGTCTACACGGAAAAACACAAAATATATGCTATTTACTCACCCAAAATGGACAACCAGTGAAAAATGTGTTATTCAGCACAACATTCCTAGGTGGGGCACTTGGCTCGATCCCGAAACTCATCAATCGGACCCCACTATCGGGATCCCCTAAAAAACACATGAGTTAGACTACTTGTTTGTTCAAAATAGACACCAGAAAAAAATTTCTCGTTTCTCCATAAGCACCCAAAACTAGCCACATGGGGTCCACACCCTGATCTCCATCACAGCACCAGGAAACTATCCTGAAAATTCTTCCATTTTTTCTGGATCACAACGTCACTAACGACACGTCAATCAGATTCTTCATGTAAAAGTTGCTTCAAATTGATGTTGAAAACAAGAAAAAATTATTAATATTTTCATCTTTTTTGGGGCCCGGTCCCAATCCCAACTCATAAAATTCCACAAAAATGGTCAAGGGGTATGTATAATCTTGAGGATTGTGTCGCCTCAAAAGGCTCGCAAATTGGACTTACGGTTTGCGAGTTACGGGGGTTTAAAAACCCCCGTGAAAATCTTGTTGGACCCCTGTAGGGTTGCCGGAAACCGCCACCACTTCCTGATAGAAGCCCCACCTCCAGCGGATATCCATCGGGCCACCGCCACACCACCACTTCCCTCACCAGAAACCGCCATTTCCACGACCAGAAACAGGATTTTCCACCGGAAACCTTTCCTGATCTACCGGAAGCACCCTAATGCTCCAAATTCCGATCCGTAACATGTTTCGGAAATCTCAAAACCTAAAATACAAAACCCTTATGACGATTTGAAGAAAAAACTCCTAAATTGGATACATAATTTTCAAACCCAAAACGCCTACCACGCGGGTGACACGCCGACGCTTCTAGGCCAGATATGTGCTCTAAAGCTGCTGATGCACCATCCAGGAGTGATCACCATCGTGATCTGAGATCAACGACACCTTATTTTTCAATTTCCACTAATTCATCACCGAAATGGGCAGGAGGGGGCTACTGTGCATACAAGGGTGGAGATAATATTAGATATGTGTTTTTTTTAAAAAATATGAGCTCAATTTCTCGGCCCGACACAACCCCGACCCACCACACGATGCCGACAAATATTATGTTGCACATAGGGTATACACATCGTTCTGAACTAAACCACAATCTCATAATTTGGATCTGAGACTCCATTCAGAAGTTATTCAAGCTGACGATCATAAATAAACATTTCTATTTATTTATAAATATTCTCATAGTGGTTTTTTCCACAGCAGGTCTGCACCCGCAAAGTTTACACCCTTACTAGGGTAAACAACACGCACCAGACACAACTGTGCCCTCAGATTACTAATGCGAGCTAACATTTAGGATAAAACACGACCCCTACACATACATAGTATAAAAAACATAGTATTTTTTTAAAATTAATTTCGGGCACACCGGGCCTTGGAATCAAACGTCGTCTTCTCGCCTAGCTCGAGAAATATTTGTAAAAATATTCCAATGTATGAACGGTCCAAAACACAAGTCGTTATAATCTAGAAAATTAGATGGTTATTAAATTAATTTTTCTAGTTTTAGAGAAGAAAAATCATTATATAAAACAGTATTGATAACTTCATTTGTTAATTAGCCTTTTTTGATCACATTGAACACATTTTTCTTTATAAATTTATATCTTGTATAGAAAAGATTCTAGAACCATAAATTAGGCATAATACATATATTATAGTGTTGTTCAAAAATAAAAACAACTTCATGACCAGAAATGAAGACTGTAAAAAAATTGAAAACCCTTCATCCCTGAATGTGATAATATAACACATCTCAAATAGTTTTTTTATGGCATCCCAACATTTTATTAAATAATGTTTCATTGAATTTTAGAAATATAGAATCATTAATGTTTAGTGTCATGGCAATCAGGATCATAAAACATTAAAACAACATAAAATATCCTTATAGTCAACATTTAAGGCTTCATCAGAGGTTCAATCTAAGTAAATTTACTACATATAATAACTTGGAGACATACATCAACAGAAAGTGTGAGTAGAAGGCCTAGTAAGGAAAGCAAGGGAATCAGATTACTTGTGATATCATTAAGAACATGATGAAAAACATAATGATATGGGAAATGGAAAAAGAGGCATATCATAGAAAAAGGAACATGAATAATAACTTGAATATATGGAGACAAAAAATAATTTAGACATTCATGAACATATAACCAAGTTTCTTCCCCATGGTGTCATTAAAATTACCAAGTTTATAAACCAAGGTATCGTGAAACTTTTCATCTCTATAGTTTATATTCATTACCCAATGCATTGGAGAAATATCAGGGCACACCCTTAATATGTATTTATTTTCATTTGATCCAAAAATATCATAATAATACTTTTCATAAATAACCTTTAGAAATTAAAATAATTGGGTTTTACTTCAAAATCATGACGTTTTAAAGGTGTTTAAAAATATGATCATTATGAAATTTACAACCCTTGGAAAGGGTGTAAGGGTTATATGTATGTCAATTATAGAATAAAATAGATAAATTTTATGTCTTGATGAGTACCCCTGGAAATGAAAATTGATTTTTTCTTCAAAAAAAATAAAAAAATAGAATTTATTTAGAAAGAAAGATATTTTGTGACGAAAATTCTATAGCATACCGACTATACAACATGGTTTTATAAAATATTGAAAAGAGAGGGGGAAAGAACAAACCATTTATAAATAACTCATAATATAGTATATGCAGAGACCCAAAGGTTGAAATACATGGACATTACATTACTTTTGTGGAATACTTACTACATAACAAAAATAGACACACAAGGACCGTAATAGTTTAGTGTCTTTGGAAACTCGGAATATAATATTCTAATAGTGGTGAAAGATCTTCATCATCTCCCATAAAGATCTTACCCTTTTTTTTCTTACCTAAAACCTTTATTTATATCATGGGGAAAAGAAAACATAAAAGCGGGGAGCTCAAATGCTCAGTAAGGGTAAACAAAAGAAATATCCAACATATCATATTTATAAGAACATAACAATTTGAAAATTTTATCCTGAAAAAGAGATAATAACATGGGATAAATCATAGAAGTGAAATGTAATTCCAATAATCATAACTTAAAACATGAATATTTGTGGAATACACACATAATCATAGAGAATCATTTCTTAATATTCAACACTCATAGCCAAGACTATCCTAGCAGACAAAGTCCATTTCTAAACCGAGTTCACTCCCCGTTTCAGTCCTATTTCACTGAACCGGTTTAACCTTCTGTTATGGCCATGTCTATCTCATGAGATATAAATCACTACCCAATGCATTGGAGGGAGATATAGGTCCCACCCATCTCATAATGATACCATGATTATGTGTTCCACAAAATCATAAACCATACATCATAGCATAACCTATGTAATAAAAATAGGAATCTTAAACATCATGCCATCATAACATAATTCATATAAGATAAAAGGAAATCATAAAAATAATTCCATCATAACATAATCAAAACAATTTAAAGAATAGGGATATAAATAGAACCCTATATTATCTTATATGGAAAATAATTTTGAGAAAACTCTTGAACTCCATTCTTGAGGAAAATATCCTTTCTACATCAAAAACATTTTCCTTTCTTAAAATGTCATATAATTCTAAAATAAAATAAGTTGATTAAAAATAAACTTGAAAAATTTTAGAGTATTATTCATGGAAATAATTTTATAAAAATACATTCAGGTTGTATATGTTAATGAAATAACATTGTTCTTGTACTTTGGCCGGAAAAGTCAAAAAGTAACTCGTAAGAAAAAAACGACAAAGGATTCCTTTCATATACATTACTAAAAAACTCACCGAAGGGTAAAATTGGATTTAAAAAAATGTAGGAGGATATAAATAGTATTACATATTGAGGAAACATGGATGTGGATGATAAATATTCCCCAGTAAATTCTGAAGTATAAACAATCTCGGATAAAAATTCCGATTGCGAGAATTTCCCTTACCTTAGGTCTGATATGATTTGTACGTTTCCGAACCTCCTGTATAATGATTTAAATAATTTCATTGACTTATTAATGAATCATATTCATTGTTATGATATCATATATGGTTCACTTATGACTTTATATTACCTGTTATTTTGTAAGTTCCATGTCAAAGCACCGTTTTGGGTTAAATTGTTTTATTTATCGTACGTGTTTGGACTTGTTGTTCATGATATTATTAATTATATCCAGATTTACTTAATTACAGAATTTAAAACATTATTTATATATAATATATATTCATTATATACATATATATATGATAGATCTATTAAATGGAATGAAATACACTGTTCATAGAGACGATAGGTTGTACGTAAGCATGACCGTTGTTTTCATTTCCTTATTGAATTGAATGAAATTAAGTAGATGAAATACATATATATACACATAAATCCAGTATAATTATTATGTCATATATTTCATTATTACTTATTATATATACTTTATAATCATTCATGAATGGTTAACATGAAGAATTAATCTCATCGCGTCGTGGAGACGGTAGTCCGTACGTACACACAAGCGATGAAATCATTCCCATGATCGTGGAATTTCATTGAAGTGTCTATATAATATTTCAGAATCAATATCAATTTGCAATAATCATATATAGTTATTTATTTACACCATTTCACCCATCTATGTAAGGTGGTTGTCGAACACAGATTACACCATGGCGTGGAGACGATATTTCGTACATACACACGTGCGGTGATTTCGTTTTCCATAGGATGGATAGATGTTGAAATAGGGTTGTTTCATAATTATAATAACATATCATTATATTATTGATACTGATGTTATTACTTCATAATAAAACAACTAAAGAAGATGATGTGTAAGAAGAAATAAAGTTTAAATAATCGGAAACGGACATTCCCTCTTCTTTGAAGCGCCTCTTTAAGAACACCTTTTAGGGAACTACAATTTGTATTTGAAGACGACCAGGACCTCTAGTATGTTTCTAGGGAAGTGGAGAAGATAATTGTTCAGGGGTTGTCCGATCTTGAAGGCTCAATGTGGTGTGAGGAAGAGAGGGAGGAGGTGCCCTTTTATAAGGGAGGAGAGGGGCACCTTTGGAATAACTAAAAATATTATTTTATTATAAAGTCATATTCGGTTTTTAATAGCTCCAAATTGAGTTCATTCAAAGCTAATGTAGGTATGGGTAAAAATACTATCATAAAATATAATTTAGACAAGTATAGGTTTCTATTTTAACCTTATCATTTAGATTTAACTTTAAGTTATATAATTTTTCTTTTACTGTGTCTTCTTGTTTTCTTACACTATAAGGATAATAAACTTACTATAACAAGACAAAAGAACCCCAAGTTGTTTATTATTAATATATATAACCTTATCTGAGACATTTGGCCGAACCTTATATTTTTAGGAAAAAAATAACAATTAATAATATAGTATTGGTTTTAAAAACTATTTTATGTCAATTTTGACACTATTTGGTAATTGATTTTTGTGGAAATCATAACAGAATTATTAGTTCGAAAAAAGTTAACTAAATCAATAATAACATGTCATATTAACCTAAAAAATTATTGGAATTCATAAAAAGTCTGAAATTACAATTATTTGGATATTTATCACATCGATTATCTCAATATTTCATAAATAAGATTATTACTGCATCATCATTGTTTCATATATAAATTAAATTATTTAATTTCTAAATATAATAAATAAAACACTATTATGTAGGAAATATTATTATCTTAATAATGAATTTTCATCTTCAAATTTATCTTATATATAACCCTATATTAAAAATGATTTAGTTAATAAACATTGATTTTAACTATTTTAACCATTCTTTAAATAAATTAATAATAAATGTCCTAATCAAATCCAAGTGGGTCTAAATGGTAAAATATTATTACTAAGGTTGTTTTTGGTCGAATTACACTTATCCAATAGAATTAGGACATGTGTTAGGGTAATAACAATATCAATTTTACCCTTAATTATCCTATTTACTTTTAACCATGGTAAGAAAACGTAAAAAGTTACTATTCACCAAAAATTATTTTTATCTCATTGAAACACATTTTAGTCATTGATATTAACCGTGTCTCTAGGATTTTTGAAATTCCACTCACAGAAGCGGTAAAATTATGTTTTATGTGAATTTGCAAATTCTCCTAGGAGGTGGGTAAAAGACGGTGAAAATTTAAATAAAATTATTATATATCTAAAATTAATATAAAATGACTCTAATAACTTAAATTGAACTTATATAGGTACTATGTAAAAATTTTGACCTAAAATTAAGTTAAATAAAATAAATAATTATTTAAATAAAAAGTCTGTTGTTTTTGAATAGTCACCATGTGTTTTCACTATTCATCAAAAATTGAAAGTTTTCAGAAAAATACCAAAAAATCACCCTAGGCTAATGATAAAATTTAAAAAATTTCAAAAAGTGGGTATTACTATTCATAACTTCTAGTTTATATAACATATCGTTGTTTAGCGAAACTTAGTATTGTGTACAACACACGCTATTGTGGAAGGTTGCGATTGCGTGTAATGAAAGCCAAGTAAGGGATGCGTGTTGTGCAAGATCCTTTTGGTGTAGCATACAACAGAAGACATTAATGAAATTAAAACGAATATTTTTCATAAAATATCGGGGTGTTACCTTCTACCCCCCTTAAAATGAATTTCGCCCTCGAAATTTGTCGGGGTTATAAATGGTTTACTACTCGAAAGATTCTTTAATAGAAACCCACATCATAAAAAGGAATACCAAAACATGTCTTTAAAAACTAAAGTATGAAACGTAACAGTTACCCAAATTATCTAATCACTGGGTTTCCACATTAGAGAACGTAGGTGAAAATATGGATATGGAAGAGAAATCTAACAATCATGTTCGGATGGAGTGTGGTAAGAACATGGCTATGAAAAATAGAACAATCACAAAGCCATAAATTTGTGATGACCTAGGGTACCATCTGATTCATCTGATATAAGGGCACTAGGACAACATTTTTGGTTTTCAAGATCATTTCCCTAAAGATGAAGAATTCGAATTAGAATAAATATTTACTTTATTTTGGTATAATCTCACCGTTGTTCGTGCCTTGAACAATTTCCACTTCATCTCTTTAAGAAATTAAGTTGAATTTTTCTTTCGCGAAGTTTTAGAAGATCATGTGATAGAATGATTGGTGATTCGATCTGTCTCAAACATAAGTTAGCAAAAGTTATAAACATAATTCCATCTAGGGTGTGATTAATCATATATGGTTCCAAAATGGACTTATACTTCATCTATCATCCAGTATAATAAAATAAAACTAGTTTCTACTAACCTGGGACTTCTTGTAGGCTAGTGGTAGGAAATAAAGGCTTGTCACACTTTGGTTGCGGGTTCGATTCCCACAGCCTTGTCCGACGTGATGGGTTGTCACTCATTCTGCAGGTTGTCCTTTTTTTCTAAAAATACAATACTAACTTATGTCCAACATAATCCGTTCCAATCATTAGGCTTATCCATAATATTGTAGTCCATTCTCATATTATAGTGAAAATGATTATCAGAGATTTTATATAACAAGCATGTTAATACCATCGTTGATCCCCATATATCATAAGATATGTCTTGTTGGTCACATTCCAAACATTCGAAGGCCTTAGTCATGTATTCTCTTGAAAAATGAATACCCATTGAATCTTAGTGAAAACATGAGTGCTGTCATAAGATAACTCTTTCCAAAAACCAAAACCCCAAAATTCTATATACTTAAACCATCTTATAACTATTTCTTTATATCAGTCATGAGCTCATGAATATTGTCAAACATTTCATTTTCTCCTTATCCCTTCATTACGTGCATATCATCATCTTTTCAAAAATATCTCAATCACATTCCATGTTTACTGGTACCATAAAATTATTGAAAACCACAATAGTCCGATACATAAATATTCCAATAGTCCACGATACTATATACAACATTATTTTGGAACCCCATTATATAAACACTTAATCATTCCACCACATCGTTGTCATATTCAACATTTCCAATAGTGATCACATGTGACTTCCCTTTGTCCTTCGCCTTAAGTGGTTTCTCATGTCGATCATCGCTAACCCTTGGATTAGGGCATTGATTAGCATATTGCCCCATTTCATTGCACTTGAAGAATTGTAGTGTTGGGGGTGCGTTCTTTATAGTCATTTCTTTATTCACATCATTAGAAACCCTTTTTCCATTACTTCGACACTCAGTTTCTCGATGACCTTCTCTTACACAATTAAAACATTTTCTAGTCCCTTTAAAACAATCTCTGCCATGCTTCTTTTCACACATTGAGTATAAGGAAACATTCATCTTATTTTCACCATTATTCTGAGATTTCACCTTGAACTCCATCTTTCATTTCTTGTCAAATCCATGAGATGGATATGTAACACCAACTTCCATTTATACCTTGATAGCACAAAACGAAATTTTTTCATAGCTACTGATGTCTCTTATAGCTAATGCCCTTCAAAGAATTGGTTTTAATACACTGAAGAATAGATCAACATTACATTCAGGTTGGATGATAATGCCAGATGCATACCTTTCAAGCCTTGTAAAATTTGCTTCGTATATACCAACATATTCATCATCCTTTTTCTTTATTTCAAGAAAATCCTTATCCATCATTGTTCAAATAATACGAGTGAAGTACATATTGAAAAATATGTTCTTGAACTCATCCCATTCCATGGACTCAATTTTATCTCTTGGCCTCGTATTCTTGATAATATTCCACTATTTTTCAACTTCACCTTCTAAACGATATACTACTAAGATGACTTTATCATGTTCAGAACATTGACGAAATGAAAATATCTTTTCAGTGGTACTGATCCATTATCCACCAACAAGTGGATCAGAAGACCCACTGAATGAAGGTGGATGTTTCCTCATTAGGGACCCAATAGAATATTCTTCCCTTCCTTGCTCATTTGGAAGTCTAGAATGATTCATAGCTTGTGTAAGAATAGAAATAATATTTTTTACTCCATCTCCCATAACATTTTTTGTTCATGAGGACAATCATTGCATTGTCCATTACATTGATCAACACGGTTCCTTCGGGTTCCAACCATCATCTAAAACCCAAAAAGAATATTGTGAGAGGAAAAAATCATGCTAGGGAAAACAACATAATAAAGGGGGAGTACCTTCAACATCTAACATCTTAGGTTTAATTCTAATATCGTTACCGTAATTCTAGGACTATAATCTATACTTATACTTAACCATAGGGACATCCCTAGACATACCTTAGAAATATATCTAGGGATCTCACTAAAGTTATCGCATCCTAGTTTCCAATGGTTGACTAAACCTTTCCTTTGATACCAACTATAGAGACTCAAAGCATGATGTACATAGACATTACATTACTTTTGCGGAATACATAGTAATTAACAAAAATAGACACACAAGGACGGTAATAGTTTAGTGTCTTTGGAAACTCGGAATATAATATTCTAATCGTGGTGAAAGATCTTCAACATCTCCCATAAATATCTTACCCTTTTTTTCTTACCTAAAACCTTTCTTTATATCTTGGTGAAAAGAAAACATAAAAGGGGTGAGCTCAAATGCTCAGTAAGGGTAAACAAAAGAAATATCAAACTTATCATATTTATAAGAACATAACATTTTGAAAATATTATACAGCAAAAGAGATCATAACATGGGAAAAATCATAGAAGTGAAATGTAATTCCAATAATAATAAAATAAAACATGAAGATTTGTGGAATACACACAAAATCATAGAGAATAATTTCCTAGTAGTCAAGACTCATAGACAAGACTATCTTAGCAGACAAAGTCCATTTCTAAACCGAGTTCACTCCACGTTTCAGTCCTGTTTCACTGAACCGGTTTAACCTGCCATTCCAGCCATGTCTAACACATGAGATATAAATGTTTACCCAATGAATTGGAGGTAGATATATGTCCCACCCATCTCAGAATGATACCATTCTTAGGTGTTCCACAAAATCATAAACCATACTTCATAGCATAACCCATGTAAGAAAAATGAGAATCTTAAACATCATGCCTTCATAACATAATCCATATAAGATAAAAGGACATAATAAAAATAATTCCATCATAACATAATCAAATAAATTTAATTAATAGGGATAGAAACATAAACCTATATTATCTTAGATGGAAAATAATTTTGATAAAACTCTTGAACTCCATTCTTGAGAAAAATATCCTTTCTACTTCTAAAACATTTTCCTTTCTTAAAATGTCATATAATTATAAAATAAAAGAAGTTGATTAAAAATAAACATGAAAATTTTTAAAGGAATCTTAATGGAAATAATGTCTTAAAAAATCCATTCAGGCCGTATAAGTTAAAGAAAAAACTTTCTTCTTATAATTTGGCCGGAAAAGTCAAAAAATACCTCGTACGAAAAAAACGACAAAAGATTCATTTCATATCATTTACTAAAAACCCGTCGAAGGGTAAAATTGGATTTAAACAATTGTATAAGGATATAAATAATATTACATATAGATGAACCATGTATGTGGATGATAAATATTCCCCAATAAATTATGAAGTATAAACAATCTCGGATAAAAATTGAGATTGTGAGACGTGCCCTTACCTTAGGTCCGATATGCTTCATACGTTTCTGAATGACCTGTATAATGATTTAAATAATTTCATTGACATATTACAGAATCATATTCATTGTTATGATATAATATATGGTTCACTTAGGACTTTATATTACCCGTTATTTTGTAAGTTCAATGTTAATGCAGCGTTTTGGGTTAAATCATTTTATTTATCGTATGTGTTTGGACTTGTTGTTCTTGATATTATAACTTATATCCTGATTTAATTAATTCTAGAATGTAAAAAATGATTTATATATAATATATATTCATTATATACATATACATATGATATATAGATTAAATGGAATGAAATAAACCGTTCATGGAGACGGTAGGCTGTACGTACGCATGAACGCTGTTTTCGTTTGCTTATTGAATTGAATGAAACTAAGTAGATGACATACATATATATACACATAAATATAGTATCATTATTCTGTCATATATTTCATGATTACTTATTATATATACTTTATAATCATTCATTAATGGCTAACATGCATAATGAATCTCATCACGTCGTGGAGACGGTAGTCCGTATGTACGCACGAGCGATGATATCATTCCCATGATTGTGGAATTGCATTGAACTTGATGTATAATATTTCAGAATAAATATCACTTTGCAATAATCATATATAGTTATTTATTTACACCATTATACCCATCCAAGTAAGGTGGTTGTCGAAAACATATTACACCACGACGTGGAGACGGTATTCCGTACGTACGCACGTGCGGTGATTATTATTTTACATAGGATGGATAGATGGTGAAATAAGGTTGTTTCATACTTATAATAACATATCATTATATGAGTGATAATTATGTTATTACTTCAAAATAAAACAACTAAATAAGAATAAGTGGAAGGAGAAATAAAGTTGAAAGAATCGGTAACAGACATTACCTCTTCTTTGAAGCGCCTCTTCGAGAACTCTATTTACGGCACTAAAATTGGTCTTTGAAGAATACTAGGACATCTAGGATGTTTCTAGGAAAGTGGAGAAGATAAGTTTTCAGGGGTTGGCCGACCATGAAGGCTCAATGTGGGGTGAGGAAGAGAGGGAGGTGGTGCCCTTTTATAAGGGAGGAGAGGGGCACCTTTGGAATAACTAAAAATATTATTTTATTATAAAGTCATATTAGGTTTTTAATAGCTCCAAATTGAGTTATTTCGAAGATAAGGTTGGGATGGGTCGAAATCCTCTCATCCAATAGAATTTAGACAAGTTTAGGTTTCTATTTTAACCTTATCATTTAGATTTAACTTTAAGTTAAATAATTTCTCTTTTACCGTGTCTTCTTGTTTTATAACACTATAAGGTTAATAAACATACTATAAGAAGCCAAAAGAACCCCAAGTTGTTTATTATTAATATATATAACCTTATATATGTCATGTTTCCAAACCTTAGATAATTTGGAATAAAATAACAATTAATAATATAATATTTGTTTCAAAAACTATGATATGTAAATTTTGACACTATTTAGTAATCGATTTTTTTAAAAATCATAAAATAATTTTTAGTTCGAAATAAGTTAACTAAATCAATACTAACATGTCATATTAACCTAGAATATTATTGTAATTCATAAAAAGTCTCAAATTACATTTATTTGGATATTTATAACATCAATTATGTCAATATTTGATTTATAAGATAATTATTACATCATCATTGTGTCATAAATATATTAAATTATTTAATGTCTAAAAATTATAAATAAAACACCATTATGTTGTAAATATTTTTAAATTTCTAATGAATATTTATAGTCTAATTTATCTTATTTATAACCCTATATTAAAAATTATTTAGTTATTAAACTTTGATTTTAAATATTTTGACCCTTATTTAAATAAATTAATAATAAATGTTCTACTCAAATCCAAGTGGGCCTAAATGGTCATATTTTATTCATAAGGTTGTTTTTGGGCGAATTACACTTATCCAATTGAATTATTACATGTGTTAGGGTAATAATAATATCAATTTTACCATTAATTAACCTATTTACTTTTAACCGTGGGAAAAAAAGTCAAAAGTTACTAATCACCAAAAATTATTTTCATCTCATTGATCCACATTTTAGTCTTTGATAATAACTGTGTCTCTCAGATTGTCAAAATTCCACTTACAGAAGCGGTAAAATTATGTTTTATGTGAATTTGAAAATTCTTCTAGGAGGTTGGTAAAAGACGGTGAAAAGTTCAATAAAATTTTTATATATATAATATTATTATAAAAGAAATCCAGTGACATAAATTGTACTCATATAGGTATTATGTATCATGTTTTACCTAAAATAAATTGAAATAAAATAAATAATTATTTAAATAAAAATTCTGTTTTTTTGAATAGTAACCTAGTGTTTTCACTATTCATCAAAAATTGAAAGTTTTCAGAAAAATACCAAAAATTCACCCTGGGCTAATTTTGATATTATGAATCTAAATATGAAGTACATTTTGAATGATAAAATTTATAAAATTTATAAAAGTGGGTATTACTATTCATAACGGGTAGTTTATATAACATATCGTTGTTTAGAGAAACTAGGTATTGCGTACAACACACGCTATCGTGGAAGGTCTCGATTGCGTGTAATGAAATCCAAGTCAGGGATGCGTGTTGTGCAAGGTCCTTTTGGTGTTGCGTAAAACACAAGATATTAATGAAATTAAAAAGAATATTTTTCATAAAATCTCAGGGTGTTACAGTATAGGGATGGAATAACATAGAAATAAGATCATGGTATGGTTATTTTAAGGGAATATCACATGAAAATGAAACATAACTGAAAATAGAATATGTAGTTTCTTTTACGAAAAATTCGGCAGTCTAAAGTGGTCGAAGAAAATTTAGAAAAATAAGTTGATGAGGGCATAATGGTTCACTCATCAATTGAAAATGAAATTGATAGTGGTAGGTATATATTAGAAAAAAACCCCACATAATAAAAAGGAAACTATAAGACATAACATAAATAAAGTCATGACCTAAAAGTGTGGTGGGGTGAAAGGTTATGTTACCTTGAAGAGTAACATTGAAAGCTCGAATGTTGGAACCTTGGGGGGATTGAGGGAACTTTGGCAGTAATCTGTGGAAGGTAAAAGCACTATAACATAATTTAGGAGTAATTTGGAATGAAATTAAAGAAGGAATAGGTTGGTATTTATAGAAAAAAGTGATGGAATATTTAATTTATTTTCAAGGGACAACACATCGGTGGTATTTGCAAAACCATGGGCTTTCCCATGGTATTTTCCAATGTTATGTGCACTTGGAACACCTCATAAGATATATTACTATTAAGAAGTCGACTATATTTATTTAATCATGATTAAATCATTAATGATGTCATTAAACACATTAAAACTCTAAATTTTATTTTCATTATTCACTAAAAAACAAAAAATCTTATAAAAATATCATAAAATAACTCTAACCTAATATCGATGATCTGAATTCCAAAAAGAACCTCCAATTTATGAAAATAATTTTCTAAATATTTTATTTTTTATTTTTTATATAAAATCATTATATATTCAAAAAAAACTACTCTAAAAATATAACTTGTTAATCACACCTTGAAAAAGAAATAGAGGTCCCATAAAATTATCGTATAACCATAATACAACAAAGTAACAAGTTATGATTACATTTTTTGATAACAAATTTCCATATTAAATTATTAAATTAAATATAGAATAGTAAATAAAAAATTTATGACCTAAAAAAATACCAATACTAATAAATATGATCATTTTTTTCACTTTTGAGATGTCTAAATTGTATATATACCTTAATGGTTGAAGTTTCAATTTTTTGGCTGATTTACAATTCATTACTATTCATTACTATCAATAAGGGTATGTTACTATTCACCAAAAAAATATTTTCATCTTATTTATCCACATTTTTCACCCTAATTACAACCATGTATGACTGATTTTTAAAAATCATTTCATAGAAAATTTTATTTAATAATAAAATATTTTTTTATTATTCATCAAGAAAACACTATTCATCAAATTATATTCATCAAGGAAACACTATTAATCCAATACTATTCATCAAAAAATTAATATTCATCGAAATATTATACATCTTAGAAGACTACTAAAAATTCACCCATGATAAATTTTCATATTTGGATTTCAAAATGAAGTTTATTTAACCATAATAATTTTCTAAGTATGAGAAATTTTAATTTTATAAATAAATATTATATGTTATTAAAAATAATAGAAGATATAAAAAGAATAGTGATATTTCATAGTGAAATTTTTTACAATTAAAAATAATAAAATTATTTTACAATAAAAGGGTTGTTTTTATCATACTCTTAAATTTAAAATAACCATTATTCCATAGAAGATAATTTTTTATAATAAATATATCATTTCTAGAAACTATTATTTGGTGACTAAGTTATTCTATGTGATTTTATTGTAAAACAAAATAAAACGTTATTACGAGGAAAGAGATCCATTAATAAAATAAGTTAAATTTTCTGGGTTGTTACATTCCTCCCCCCTTAAATAAATGTGTACATGCAATTTTCTCTTTTTAGAAAATTATTACTATTGTGAAGATTAAAATTCTAAAGTAATTTAATGTATAAAAAATATTATTATTTAACAATAATTACATATTCTATAAATCCTTCATAATGATTCATAAAAAGCTTAAGATTAAACAAACATATCCCCCAAAAGTTTCAAAACATTAGTGCAGTAAGGAACATTGGCATGTACAACGGATACCCTGGATCCAGCATGAAACTCCTTGTTGGTGTTTTCACTCCTAGATACATGTGTGCCAAAACCACATCCATTTTTCCGTATCCAGAGAAAGATTTATTTGTTCAGAAACCACTTACTTTCTATTTCACCAAAATACTAAGAGGTTTTCCTATATTTATCCTTTTCTATATGGTTCTTCCTAATGATTTCATAGCCTAATTTTCATAAATAACTAAACTATCCATTTATACCAACTATTTCATTCCACCTTTTTATTACATAACTTTTCATTACATTTTACAAACAAAGGACTTTTAAATTCTAGTGTCTTGGAAATCAGGAACAAAAAACATGGAAACATAAACAACCCATTTAAATACCCTTGAAAAGCATCTTGAAAATTCCATCCTACGTAAAACTACAACATCTCATTAGATGAAGGCATATATCAAAAGAATTCTTGAGCAGAAGGCCCATTATGGAATGCAAGGGAATCAGTTTCCATGTGATATCAATGGGAACTCAATGAAAAAAATAAAGACATGTGAAACAAAAAAAAGATTCATATCATATATAAAATAAAATGTTTCATAACATGAATATGTGTGCACAAAATCTCATTTAGACATTCATGTATGAATTACTAAGGATCATCCCCAAGGTGTCATAAAAATTAGCAATGTTATTAACCAAGGTATTGTGGAACTTTCATCTCTAAATATTGAATTTTTTACCCAATGCATTGGAGGACTATTAGAAAACACCCTTAATATGTCTTTATTTTCATGTGATACACATAGATCATAATCATACATTTCATAAATAACCCATAGAGAGTAAAATAAATGGTATTTTCTTCAAAATCATGACGTTTTAAAAGTGCTTAAAAATAGGATCATTATGTCTTTTATACACCATGAAAAGTGAGTGAGGGTTATATGTATGTCAATTACAGAATCAAATAGACCAGTTTTATTTCTTGATTAATACCCCAAAAATTAAAATAGATTTGGGTATTAACATAAATAAAACAAGAGAATTTCATTATAAAGAGAGATTTTGAGACGAAAATTCTGTAGCATAACGGCTATAAAACATGTTTTTAGAAAATAATGAAAAGAGTGGGGGAAAGAACAGCCAATTAAAAAATAACTCATAATATAGTATAGGGACAGAATAACAAAGAAATAATATCATGGTATAGATATTTTAATGACATTCAACATGAAAAGGGATGTTGAATGAAAAGAGAAGATGTGATTTATTTTATAATCAATTCGGCAACCTAACGGCATCACTATGAATTCAGAAAAATAAATTGATGAGAGTGGAAAGGTTCTATCATTAGTTTAACATTAAATGGAATGTATTAGGTATTTATAAGAACAAACCCCCACATAATAAAAAGTAAACTATAAGACATAACATAAAGGAAGTCTTGACTTAAAATAGTAGGGGGTGAAATGTTCCCTTACCTTGAAGAGTAACTTCAACAGATCGAATGTAGGGACCTTGGGGGGCATGAGGGAACCTTTGGAGGACTCCTTTAGAGGTAAAAAGACCATATCATAATTGAGGTGGAATTTGTAATGAAATTAATGAATTAATGAGTGGGTATTTATATCAAAAGTGAGGTAATATTAAAATAATTTCCAAAGGACTCCTCATTGGTAGTTTTTGCAAAACCATGGGCTTGCCCATAATATTTTCCCATGGTATTTTACACTTTGTACACCTCAAAACATATCATACTATTCACAAGTTAACCAGATTTATAACATCTTGATTATATCATTAATGATGTCATTAAACACACCGAAAATAAAATTGTATTTTGACTATTTATCGAAATGAAAACATTTTATAAAAATCTCAGAAATTCACCCTAACATAATATCAATGTTCTGAATTCAAAAATGATATCTATTTTAAGAAACTAATTTTATAAATATTTTTTAATTAAAATTTTTAATAAAATAATTACTTGTTAAAAAACCAACTCTAAAAATATATCTTGTTTTGTAACAGCTTGAAAAAGTAATCAAGTTCCCATAAAATTATTGTATAACCATAAGAAAACAATTGAATTATTGATAATTACATATTACTAAGATACATTACCATTTTAAATTATAAAATTAATTATAAAATTGTAAATAAAAAATTTATGACAAACAAATACCAATACATATACAATGATCATTTTTAACTTTTAAGATGGCTAAATTGTATTTATACATTCAAGGTTAATGTTTCAGTTTTTTGGGCTGATTTATTGTTCACTAATATTCATTACTATTAATATGGTTATGTTTCTATTTACTGAATAAATCAACTTATTTAACAACATTTGTCATGCTGATTATAACAACGTGTGACAGATTTTTGAAATTAATTTCACAGAAAAAGTTATTTAATAATAAAATGTTTTTACTATTAATAATATAAAAACTATTCATCAAATACTATTCTTTAGGAAAACACAATTCATAAAATACTATTCATCGAACACTATTGATCAAAATATTATATTCATCGGAAATTTAAACTTCTTTGAAGACTACTAAAAATCCCCCAAGATAAATTTTGATATTTGGAATTCGAAAATGATGTTTATTTAACTATAATAATTCTCTATGTATGAGAAATTTGACTTTTATATATAAATATCCTCAGTTTTTACAAATAAAAGGATATAGAAAATGAGGAGTGAAATTGAATAGTGAAATTTATGACACTTAATAAAAATAAAATTATATTACAATTAAAAGGGGAGTTTTAATCATACTATTTAATTTAAAATAACCATTATTCCATATGACATACTTTTTTATAATAATTATATCATTTCTAAAAACTATAACTTGTGTCTGAAATAATTTTATGTTCTTTTATTGTAAAACATAATATAAATTAGTTAGAAAGAAAGGGATCCACAAATTAAATAACTTCAATCTTCAAGGTCGTTGCAGTTTTCATCTATAGTATAAAAGGAGGGTAAAAGAGATATGGTGATGAATTATTCCATTATCAAAACAAAATTCTAGTAAATTTAATGTACTAGATTTATCATATTATTTGGATGAAAATGAGGTGAGTAATGAAAAATAAAATAATGGAACTTGAAAGAAAATAACAGAAATACAAAAGAGGAATTTACTTATTGAATATATCATCCTTGAGAACCTCTTTAAGGGAGAGGATTTGGTCTTTTTATGAGACCAAGTCCTTGTAGATGTCGGAGAGGATAATTTGGAGAGATTTGATAAAAATTTGGGCAATGAACACTGCTTAGAAGGAGTGAAGAGAAGAGGGGGGGTGAGGGTCGTTTTTTTAGTGGATGAGAGGAGGGTTTTCCCAATATTTTATCTATTATTATATTACATTGCTAAATAAACTCAATAGTATTGATTATTTGGAAAACAAATAGTAAAATGTGTTTGGGAGTTCAATCCCATGGTTATGACATCATCCATGACTCAATAAATAGTGTATTTAATATAATATATATATATATATATACTAAAAATTACATCATTTTACTATTCACAAAAAATTCATGTATTATATAAAAATAAAAAAAATCATGTCGACCATTTCTTGAACTATAGAATATCGAAATGAATTCTATTTTATGAAGATAATTTTCAAAATATGTGAAATTTTATTTTTAATTAAAATCATAATTTACTTGAAAAATATAAATTTTAAAATTAAAACTAATTTTATAACATAGAAAAATTAATTATGTTCTCTTAAAATTATCATACAATAATAAGTAATCAAAATACATATTTACGAATACATTTTATTAAAGTAAATTTTTATATAAATTATTATGTTAATCATGAAATTTTAATTAATTATACATGACTCACTATGATATAATTATATCATATTGTCACTTATAATATGGATAAATTTTATTTATACGTTCATTGGTAAGGTTTCTTATTCACATGGGTGACCTACTATTCATAAGGTTTGTATTACTATTCATAATGGTAAAATTTATATTTGTAAGGGTTAGTTACTACTCACAAAAAATTATGTTTGTCTTACCGAACTGAAAACATCTAACTGATCACAATTGTGTATGATAAATTTATGGAATTCGAACCAAAGAAGTGGCAATATTTTATTTAAAGGTCACATAGTACTTAATTGTTCATTGTGTTTTAATATAATGTGATTATACTATATGACAATAAAAAGAGAATTTCCATTTATTAATCTTTTGGTCTTTGTAAATGTGAGATTAAAAAACAAACTGAAACATCCTGAATACTATCCATAAGCTAATCATCCATAAGCATTAATTGATCAGTTCTCTCATATAAGAGAATTAACCTACATGGAAACAAATGATTTTTTTCATCTCTGAGTAAGAATAAAGGGTCATGAGCCCTTTGAAGTGGAAGACGAATCCATTGACATGACAATCCTACTAAATTCGATCATTACTCAGTAATCATGCCTATAAAAAGTGTCAAGGATACCATGACCACCCAATAAAACATGTGTGTATTTTAGAAGGTAATATTCCTACGATCGACAATGACACCAAAACTAACCTAATCATCTGAACAGTCACTAGATATAGTACAACATTTGAACTCCAATGGTGCTACATACTACGGGATAACCCCTTCAAAAGAAAAAACGTTGAACCTATCAGCAGTTCACAATAATAAAATACACCATGCCCTATGCCTATCATTTCAATCCATTGTTTGAAGAATAATAACTCCTCCACAAAATACTAATTATTCCATTCCAATGTCTCACAATGAGAAACTAAAACATCAATTACATGAGGGTCTAAACAAAGGACACAACCAAGTACTCCATTATAATATCACTAGATTTACTCACATTTAATATTTAATTGTTTATAAGATCTTAAATCATAACATAATGTTCCATTTATGAAATAATTGAACATGGTAATGTACATAGAAAAATAGGCACGTCTTATCAAACATCTTTTTTTAAATGTAAAACATTTATCAATATCTCATCATAATTAGGAACATTATCATATAAATAAACTCTAATATATATGTAAACCTATAGTGTTCCAACTAATCGAACCCATGTTCATCAGAATGTAATCCAATAGCATTTTCCTAGTTATTGATGTTTCATAACACCCATTGAGAGTTATCTAATTAGAATCATTTCCCAAATGAACAACTTGGGCCCAATTGTGCATATTTATATTTAACCAATTCAATACAGATTAAACTTAAAGTAATTATATATTAATGAGAATTTCACATTACATGATGTTCATAAAAACAAAGGTATGATCACATGGGTTTCCCCAACCCTAATATATAAAGCGCCCACACACATTATAGACCAAAACCTATAACCAATTTAATTGATAATAATAAAATTTAAAAAATATACAATGATCATATACAAAGTATAATTACATGGTTTTCAATATAAAAATATATAAAGAACCCATACTATATTGTTTAGAATTTGGCACCCCTTACTGAAAACAAATTCATTCTAGCATCCTTTATATTTTAAAAATGTATATAATTAGGAGTAAACTTTTGGGATGGTTAGAGTACAGAGGTTACCATTTAAAAATTAAAAGGCACCCATACTCCATACAATTAAAAACCACTTCCCAGTTAATAAAAACCAATATATTTATCCCATGCAACCATTTACATATAAAAAAATAAATTATAATGTCATCATATGGTAAACACAAATAATAATTATACTAAGAACATAAAAATAGAACATAAAACAGAAATACATGAAAATAAAAAACTATAATAGAACATATTTACCCAAACATATTATAATATAAGGCATTCTAAAAATTACTTTAATAGGTAAGAACTCAGAATGATATAAAACTATAGTCATACTATCAAAACCAGTTAGTTTCTTATATGTGTAACTACATGGAATATCCAATGCATTATATTTTAATTTTTTTTTCTAATAATGTTGCATGAAATGTTTCATCCTTTCCATACTAGGAAAAGGGTAAAACTCTATAATTTCATAAATACATAAACTGATAAAAGTACTCAGTTTCTCAATGTGAAATCAAATTCAACTGTAATATAAAACAACCTGAACAACATTCCCATCCCCATCCATTTGGAATATTTCCTGTTTGGGGGTTATCATTCCTACGAATGAATATTTACAAAGTGTTGACACATTCCTATTATCCAATCTACCAACCCATAATATTATGGCAATGTTAAAAATAAATCTATGATACAAATTCGTAATGTACCAACTCAAAATACCTATAAATTGGTAGTCAGACCAGTGGGTCACTTGGACTCAAGCATGAATCATCATTTGATAGAGGCTACTGAGTAGCAGTGAGGGTGTATGGTGGTTATTATGGGGAGACAATACACTAATGTTAGATTATAAGAGTGGTTTATTAGATAAAAAACAAGAGACAAGTGTATAAATAGTAATAAATTAATGAAAGAGCAACTAAATAATTATATAATAACTATATAAAAAAAGGACATCACCAATTTTCAACAATTCACATATGGAAGATGATGCTACATGTTCTAGTTATAAGAATATAAAATATAAATACACTAATAAAATAATAAATTCCCAAATACTAGTTCGGTGAGTAAATATAGAACTAACTTGTTCCTCTCCTCCTAACTCCTAGGTGTAAGCAAGGGAACTGAAGAAAAAGTCCATAGTCTTATAAATATAATTTATAATTGTGTAACCTAGTGTAATGGCATCCCTAGCGGGTTGTGAGATAGTAGAACAATACCCAATGTGTCTAGACCAATCAAATTTTTAAGAAAAATTTAGTGTTGTAGAAATTATAAAATAATAATTAGTACTAAAATAATGGCATAGGTCAGATCTGGTATCAATCTGGCACTTGGAAGAATCTTCCCAATTCAGCTCACTACTAGAATGAATGTATGACCAATAACTATATATATAGTATATATATATATAAGTTATATAATACAACTACCTATATGAACGAAGTGTGTGAATATGCCTAATGTCTATTAACCTGGAAAACTAGTTCTTGATTAGACCTAGGTTGAAATCATGAATCCATAAGCAATCTAATGAGCCTCAACAATTGTGTAAAAGGGTACATTCCCCACATTTGAATAGAGTGGGGTACATCATTCATATCACTTGGTATGGAATGTTTTAATTCGAGGGAAACAGTGGAATCATGGTACATGGTGTGTAAATCACAACACCCATATCATATCGCTGGTGTGAGATGTTATGCACAATACACGATGTAAAGGACGTTGATGAGCCATGCTCAGCAATACCCTTACCATCATTCCCACAAACTATTTTTAAAGAGTAGTCGTATTTATAGAAAATTTCTATGATTCAATACTTTTCATTATATACATTTATCATGTCCATGTAAAGGCAACACTATATTTACAATGAAATAGATGAGAAAATACCTCTTATACATTACAATTATATAATCCCAATTTAACAAGGGTATTTCATTTAAAAAAATCTATTAAATGTGTGATAAATTTCATGGACATTAAACTCTTTAAATTTCATTCCATTCTACTTAACCATTTCATTAACTCGTAGAAGGAATTTAATTATGAACACACAAAACCATTAATACATTCCATTTAAATTACAAACGTAAGACATTAAAATTTATAAATCTAATTGATAAATTAAGATGTGTCATTGAAATGGTTTAATTTTTTACATTTTTAATTCCAATTAAATAAAATAACAAACACTTAGAAGGTATCTTGTATCATTTAACATTTACTTAAAAGGAAAAAACTCCATTTAAGATTGATTAACTCCATGTACCAAAACATACCATGTATCTACAAAATACATTAAATCATAGAAGAAAACCAATTCAACTCACTAGGAATGATTTATATCATGAATATATATTTTTTATTTAGCAAAATAGTATACCTGGATCATGGTGTTTTACTATAGGAACATGGTATTGTTCTTAAGACTATTAATTTAGCATATTAAACATTATTTCAAGAGGCATAATCAAATCATGTTAAAGAATAATTTATTCAATCTATAATAAATCACTAAAAAATAAAAGGAATGTGAAAAAGGGATTAATTAATGCATTGTAAATTTTAAAAGGGAAATTGAAATGGATCCTACCTCAATGGTAAGAAAATGATTCCCAACACTTAACCACTTTAGGATTTGATTGGCGACCACATGAAGCTGCCCATTCCCACCTCCAAGCATATGCACCATTGCATATAAAGAAGGGTAATAAGATCATTAGTATATATTCTCCTATCAATGAATATGTACATGGGGATCCTCACATATATGTTCATATATGAATACTCTAATTTCCTCTTACACGCATATAAATTCTTCATATATATATATATATATATAAGCACACCTATAAACACAAATATATATATGTATTTGAATATTCACTGCAATGGGTGAATATACATATAACAGCCGAACATATGTATTTATATGTCTACCTATGAATATTCAGTAAGTCACCTTGTATGATAGCCACTCAAACCAACCTCAAGGACGACCACATGCAATTCAAGAAAATAATGAGAACCCAAAACATCAAAAGTTATTAAATTACTAATCTCTAGAAAAAAGGTGTGGAATAATCCTACATGGATATGTAGTGAGAAACTTAAATGATTTTAAATGAACAACCTTTATTGCATAACACTAAAATAAGCACGAGGAGTTCTAGGGAGACACACTACACTCCCTCAAAATGAAAGAAAACAAAAAATATAGATAAAACTAATACATTGGTTTTGGAATAACTACACATGGTGATGAGAGAGTGAAAAAACCCACCGAATAAGAGAATATGAGTGAGTAATATCCTTTATGATGAAAGATCCTATATAAACTCAATGATTCTTGGTGAAATCTGTTATCAACGAGGGATCCTAAGAGGGGTGTTGTTCACAAGGCTATGGAGAGGCCCATGGGGTTGGCAATAATCATGATATGTAAAGAGAAACCACTCTTGTGGGTTTACAAAAATTAAACCCTATATAATAATACTCATAATATTATTATTATTAAAAAAAATATTTTAAAATTTAATCAATTTAGTTTCTTAACAAAAACTCACTTTTCCCAGTTTGGTTCATGCAGTTATCCCATTTGATGAAAAATGCATAGATACTACCTATTTCGCACAACCTATCTATGATAGGTGAATGTATTGGGTAATCAATGAAGGGAATTCATTCTCCTATGTTACAACAGAATGATTTTCTACTCTGGGAAAAATAGTTTTAGACAAATAGTGCGCCCTATTCTGACAAGAAAAACCATTATTTTCTGGGGTTTTGTTCTCCCAAGAGGAAATAAATCACCCAAGTAAATGCTCATTCCTTCACCGAAGTCAAAAAAAATACATATAAGTGTTCCAACATTTAGAATTATGTTTTGATGTTCGATCTTAAATATGGCAGGTCCAGTAAATAAGAAAGATAAAATTCCATTGAATTTTTATCCATGTAAAAACATGGGTCATTAATTTGTTTTAAAAGAAATCAACTTCATCACAGAATAAAAAATAATCATGATGGTTTACAAACTCGATTTTATTGTACGTTCTTTATTGTATTGATGTGACTGTTTCATATCAAATTTTTGTATTAATATTATGATTTACAAATTACATGAACTTAATGAACTTAAAATCCTTATTATATGGATCATAAAAATAATTATCCTCCTCTATGGACTTCAAATGTGGTAATATAAAACAATTATAATGTTTTCAGTATATCATGACAATACAAAAAGTTGGTTGGCATGGTGAACCACTAATGTTAGTTGTTTTTGAAATTAATTTAGCTTCACCTTAACAAAATTAATTATTAAAACTGATACACATGTAAGAAGTAATGTTTATCATACATGAAACAACACATTCACACCATATATAATATAGAATGTTTATATAGAACAATACATAGTATTTTTTTCAAGGTTTCATGTTAGTGGGTATCTACACATTATTTTCTACTGGTTAAGTCTTAGGGAATTTATTATCACAACAAATTATAGTTCTAAAATGGTGATAATGTCTCATCAATAAATAAAAATTAGAAAGGGTTGGAGTATATGATCATTAACCCTTAAAGAGGAATCATATTCTTACTACGAATATCTCATGAATGTTTTTATTCTATAAAGAGGTTCCTTATATTGGGATTAAATTTTTTATTATATTTAATTCAATTATTATAAATTCCCCTGAAATACTGAATGTTAATCTAAAAATATAGTATGATCCACTATGTCTCTATATCAAATTAAATTATCATTTTCATAAACCTTTTGTTTTTGACTGAACGTAAATGAACAACTTCAACTACATAAAAAAAACCAAGTTCAATCAATAAATTATGATATCATTTTATACAATGTAATATCATTATACGTTTTATCTTATTACACATTTATAAAATTAATTTATAAAAGAAATATAATTATTTTCATTCATCGATTTAAATCATTTAATGTTTCAGTGTGTGAAACTAAGTTTAATTATTTCATTATTTTTTTAATTTATCTTTTTCTTCATCTTCATTAATAGTTCTATTTTTTTGTTCCATCGTGTTGGCTTCCTCTCCCCTATTTTTCCCATAATATAGAATAATATTCAAAATGATAAATTTTATTTTTATTACTTCATCATATATTATATTCATTGATAAAAATTATATGGTATAATTATTTCATTAAATAACTTGAAATATGGAAATTTAATGAGCCATATATTTCTATGTCATTATCTTAAGTGTAATTTGATATTTTTTATATTAGGTAATTGTCACCATGGGATCATTTATTATTTTTTATACGTATGGATTGTCACACTGTTATGATTGATGGTGCCACCACTGTAAGGGTCCAACCATGTATCCCACCATAGCTATAATGGAACCAAAACATTAATGTTTCGTTAGATAAATTGGTCATATCATCATTAAAAATGGATAACTATGTGTTTCATTTATCATATCTTGTTGAAATTGAATTTGGTGCGAGAAAGAACCATATATATCACCTTATATCCTTTATATATAAATATCATTCCTAGATTATGGGATTCATTCCATGATGGTTATGTTATGTATTTAATAAAGAAAGTATAACATATTTCATTATGAAATATCACCAAAAAGGATAATCATGACATATCAAATGGGTCATTCTATGATATTCTAGATTACGGTAGGATTCAGGATGTTTTGAATAATTTCCATTCCCTAGAGGGATAAGAAAATTACATAAAGGTAAGATGGAACACGAGGATATATTAGGTAATAAATTTCAATTCATCTTGGGTGATGTGTGAAATTTCATGAAAATAGGGGTAACACCATGATAACTCATCACATCAGGGGTATTTTTTGTTATGTGTCAGTTGGAACCATAGAGGAGTAGTCTTAGTTAGTTATATTGTGTATTGAAATATAATGTCAGAGAATAAACTAATCATATATTTTTGAATCCCATTATTAACATAGGGTCAAAATAAGAAATTCAATTTTTTAATAAAAATTATAACTAGGGGTAGAAACATATATTTCCAGTTTTTCCATCTATAATTTAGTAGAAATAAGGGGTCATGGGAGGTTTATCAATCCAACTACTCCTCAATACTTCATCCAATTATTTCAATTAATAAATTATTTATAAGGGGATTTTGCTTGGAAAATCATGCTTCAGTTTTCTCTATATTCTCGGGTTTCCATACCCATCATTAGTTATTAAATTTTTGATCCATGAGATATGGATTATTTAAAATTCAAAGGATGCATCGTTTAGTCCAGATGAAATGGTTGGTATTTTTCTTTCTATGATAAAGGGGATCCTGGTAGGATGAATATAGAAAAAATTATGTCCTTTTATTTAGTGGATCAATTCTCAATTAATATTATGGAATTCATATAAAATTGAAGTAAATTAAATATTTCAGTAATAAATTCTTTTATATAATCAATAAAATTTTTGTATTTTGTTATAGGGGCCCCATTAATGATGCATCCTTACAAGATCAATGTCAAAAAAATTAGTAGGCTATGTTGAGGTTGAGGGAGCATGGGTAGGAATTTAATTTTGTTTTATAGTTAAGGTGTCTTTATAAAACTAAACTATATGCATGTATATGCATTATTACACATTCTTATATGATATTTCATGTTTTATTAAGTTCGATATGATTCAAAAAGTTCCATGATTAATTGGATAATATTCTATTTAGCCTCCAAATGTTGGGGAATATAATTCAATTTATGTTTTTTATTTTTTTATCTCCAATAAAATTTGACTATAATTGGTTGAATAAGTATGTTGGTTTATTGAGAATCTAAGTATTGGTATTTTGAAATTTAGATGAAATTTATATATCCAATGTATGTTTCCTATTTCTATCTATATATTAATAGTGGCTTTATACAAGGGTTATTTTGGGAGTTCTATATATCCCCTGATTTATTAGATATAATCTCAGAAAAAAAAACATGAGTCTACTGTTGTATTATGATCGAGATAGGTTCTATGAGGATAATCATGGTTTTATGGTGAGTGATTTCCCTGGGTAACATGGAAGAGAAATATCTTATGGGATATGTGAATTGTAATTCAATTTATGGTTGAGATAATTTCCCAGATAATATATAATTAGATTCTAAATATATTTTGTGGGTAATATATTGATTATCCTTGATTTGAAGAAACCGATTATGATATAAAAAATATTGGAGGCATGGGAAGGTTCTATTTATTCTAGAGTTTATAAGGGTTAGTGGTGGTGGGGTCACTGTAAGATGATTTGTGTTATTTTACATTGATGAATAGAGACTGGGTTTGGTTAAAAGAACCCAGTAGATTCTATTACGGGAGTGATAGAGATATAGATGTGTAAAAAAAATCAGATGTGATTGAGATAATCATATATAAGGTAACATAAACGGTTAATATGATGAAAATAATTTCATGTAGACATTGTTCTAGGTCTTAATTTTATAGTTCCCATATATTGAGTAACTAAACATGTGAGTTGGGGTTTGACGAAATGTTTTTTTGTGTGGTGGGTGTGACTGATATCAAGTATGACTGGTAGAGAGACATTATGGATGTCTCTATATTTATTGATAATTTGGTGGAAGGTACTACCTTGAGGGAGAGTGTTCTAAAATCTATATTTATTGGGTAACCCACACTAGAAAAATAAGATTGATCATAATTATTTTTTATAGATATAGACGATGGCCTCACATTTTGTGAAATATAGGTGGTATTGATCACCTTTAGTGAGATAATGTTTCCATTATATTCAAACTACAACCCACCCAATGAATGTTTTTAGTTTATGGTATGTTTTAAATATTTGGATGATTATATCACCATGTTTCATATGGGGGTCATGATATGGACCTCCTTGAGTGAGAATGGAAATTTTCCAATTGTGTATGTGAGACCCACCCTCATAGAGAGGAGTTGTTAGTGTAATATGAAATATGATGTGTTACCCACCCTAAATTATTTGTGTGGTTATGGTGACATGATATGGAACTCGATGTTTGGTCCCATCTTAAGTGAGATTGTTCTCTCATAGATTATCCAATGTGAGAGGATATGGTACTATGATAATATTGTAGGAGAAAACCCTAAGTAATATGTCACGACCCATCCCCCGGGGCCAATTCCGTGACTACACCAAGCCCGCATTCAAAAGGCCAGGGGCTGGCGACTAGCACAGAAAGGCGTATTTTCTATAACCGGGAAGGAATTACGTTTATAAAATATTAATACACACAACCAAGAACACAAAAAGATACAAATACAAGTCTACTATATAGAAAAAGGAGTGCTGAATGTAAAAATGGGCCGGAATACAAACCCAACAGTAATAGTACATGTACAACTAAAACACAATACAACTGAAGAAAAAGAAAGACAGCTACTGGGTCGTCCTCTGAGGTTCATACCTAATGGGTAGGTACATATCACCTCCTCATCCCTCCACCTCTTCCCGTATCCTCTGCATACCAACACTCTATATACTACACCTCTAGGCCTTTTCAAATCCTAATACCCTCAGCATCGACCAGCGTTTTCCATCGTCTGCACCAAACAAAACAAGGTACGGGCATATCCTGTGTTGGGGTGAGTATAACGATACTCAGTAGGGACCCAGAGACCCTCAAGGTCTCCCAAAATCCACCATGGATAAAACACACTGCATTGAATCAACTGAAAGCCCTAGTTAGGAATATACCCATACATATACCTAAGTTATCAAGTAAACCCTTCTCATTAATGAGAAAACACAGAGTCCAACACAAAAGCTCAATTATCATCTCTTCCAAAAATGAAAGAATACTACATCGGTAAGTATCAGACAAGTACACCACACATAAGAATACCACTAAGGTATTACAACAAAAGAAAGTACCACAATGGTACTGACTCAGCTCACACCAGGTATTTCATAGGTACCGTAGTAGAGATGATTAGATGAAACTATTGAATTATCTTACTCTGTTAAGTGGGTCTACTGCTGACCCACAAAGGATCGCTCAGTCCTAACCCACATAGGATCTCTCGGTGCTCACGAACATAGGATCGCACAGTGCTGACCCACACTTGATTACATGGAGCTGACCCACACATGATCACTTGGTGATGACCCACACAAGATTACTAGGTTCTAACACACACAAGATTGCTCTTCATTTTTCACATCACAGCCTGCTACTGGGTTCCCACGCTAGTCTTTCTCGTCTCCAGGAGGGTCTGTTCCTCAAGCAACTGTTCGATACTCCAACTGCCAATAAGTATCATGAAGAAGTATCTCAAAGGACTTCTAGGTCAAAGGGGTCTCAACACAATAGATAGTGAATCAGTTGGACGCCTGGTATGTGTGTTAATAGCCTTAGAAACCCAAGGGCCCGATTGGATTTTTGTTTGATCCAACCCGTCCGTATACCAACTTTATCCAAATCCCTAGTGTGGTGTACACAAAGGGACTGTCTCACTCCAAGGATTCCATCTCCACTGACGGTTCGTCAAATGGCCGTATGATGCCAAAGACATGTCCAAAAGAGCGTAAATGGATCAAAGTGGGTCTAGGTTCGGTCTGACTCGGTCAGGCTGATCCGGCCAGTGCCGACCCATTTTGGGTTGACCCGACCCGTGGTGCGGTCTAGCCCACTAGGTACGGCCCGACCCACGTTGGGCGGCCCGGGCTGGGCGGCGCGGAGTCCGCGAGGGCCACGAGGGGTTGCGGGGTCCGCGAGGAGGCATGGAGGCTGTCGGAGGGGGCGGGGGACCATGTGGGCGGTGCGATGTCGTAGGGGGCGAGAGGGCTGCGCGAGGCTGTTGGGGCCGTGAGGGTGGAACGAACTCCACGGGGCCATGATGGCGGTCTGAAGCTGTGGGGTGGCAAGTATGGCACAAGGAGGCGAGGCCGCGAGGCAGCGCAGAGGGACACGAGACGGCGAGACCGTGGGGCAGCGGATACCACGGATGGCGTGAGGCCGTGGGTGGAGGAGGCCATGGTGCGGCGGTTGCTACGGATTGTGCGAGGCCACGAGGACGCGGTAGCTACGGGGCAGCACCATTGCATTATCGTCGTCGACGCAGTCCGTGATGTGCTCGCTGTGATGCCAGTTCCGTGTCATGGCACAAATTCTCCTTCTTCCATCATGATGGATACACCATTCAAGAAAAATGGAAGAGGGGTCGGGCCATGTTTGTTTGGCCTATAGCCTCTACGTTTGAGCAGTAGAAAAAAACACAACAAAAACATGAATGAAGAACGTCAAAACCTAACCTCCCGCAATGATTAGTCCCAAACCCACAAAAGAAATCATCTGAGGGTCAACTAGTTAGGGATTTGATCCACATTCACTATTTTATAACGGAAGAACATGGGAATATATAATCATATACAACTAAATTCCAACCAGGATTGCCCGTTGTTGTTGGAAGGGGTGAAGTCGATGACGTTAGTGTTTCCACAATCTTATGTTCATTGTCGTCGAAGATGTTCTTTCTCGGCATGAGCATTCTCCATTGGGGAGCACGTTCTTTGTTGGAGAAAATGTTCTTCGTTTGAGGGAGTAATCCTCCCAAAGGTTCTCCTCCCCCAAATCCAACAAAATGAAATGTATCCAACATAATAGAATATATTATTTAATTTAATATCGGCATAAAATAGGATGGATTAATTAATTAAAGGGGAGTTTACAAAATTAATTAAAGGAGGGTTGAGATAATTAATGTATGGTGTGGATAGGTTTTTTTCTCCCATAATAAGAGGATCGGGTGCTCCCCACCAACAACCATTAAATTGGGGGTTTTACTAGCTTAGTTGGTCCCCACCACAAAGAATGAATGATGGGAGTTTTTAACCCCTCATGGTCCCCACTTCCATAGCCATCACATGGGAGGTTTATTATAAATAAAATAAAATTTATTTTAGTTTAGTTTTCATTCCCACAAGATACCCCAAAAACTATCTTTCACGCTCAAACTACTGCAGTCGAGGTGATGGTCTCCTTATGCCAATACTGGCGCTGTGAGTTCAACAGTGTCCTTGTATTTTAATTCCGAGCACCAGTTCAAAAGTTACAAAAACCCACTTGTACGTTAACTGAATTTACAAAAAAAAATTCATAAATTCATTTCGAGCACATCGGGCCTCGAAATCACACGTCGTCAGTTTTTGCGGACTCGTAAAATATCCATATATTAAAAACATATTACATGGAATTCTTGGGCCATTATATTCTCCCCACCTCAGGGCTTCGAATCCCCATAAGCCATAACTAAAAATAAGGAAACAAGTGGGGGTACTGAGAACGTATCAGATCCTCTCGCTCCCATATACTCTCCTAGAGGATCCTGTGCTACCAAATAATGCACACCAAAGGTATCTCCCATACACGAAGGAATCGCTCTTGTCGATCCTCAATCTCTACCGGAACCTCTATAAAAGGTGTGCCATCATTGACGTCCAGCTCACTGTGGACGATGATGTGAGAAGGGTCATGCACGTATATCCTTAGCTAGGATACTAGAAGTTGTCGTGCATCTGGTGCAACAGTGGTGGAAGAGCTAAGTAGTAAGCCACCTCGCCAGCTCTGTTGGGGACCTGAAAAGGTCTGATGTTCCTAGGAGATAACATGACGCCTCAACCAAATCTCCATAAACCACAACAGGGGTGAAACCCGTAGAAAGGTGTGGTCACCATCATTGAACTCTAGAGTTCTTCGTCTCTTGTTGGCATACGACTTCTGCCTACTCTTTACAGTCTTCATCCACTCCATGATGATCTGTACTTTCTCGGTGGTAGCCCGTACCATCTCTGGTCCCACCAGTGTTGACTCCCTTGGGTGAGTCCAACACAAAGGTTATCTGCAAGGTCGCTCGAAAAACGCCTCAAAAGGTTCCATCCCAATAGTTATGTTATAGATGATATCGTATAAAAACTCAACCAAAGGACACTCATCCTCCCAACGACGATAGAAGTCGAGGATGCAAGAAAGAAACATGTCCTCGAGGGTCTGAATGGTCCGCTCAGTTGGGCCATCCGTCTGAGGATGGAAGACGATGCTCAAATGAAGCTGCATTCCGAAAGCCTCATACATCCCCTTCCATAGCCGGGAAGTGAAATGTGAATCACGATCGGAGACAATCGTTTAGGGTACTCCATGTAGCCGCACAATCATCTGCACATAGAGTCATCCTAATCTCTTTTCTGAACCATACTCTCTAATCGGTAGGATGTGGGTTGACTTGAGAGTCGGTCGACGATCACCCAGATAAATTCCTGACCTCTAAATGTTGATGGAAGTTCCATCCTGAAGTCCATGGATATTCCATCTCACATCCACTATGGGACCTCTAAATGTTGAATCAAGCATGTGGGTTCCTGATCTCCACCTTCACATGCTGATAAGTGAGGCACTGAGAGTCAAACTCTACAACTTTGTTATTCATTCCCGTCCACCAGTGATGTATTTGGAGATCCTGGTATATCTTCACCACTCTTGGATGTACCACTAAAGGGGATGTCTGGAACTCCATCAACACTTCCTCCCAATGTCACACCGGTAACATGGTACATCCTCTGAAGAGGATGACATGCTCCCCACCTTCAAAAAAATATATCAGGTGCCTGCCCTATGGATATCTGAGAATGTCGAGCCTCGTAGTTAGCTTCCACATGTTATGCCTCCCTCAATCACTAATGAAGTGGGGGAGTGACTGTAAGAAACTGAAGAAATACTGCTCCACCCCAATCCACAAAGGATATCGACAAAGCGGCTAGCTACTCTTTTTCCTTGAGTAGGAGCAGTATACCAGACCTCCTGTAGAGTGAATCAGCTACAACTTTCACCTTCCAAAGAGTATAGAATACCTCGATTTCGTTGTCCTAGAGGAACTCAAGACAACATTTATGTCTCAGGCTCAGGTCCTTTTAGTAGAATATATACCTGAGACTCTTGTGATTAGAGTACACTGTAAGACGCTCACCCATCAAGTAATGTCACCACCACTTCAAGGCGAAGACCACTGGTGCTAACTCTAGGTCATCTGTTGCGTAGTTATTCTCATGTTGTCTCAGATCTCGAGAACCATATGTGATCACTGCTTGATCCTACATCCGGAGACATCCGTGTCTGGTCCCTGATGCATCGTAGTAAACTATGTACCCTCCACCATCTTCTGGAAGCCTCAAGATGGGTTCACTAGTCAGCCTGAGCCTCAAATCCTAGAAAATCCACTAGAATATCTCCAACCACATGAAGGGTTTTCCCTTCTTCTTCAATGATGATAAAGGTGATGCAACTCTTGAAAAATATGGCACAAATCTATTGTAGTATCTGACCAATCCTAGGAAAATCTATATCTCAATCACACTCATGGGTGGTTCCTAAGAAAGTACGGCATCAATCATCACTTGATGCACTACAAATCCAGCCTTTGAGATGATGTGTCTCAGAAAGTGAACCTCTTGAATCCAGAACTGGTACTTCAAGAGCTTACCATAAACTGCTGCTCTCAGAGTATGTACCAAACTATATACAGATGATAGGCATGCTCCTCCTCAGTAGTCAAGTAGATCAGAATGACATCAATGAAGACCACCACAAAGAGATCAAGGTATGGCTGGAAGATCTTATTCCTGAGTCCCATGAACACTGTTGGAGCATTAGCTTTGTCGAACAGCATAACCAAGAACTTTTAATGGTAATATCAACTTCTAAAAGACGTCTTATGCATATCATATTCTCATAATCTGAGATTGTGATAACATGATCTAAGGTCAATATTCAAGAACCATCGTGATCCCTTCAGCTGTTCAAAGAGGTTTTCAATACTCAGAAGTGGGTACTTTTTCATCATGGTCACTTGGTGTAGGCGATGACAGTCATCACAAAGTCTGAAGTTCCCATCTGCCTTCATGGAAAATAAAATTGGGGCTACCCAAGGGGAAACACTGGGCCGAATGAATCCCTTCCCTTGCAAAGTCCTCTATCTGTACTCACTGCTCACGAAGCACTGTGCGATCCATCTGATACGTTGGTTTAGATATCGGTGTTTTCCTGAGGGATAAGTCAATGTAAACTTCCACATCTCTACAAGGAGATAGACCCGAAACATCATCAGGGAAGATATCCACGTACTGGTGTACCAATAAAGTATAGGTCAGACTCTCCACACCAACTACTCCAAGAGTATGGCTAGCCAACAGATGAGTGATCAGATGCACTCTCTTTAGGGTTAGTCCATGTTGTGCTTCATAGGCTACCTTCTCACAAGTGATGTTAAACCTAGTCCCATTCATGTGGACACTCCACACTTTGTTCCTAATACAGTCAATCTGAGAATCGACTGCAGATAACTAATCCATACCCATGATAATGTCATAAGGCCTCGACGCTACTACTAAAAAATCCAAGTCGAAGCTCTAACCTCCTAGAGTAAGCTCGCTCTACGGGCACAAGTGTATAATAATGGAATTTTCTCCCATAACTGCCTCTAGCAATAAGAATCGAGCAAACCACTCCATTGGAATATATGAGCTTTGAATGAGGTAAGTGGCAATAAAAGAATGATTGGAACCTGTTTCTATAAGTATTGTAGCAAAGGTGGAGTAGACACAGATCCTAATTTATATCATATTCGGAGCGCTGTGATCGTAGGCCTCTGCTGCCTGGAACAGAGATCGACCCTATCCCCTTTCTCTCTGTGGTTGGGTTGGACCACCTTGTGGTGGTGGTGGTATCATATTGAATCGTCACCCACCACCAGCTGCACAACCAACTCCTCTTCCACATCCGCCTTCTCCATGCAGCCCTCCTCTGTCATGCCTCTATCTCTGCCTGGACAGTCGTTCAACCGTCTTCTGATCATCTGTATGGTGGGCCAGACAGTCATGAGCCTTGTGACCATACTCACCACATGCGTAACAATACCTGGTCCTGGAATGAGAGGCTCTACCTCAGGTGCCCTGCACAACATACCCTGAATCATGCGGTTGTCCACCTGAAGGTCTGGTCCTTTTGGACATCGACGACATCTTTCACCTACCAGCTTCAGAACACTCTTCTACATGAATAATGGTAGTGGGTCATGATTCTGTTGAATGATCATCAAGGAAACTATCCACTATGAGGGAACTCTCTAACACCCCCGCCTACGTCAGGATGCTAAGAGAAATCATCGTAGCCCTGATCTCTCAGCTAAGACCCTACTTGAAGGTTTGGGACCTAAAAATTGGGCGACACATCATATCAGTGGAGTAATGTGAGAGGTCAATAAACCTTACTGAGTAATGAGACACAGTCACTCTGCCCTACTGTAGATAATGTAGCTACTGAATGCGCACTGCGCAATGAGTTGCTGGAACAAACGCAGCACAAATCAGGCTCTTGAGGTTTGCCCAGAGAAGCGTCACATCGTTGTAAAACGGGAGCATCATGCTCCACCATCTTCCTGATTCTTCCTGTAAAAGGATGGAGACACGGATCACCATGAGATCAGTTGGTTTCCCTACTAGTCAGATGACTCTCTCCACGACCACCAGCCAATCCTCAACCACATGTGGGTGCGTCTCTACCCTAAACCTGGGTGGCCTCAGGTGCTGGAACTCGTGCAACGCACTCAAGCAGTGTGAACCCTATTCTGCTGGGGATGGTGGCATCGGTGTCTCAATGGGTAATGGTACTGTTGGTGGCTCCGCTGGTGCCTCTAAAAGAAGAGGGCTCTGCACCGAGTCCTCATCACTCGATGGGCTATCAGTGCATGCTATTCTTGGAACCCTAGTTAGCTGTCTATGTAGAGGCATCCTAAAAAGAAACAAGTGTGCCAAAGTGAATAAGTTATACCTGGTGAGCTGACTGAAGGAGATCACAATGAAAACTCTTGAAAACACACACGCAATCAGTGTTTTGGTGCACTGAGTCATATATCAGATGTCGGGTTCCTTGTGTTTGGATATGTCATCCACCACACCAATAATAGATTACCTGAACTGATAACCACACTCACTACACTTAACAATATTTCCATTAAAAAGATCAGAGTCATATGTTTTACCGTAGAACTGACTCCTCTGATAATAATTTTTCATGACCCATCCCCCAGGGCCCATGTCGTGACTACCCCAAGCCCACCTTCCATAGCCCAGGGGCTAGCGACGAGCAACGATAAGCGTATTCCCTATAACCGGGAAGTGTTTCCTTTATAACGTGTAAATAATCCCAACCATAAAGACATCAATAAATGAACAAAAGTCAACTATATAGAAAAAATATTGCTGAAATTAAAAAGGGGTCAGAAAACAAGCACACTAGTAGTAGTAAAAGTAAAACTGAAACACAATACAACTGACAAAAAAGAAAGGCATCTACTCAGTCGTCCTCCGAGGATCCTACCTGATGGGTAGGTACACATCACCTCCTCAACACTCCACATCCACCTGTCTCCTCTACATACAGACATGCTGTAAACTCCATCTCTGGTCCTCGTCTAATCCTAGTACCCTTATCCTTGATCAGCATTGTCTTTCATCTACACCAAACAAAACAGGGTGTGGGCATAGCTTGTGCATGGGTGAGTAAAATGATACTCAGTAGGGATCCCGATACCCTCAAGGTGTCACAAAAATTACCAAGGATAAACCACACAACACGGAATCAACTAAAAACCCTACTTAGGTATATGCACATACATATACCTAAGTTTTCAAGTAAAACCATCTCAATCATGAGGAATCAAAGAATCCAACTGAAAATCCCAAAGCTCATCTTTTACACAAAATAAGGAATACCACATAGGTATGTATCACACAGGTACTCCACACATAATAATACCACTATGCTATTACCACAAAATAATGTACCACATAGGTACTGACTTAGCCCACACCAGGTATTTCTTACGTACAATAGTAGAGATAATTAGATTTAACAACTGAATCATCTTACTCTATTAAGAGGCTCAACCGATGACCCACACAGGATTACCCAGTCCGGACCCACATAGTATCGATCAGTTCTCACCCACACAGGATCACTCAATGCTGACCCACATAGGATCGATAGGTGCTAACCCACAAAGGATCGCTTGGTGCTGACCCAAACTGGATTTCTAGGTGCGTACCCACACATTATCGCTCTTTATTATTCACATCATAACCAGTTACTAGGTTCCCCCACTAGTATTGCTAATCTTCGGGACGGCCCGCTCCTCATGCCACTGGTTGATACTACAGTTGATAAGAAGTCTCATGAAGATGTATCTCAATCGACTGTCACATTATTGGGGTCACAACCCAATAGATGGTTTTTCAATCAGATGCCTGGTCTATGAGTTATTAGCCTTCTAGTCCTAAGGGACAAGATGTATTCGTGTTCGATCCAAGCCGACCATACAAAAACTTAATCAAAATATTTAGTGGGGTATACTCAAAGGGACCATCTCGCTCCAAGGTTTCCAGTTCCACTAACAGTTCGTCAAATGGACGTTTGGTGCCATAGTTATGGCCAAAAGTGCATAAATTGGTCAAAGTGAGTTCGGGTCCAGTCCATCCCGGTCGAACCGACCCATCTTACGGTGCGGACCAACCTAAGCGATGCGATGGACACTAGGGCCGCGAGGGGATATGGTGGCTGCGATGCGGCGTCGAGGCCGCAGGGGGGAGGAGGGAGGCCGCGGGGGCTGTGCAGGAGGCAGGAGGCCGTGGGGAGCTGTGAGGGCGGTGCGATGCCACTGGGGGCAGTAGGGGTGGCACGAAGGCATCAGGGTAATAAAGGTGGAACGAAGCCACAATGACGTGAGGTCGCAGGGCAGTGTAGAGGGCGACGAGGGGCAGATACCACGTGGCGGCGGAGGATGAGGATGGCACGAGTCCAGGGGGCGGCGGTGGTCGTGGGCGGTGGAGGTCACGGGCGGCAGAGGTCGTGGTATGGTGGTGGCTATGAACGGTGTGAGACTATGGGGTGCGGTGGTCGGGGGGCGGCACCATTACACTGTCCCATTTTTCGTAGCTGGCGATTTTCCATCCACCACATCCATTCGTTGTCTTGCCACAAATCCACCTTCTTCCATCGTGAAAGATACACCATTCAAGAAGAACGGCGACGGGTTCAGGCCGTATTTGTTTGGCTTGCACCGTCCACATTAGAGAGGTTTCAAGCGGCTCAACATGAACATGAATGAAGAATGTAAAACCCTAACCTCCCACAATGATTATTCCCAAACCCGTAAAAGAAATCTTCCATAGATCAACTAGTTAGAAATTTGATCCACATTATTTCCTTTAGAAGGGATGAACATGGGAATATATAATCATACACAACTAAAACCCAGCCTTAATTGCTCTTTTATGTTGGAAGGGGTGAATTCAGTGACGTCGGCATTTCCTTGATAGTCGTTTCATTTCCGTTGAAGACATTCCTCATTGGCGTGAGCGTTCTTCGTTGGGGAGTGCATTCTTCTTTTGAGAACACATTCTTCGTTGGAGAGAGTTGTCCTCCAAAACCTTCCCCCCTCTCAAATCCACTAAAATGAAAAGTATCCAACATAATAGAATATGTTGTTTAATTTAATATTGGAAAGATATAGGTTGGATCAATTAATTAATAGACAATTGGTATAATTAATTAAAGGAGAGTTGTCAATATTAATGTAGGGAGTTGAGAGGTTTTTTTTCTCCCATAATGAGGGGTTCGTGTGTTCCCCACCACCAAGCGTTGAATTGGGTGTTTTACTAGCTCGGGTGGTCCCCACCAACAAGCATTCATGTTGGGAGGTTTTAACCCCTTCTGGTCCCCACCTCTATAGCCTTTACATGGTAGGTTTGTTAGAAATAAAATAAATGTTTATTTTATTTTATTTTTTATTACCACCAAAGACCCCAAAACCTATCTTTTACCCTAGACCGACTACGATCGAGGTAATGTTCTCCTTAATCGAATACAAGGGGTGTGAGTTCAATGGCATCATCATATTTGAATTTTGAGAACTGGTCCAAAGTTACAAAAAACCCGCTAATACGTTAACTGAATGTACCTGAAAAAAAGTTCAGAAATTCATTCTTGGCACTCTGAGCCTCAGAATCACTCGTAGCCAGTTTTCACAGACTCATAAAAATCCCATATATTAAAAAAATTAACATGGAATTTATGGGTCTTTTCATAATATATTAGAGGTCATGATATTGTATGAGATGAGATGTGAGGCTGAATATATGAATATTTTTAAATCTATTTTTTGGGGTAGTGTACATGAAATATTCTAGCACCATAAACAACATTATTAGTGGTTTGGATTATGGGTATGTTGTGACTTATTCAATCAATAGCTTCCCTAGAGAGGGTTCAGTGTCTTGTTTTCATAGATAAAACACAATGACTTGATATACATTATTACGTGTTATATTTCAATCTATTTATACTCCTCAAACAGTGAAATGTATATGATATAATATATTTGGGGAACATGGTAATAACCTTTTGATATTTATTTATCAAATATCATATAGGAACCCTAACACATATATAGACCTGACGTATAATATTTTATTATAAACATAAGAAGCGAAGTGGATAATGATAGAGTATTTCATTGGTAATGGATATGGTATAAAGGAAATGATATAGTTTATAGTGGAGGCTCATTATACATTTAATTTTATTTATTTTCATACATGGTTTTATTGGGCTAGATTGGTTTGGATATATTTCTATGTGACTTTATAAACATTTTTATTAGAATACATTGTTATTTTTCATGTGTACCCTGATAATCACATAAATATTTTCAATTTTTTTGTCATGTGTGATTATGATATAAAGGTAAAAATGATGCCAATGTATGATTTAATCCTTAAAAACAAGTCTATTGCCTCTATTAAATGGGGAGGATCACAAGAGGCCATGTGAAACTCATGTTATGGTAATATCATATTATTTTATCAATATAATTACAAAGGGCCATCGATATTTTTTTCTCATGTATTATAAAGTAACTAATGGTAAAATAATTTTGTAATGTGTCATCATTTTTTTATAGACATCATATTCACGAGTCATGATCGTATTTTTTGGTGGGAAGTCCACACTATCAGGGTTATCACATATTTTTCATTTTTACCATGTTTATGGTTGTTCTATTATTATTTTCAAGAATGATGTTAAGGTAATAATTTATTTACAATTTTTATCTTCCCCAAATTTGATAAGAGGACAAATTAATTTCCTTTTTTTTTTGAAAGATTCATATAAATTTCATTATATTATAAGTTATTAATTTTACTAACAATAGTCAGTATATTTTTTTAACATCATAATTTAAATATGTTGTTTTCATCTATATAAAATGTTTATGTAATTTAAAATAACTAGATAATTTATTTTGTTGATCCAAATTTACAAGGAAATTATCATGTTAATTTTGAAATGGGGTTATACAATCCCTTGGTGTAAGGGTTATATAATAAATTATTTTTTTTATGAATTAATTTCCCATGTAATTTATTAGTATTGGGATTGTATAATTGGTAGATAATTTGGAATGTGAATTTTTCTCATGGTGAGTTGAATCATATTGATAAATTTGAGGAAATGATTCTTATATTCCCCGTTTATTTGATAAATATGTCAGATAGAATTCTTTTTGTAATGATGTTTCATTTAAGGGAAGGATTAGTTGGATGCCTAACCTTTTTGGAATTTGGATTTTTTATTATTTCATGGAAGATTAACAGTAGTCCATGAATTTTATTATATTCATTATCCATCATTGAAAATAATCTCTATGGAATATCTTGGAAATATGTTTTTTAATTTTGGGGGAAGCATAGTTTTCTATCAATTTTATTTAGTAGAGATTTTGCTGTACATGGGTCCATGGAGTATGAGTCTGATTATTTCAATGGCTAGTACATAATAATACATCGATATTTTTTGGATTATATTGAGTTATATAATTTAATTATAACCCATCAGTGGTTCTCTTAAGTATAAACCATATATAATAGGGAGAGTTAGGGTTGGTATAAAATTCCCATGAAATGCCTCGATGTATAAAGAGATTTAAATAATTTAACATATATTGCTTTATTTTATTTACGATATTACTATCATCTCATATATATTTTTTGTAATTTAGTTTATTATAAGAAATCATAAGGATTTAACAATATTTTTCTAAATTGCAACATATCAATGAAGGATTGGTAATTTATAGTGGATCACAATTATGAAAGTCAAACCTGGAATGATTTGAACATGGAAATCGCTAGGACTATTATGAGAATGGAACCCTGTTTTTTTTATGAGAATGATATGTTTATCCCCAATGATAATCTTTCACTTTATAGATGGATTTTTTTTACATGTTATGGTCAATTTTATCTTGGCCTTTGGTAAGTGTTTTCATTGATTGTGTAACTTCCCATGTAAATAAAGAATATTACATTTTCATATTTATTAATATTTGTGAATAAAATATTTATATTACTTTAAAGGGGGTTCTATGTTTGATGGCGTACCCAATACACAATAAAGAGATTCTTTGAAATCTTACGTAGCACAAAAATAACATCATAATATTATTTTAAATGGTAGATAATGTCTAGCCGTTTGAATAACAAGAATGAATGAAACTAACTAAAATATGATTATATATGTTTGTTAAATTTTTTTACATTACTCAATAAATTTTATAGGCTTAAAATGCAAATGAATCTATTTTTATGAATAAATATTCTAATATTCTATAAAAATATGATTAATAGACTTTTGATGGAGAACCCTTTTAAAATCCACTTTATGACAATTTTATATGTTATATTTGGAAAAATAAAATCCTTCTTTAGAATCAAGACAAAAATATTTACTTTGTGTAGGTTTTTGTTATTTTTTTTGATAATGTACATTTTTAACGAATAAGTGAAAAATGTTGTATTTTAATTCAAAACCTATTTTTAATCTAATTTATTTATATTATTAGATATTCTATTGAATTTGTTTTAAAGTGAAATTAGAATATATTTTTACCATTTAATCCAATGGTGGTCATTGGAATTAATTTTACTTTGAAATCGGACTTAAACTAGTGTTAATATTTTAATATATATTGTTTCTTAAAAACACACTATTTGTTTTGACATTGGAAATTAATTATTAAATATATTAATGAAAATTATATGTTTTGAATTTTTTAAAATATACATCATTTTTGAATTCGGAATATCAAATGTAGACTAGGGTGATTTTTTGGTATTTTTCTTAAAAACTTCAATTTTGATGAATAGTGAAACCACTAAGTGGTAATTAAAAAACTGATTTTTCGTTTAAATGAAACTTTAACACTTGTTTTATTTGAATTTCAAAAATCCATCATACATGGTTGTCATTAGGATGTAAAATGTGGTTCAATGTGATTAAATTTTTTTGTTGAATAGTAACTTTTAAGTTTTATTAATTGCGATTAATGGTAATTAGGGTAATTTAATGTAAAGATAATGTTATAATGTTATGAAATGACCCTGACATATGTCCTACCATTATTGGATGAGTCATGGCCAACCAAAAAAATCCATGGGTCATCTTGGGGACTCAATGTAGCTACTTTGGTAGAAAAATGACATTAATATCTTTTTATTTAAAGTTAAAATAAAAATGTCACAAACATGTATTGTTTTACTAAAACAATTTTTACATGAGGTTATACAAGTCATATTTTTGACTTCAAATATTCATTAGAAATATAAAACTATTTCTTACATCATGTTAATTTTTTTATAATTTTTAGACATTAATTAAATAAATTTATTTATGACACCATGATGATGCGGTGATTACCTCATTAATGAACGATTTAAATAAAATTAGAAGATAAGTTAAAATATAAGAAATTCACTTGTAAAAAACCTATTGGATGGGTGTATTTAGAAAACTTATCACCTTATCCTCGAAATATATAATTGTGGGACATTTAATATCTGAAATATATTTTATAATAAAGTAACTTTTCGAGACATTCAAGAGAGCCCCTCCTCCCTCTTATAAAAGGACCCCACCTCTACCCACATACCCACACCTCTCATGCCATTGGCTTTACCAAACTCCACACAGTTTATATCTACACATCCCTATTTTCATCCTAGAACCCTTACCTTATGCATAAATATCTTCAAGAAACCCTTTTGGTTCAATCCAAAGGGAGTTACCCGATTTAAAGGTAATTACCTCTCTTATGTTGTTTTGTTATATTTTTCTTCTCCAAACCCCTAAACTCTATTTATTCCTTTAGGTTGTAATAAAAATATTATCTTAAATATACTAGGACGTTTTTATGAGAATTATTAGAGCTACAATCACACACACCTACGTCTAATGGTTAAAGAACATACTGTTTCTGTGGATGGCGAATTACTGCCTCACAAAATGATGATTGTTCTATCTTCTCCTACCACCTCTCATGGTGGACATTATGATGGAACTATATTTATTTATGATATATATTATATTTATTTCCTCTCTACTCTTTTTTATTTTACATTTAAAACATAACTTTATTTTTTTCATGATGTGCAAATGTGATAATTTCATTTGAGGAAATGTGGACTACCGCCCCCTCAAATGATGTGACTCGTTCATTCAATACATGGAATGTATAAAGAATGAAATTAATGAAATTATGTTACCAATATAAAATTATTATTATACTGTAATTATAATATATATATATCTCTCTCATTTAGTTTTAATTTCATTAAATACGAAATAGAAATGAATGTAGCATTCATGCGTACGTATGGTTTACCGTCTCCATGAACGGTGCATTTCATTTCTTACCACTAAATGTTATGTAATATTATAAATGAAAGTATTTACTGGATATATATTATATATATGATATCTACATCATGAATATTATTCTGGATATTATGGATATTTTACCACATGAACAACATGTAATTATAAGAAGTTTATTTTTGACTCAAGTACCAATGATCAACAAAACGACTGTTATTAACTTAAATAATTACATGATGTTCATAAAATGGTAATAAATGATATAAATTGAAAAACTATCTTAAAAAAGGTTCTTAATCTAGTATAAATTAACTCTAGTTTATTATTCATTATATTAAAGAATGATCGAGTCATGTCAGACACGAGGTAAGTGATCCTACCTCTATCTTTCTTTTTAAGTACTATCATTTATGTCATTTATTTTAAGCTCATCTTTCTTATGTTGGGGCACGTTATTTCATATTCCTTTTACTATAAATTTTATGTTCATATGATGAGAGAGCCTATTTTATGTCATCAATCCATTTTTTTGGATGTTTTATGTGGCGCCGTTAGGTAGCCGAGTTTTCGTAAGGGATTTTTCATCTCCCTTTTATTCAAGTGAGAATTATGCTACATTTGCCACTATTTACTTTCAATGGTGTATTTAATTTCCATTATTCTAATATTTGTGTAATATAATTTCGTTTATGGGTATTTACATAAATTTTTAATAGTCCATCTTTCATGGGGTGTACGTTTCAAAAGTTACCCAAGTCGATAAGGGAACCTTTCACCCTCCTCATTTTAAAAGACTTCTTTTGTTATGTCTTTTAATTCACATATTATTATGTTGGGATATGTTATTATATATCCTTGTTGATGTAAATTTTATGTTCAAGTGATGAGATACCATTTTCTCTCTCATCAACTCCTTTTCTGAATTTTAATGTAATGCTTTTAGGGTATCAAATTTTTGCAGGGGAACTTCTTAACCCAATTTCAATTCATTATGTTAAAACTCTATTTTTGGATTATGTCATACTATGAATATGTGTGGATGACCTCTGATTGTTTTACACTTAATATCCTCTTATATTTGGTGTATTTATATTTGTCACACATAATTATGTAACTGATTTATCCTTAATCTAAGGATACCGTCTTTGTATGGGACTTCATCTCAATCTCCTTTCATTGAAGAATATTTTGTTTTATACACAAATTTATTTTATACGGTGTATAAACCCTTTTGACTTTTACATTTATTAAAAATGAATATTTTTTATACAAAGCATTTAACTAAACAACGAAAGGGAATGCATTCGTCGTACGTATGTTGTGACAACGACTTCTCCGCCGTTGTGACCATTATTTGAGTTTCGACTTCCTCTACAATCCATAACTTTTTTTAATTGAAAAATAGATAACGTGTTTTACATACTTTTATTTTGGTATTGAAAATGGTTTTGAAAATATTTTTATTATATCAATGTGTTGTATGGTATCTTGTGATTGAAATGTGGAAATGATATGTTTCCTTTATGCATATTTTATGTGATACGATTATTTTATGGTTCTTGGGAATTGTTTATGAGTACAGGTTTTTCCGTGATAAACTAAGGGTGGGTGAGCCCGTGATAGCTCTCAAATACATTGGGTAATGTGAATGGGTTAAACTCTATGGTTTCTATGAAGCGATTTAGGGAATATACTGTGATGGGTATTCCAAATGTAACCATGAGGGTTACACCTTACATAAGAATGTTATGAATGCCTCAAGTTACCTTTATATATTATGATTTATATGAGTAATTCGTAAATCTTATGATTTCATGAGGTATGTTGATGTTCTTATGTTTTATGAGTAATGTATGATTTCATCGATTCTTATGTATACATGGACTAATGTTTTCATTCGGTATTTTTATATCCCTTACTGAGCTTTTTTATGGTCATCCAATGTTTTTGAAATGTTTTCCACAGGACTTAAAGATGAATATGGTCAAGGATGGGATCAAGGAAATACATGCTATCTAAAACATTGAACTATACAAGTTTCTTTTTAAGAGTTTTTGTTTTATAAAAAAATGGAAACTGAGTAGAAGTGCCTACTTTGTAATCTTGTGAGATGTAATAGTTATGTCCTAATTCTCTAAAACTCTAAACCTGAAAAGATCCTTAATGTGAATTATTTATTTAATTCATGATTTTGTAATGTTTTAAGGTTGGGTCCTTATAGTTGGTATCAAAGGTCGGTTTAGATAACTTTATAGGTTAGGGTATTCTTTAAGCATAAGTGACATTTCCATAATGGTTGGGACATCAGAAAGAGTCATAATTTTTAGATAAAGTGTATGAGTAAGTATATATTAGTGTTTATATTAGTCTTTAGTACATGATGATTTTGTTGATATACTCACACTGACATTTTTTTTAGTAAATGGTTGGATCTAGCAGGCACCAAAGTGACAATGGGTTTGATGGAAACTGTGGTGGTTCTCTAATTAAGAGACTGGATGAAATGGGAGATTCAAGGAGGAATATCGTGGTTATTCTAAACAAACAATCACGGATTCACAATTAACCACTTGAACATTGGTGATTTCTCTGATTCATCATATACGAGAGAACCAACTCAATGTGGAAGTTCCGATAATAATTATAAAGGTAACCATTAGGGTTTATATGATCCTTACTTTTGAGGTAATTACTGGTTACTATATGTTATGATGGAAAATGAAAGGCATGAGATAAACTTGAGGTTAAATTATGTTATGTTTGCTTTTGAAGATTTTTTCTCTTTTTGGGGAATGTTTTAAAAATTATATAGTTTAGGAAAATGGACAACACGCAGACCGTGTGACAACTCATCGCGTCAGACGAAGTTACGGGAATCGAACCCACAACCAAGTGCAATTGGTATTTATCACCTACCACTGGACTACGTGAAGTCCCATGTTAGTTAGACTAATTATTTTTAGTTAGATGATTTTATGAATCCATAGTAAGTTGATTTTGGTTTATCTATGGAAATTATTAACCTATCATGCAGGATATGTGATTAGGCTAAATACTTTTCAATACGAGACTTTAAGAGAAGTGAATGTTATTTGGAGATAAATGTAAAGATTTATCTTAGAATACTATGTGATTAAATCCTTCAGAGATTTGGGTTTCAATCTTAGTTTTGGTTACATTGAATAATTTTATGGATAGAAGTTTATTTAATGGTCTTTTTTAAACGTTTGGTATTGTTTGAAAAATTTTGGAGATTAAGAATAGTTTTTTTATAATGTATTATCTATTTTGGGGGTTATCTGATCTTGTACTAACCTTTTTGTTTTTGGTTTTGGTTAAGGTCTAAATACATGGGAAATATATAGTTCTCTTTTTTGGATTATGTGATTCTCAAGAAGTTGATAATAGTACTATTAATGTGAGCAAGTCTTCCTAAATACTCGACTTTTAGAGAAAATATGAGTTTTTGTAAGAAATATAGTAAGAGATGAAAGTCTACACGACAAGTAAGTATGTTTCCATATGATTTAGTTAAGCGCATAAAAAAAATTCATCAATGAAAAGTAACTTAAAAACAAAAATGTTGTCTATTAACTTTTCCTACCGGGGAATCAAATACTGTTTAACCCATCAAAAGATTTTGATTTTCTTGGTGGTTAACTTTCTCATTAACATGTTTTCTATCACTCTCCATCAGAACATGACCCTTCTTTATCTTCCATGTCCATGTTTTCGTACATGGAATCCTAGTATGAGTTAAATCGGTTGACCTTTGTACATCTCATTCTTTATTTTAAAGTGACATTTGTAATGACTATTGTTCTCATGTGAGAGTTTCAAGGAAGTTTTTGAGCCCAATTTTAAAATTATGAGGACACAATTCCCGAAAGGTGAGAAGGATGTAACATCCCAGGTAAATAAAGAATATAACATTTTCATATTTATTAATATTTGTGAATAAAATATTAATATTACGTTAAAGGGGGTTCTATGCTCTTTGGCGTACCCAATACAAAATAAAGAGTGTCTTTGAAATCTTACGTAGCACACTAATAATATAATCATATTATTTTAAAGGGCATATAATGTCTAGCCGTTTGAATAGTAGGAATGAATGAAACTAACTAAAATGTGATTATATATGTTTGTTAAATGTTTTTACATTAATCAATAAATTTTTTAGGCTTAAAATGCAAATGAATCCAATTGTAATAATAAATATTCTAATATTCTTTAAAAGGCTGATTAACCGCATTTTGATGGAGAACGCTTTTTAAATCAACTTTTTGAAAATTTTATATGTTATATTTGACAAAATAAAATCCTTCTTTAGAATCATGACATCAATATTTACTTTGTATAGGATTTTGTTATTTTTTTTATAAAGTCAATTTTTATTGAATAAGTGAAAAATGTTATATTTTAATTCAAAACATCTTATTAATATAATTTATTTATATGATTAGATCATCTTTTGAATTAGTTTTAAAGTGAAATTATAATATATTCTTACCATTTAATACAATGGTGGTCATTGGAATTAATTTCACTTTGAAATTGGACTTATACTACTGTCAATCTTTTAATAGATATTATTTCTTAAAAACACACTATTTATTTTGACAGAGGGAATTAATTATTAAATTAATAAATAAAAATTATATGTTTTGAATTTTGTAAAATATAAATCATTTTTTAATTCGTAATATCAAATATAGCTTAGGGTGAATTTTTGGTATTTTTCTGAAAAACATCATTTTTTGATGAATAGTGAAACCACTAAGTTGTAGTTAAAAAACTGATTTTTTGTTTAAATGAAACTTTACCACTTAGGTGATTTGAATTTCAAAAATCTGACATACATGGTTGTAATTTGGATGTAAAATGATGTTCAATGGGATTAAAATAATTTATTTGGTGAATAGTACGTTTTATGTTTTATTAATCGCGATTAAAGGTAATTAGTGTAATTTAAGGTAAAGATAATGTTATAATAATATGAAATGACATTGACACATGTACTACCCTTATTGGATGAGTCAAGTCCGACCATTAAAATCTATGGGTCAACTTGGGCTCCCCATGGAGCCACTTTGGTAGGAAAATGACATTAATAACTTTTTATTTAAAGGTAAAATAAAAATGTCACAAAGATGTATTGTTTTACTAAAATAATTTTTACATGGGGTTATACAAGTCATATTTTTTACTATAAATATTAATTATAATGATAAAAATATTCCCTACATCATGATAGTTTTTTTATAATTTTTATACTTTAAATAAATAAATTTATTTATGACACTATGATGATGTAGTGATTACCTCATTAATGAACGATTTAAATAAAATTAGAAGATAAGGTAAAATCTAAGACTTAAACTTGTCAAAAACCTATTGGATGGGTGTATGTCGAAACCTTATCACCTTATCCTAGTAATATATAATTTTGGGATCATTAATATCCGAAAAACATTTTTTAATAAAGCAACTTTTCAAGACATTCCAAGAGTACCCCTCCTCCCTCTTATAAAAGGAACCCATCTATACCCCCTTACCCACACATTTCATGCCTTTGGATCGACCAAAAACATCTCATATTATCTCTCCACATCCCTATCTTCATCCTAGAATCCTTACCTTAGGCAGAAAGCTCTTCTAGAAACCCTTTTGGTTCAAACCAAAGGGAGTTACCCGATTTAAAGGTAATGTCTTTTCTTATGTTCTTTTGTATTATTTTGATTCTCCAACACCCTAAAATCTTTTCATTTATTTCTTTTGTAACAAAAAAATTATATTATATAAACTAGGCAGTTTTTATTAGAAGGATTTGAGCTACACTTACACACACCTCTGTCTAATGATTAAAGAACATACCGTTTCTGTGGATGGTGAATTACTGCCTCACGAAATGATGATTGTTCTATCTTCTTCTACCACCTCTCATGGTGTCCATTATGATGTAAATATATTTATTTATGATATATATTATATTTATTTTCCCTATAATCTTCTTTAATTTACATTTAAAACATATTTTTATTCTTTTCATGTTGTTCAAATGTGATAATTTCATTTGAGGAAGTGTGGACTACCTCCCCCTCAAGTGATGTGACTCGTTCATGAAATACATGGAATGTATAAAGAATGAAATTAATGAACTTATGTGACCTATATAACATATATTTAAGACTGTAATTATAATATATATATATATATATATATATATCTCTCTCCTTTAGTTTTAATTTCATTAAATACGAAATTGAAATGAAAGTAGTGTTCATGCGTACGTACGGCTTACCGTCTCCATGAACAGTGCATTGCATTTCTTATCTATAAATGTTATGTAATATTATAATTTCATGTATCTACTGGATATATATGATATATATTAAATCTACATCATGAATATAAATCTAGATATAATTGATATTTTACTACATGAACAACTTGTAATTATGAGTTTATTTTTGACTCATGTACCAATGATCGACAAAACCACCGTTATTAACTTAAATAATTACATGATGTCCATAAAATGGTAATAAATTATTTAAAAGGAATAAAGAACTTAAAAAATTTTCTTATGAAAATATAAATTAACTCTAATTTATTATTCAGGAGATTAAAGAATGATCGAGTCATGTCGGACACGAGGTAAGGGATCCTACCCCTCTCTTTCTTTTTAAGTACTCTCTTTTATGTCATTTCTTTTAAGCTCATTGTTATTATGTTGTGGGATGTTATTTTAAATTACTATTACATTAAATTTTATGTACATATGATTAGAGACCCTATTTTATTTCATCAATCCATTTTTTGGAAGTTTTAAGTGGGGCCGTTAGGCAGCAGAGTTTTCATAAGGGATTTTTCATCTCACTTTTATTCCAGTGAGATTTATGCTACATTTTACACTATTTAAATTGAGTGGTGTATTTAATTTCCATTATTCTACTATTTTGTGTAATATAATTTTTTTATGTCTATTTATATCAAATTTTAATAGTCATTCTTTCATGGGTGTACATTTCGAAAGTTACCCCAGTCGGTACGGAAACCTTTCACCCTCCTCTTTTTAAAATACTTCTTTTGTTCTGTATTTTATTCACATATTATTATGTTGGGATATGTTATTATATACCCTTATTGATGTAAATTTTATGTCCAAGTTATGAGATACCATTTTCTCTCTCATCAACTCATTTTCTGAATTTTTAAGTGATGTCGTTACGTTGTTGAACTTTTGGAGGGGAACTTCTTAACCTAATTTCAATTCTTTGGGTTAAACCTCTATTTCTTGATTATGTCACACTATGAATATGTGTGGATGAACTCTGATTGTTTTACTCTTAATATCCTCATATATTGGGTGTATTTATATTTATCACACATAATTATGGTATTGATTTAACCTTAATCTAATTATACCGTCTTTGTATGGGACTTCGTCTAAATCTCCTTTCATTGAGGCATATTTTGTTTTATACACAACTTTATTTTATACGGTGTATAAACCCCTTTTACTTATAAATTTATTAAAAAAGAATTTTATTTATAATAATCATTTTACTAAACAACAAAAGGGAATTTTTTCTTCATAAGTATGCGGTGACAATGACTTCTCCTCCTCCGTGACCATTATTTGAGTTTCGACTTCCTCTACCAGCCATAACATTTTTTAAATGAAAAATAGATACAATGTTTTACATTTCTTTTATTTTGGTATTGAAAATGGTTTTTATGATGTATTTATTATATCAATGTGTTGTATTGATATCTTGTGATTGAAATGTGGAAATGATATGTTTCCTTTATGCATGTTTAATGTGACCCAATTATGTTATGGTTCGTGGGAATTATTTATGAAGTCGAGTGGTTTGGTGATAATCTAAGGGTGGTTAAGCCCGTGATAGCTCTCCAATACATTGTGTAATGCGAAGGGTTTAAACTCTAAGGTTTCTTTGAAAAGATTTAGTGAATATACTGTGATGGGTATTCCAAACGTAACCATGATGGTTACACCCTACGTAAGAATGTTATGAATGCCTCAAATTACCTTTATAACTTATTATTTTTATGAGTTATTCATAAATCTTATGATTTCATGAGGTATGTTGAAGTTCTTAGGTTTTATGAGTAAAGTATTATTTCATTGATTCTTATGTATACATGGACTAATGTTTTCATTCCATATTTTTATATCCCTTACTGAGCTTTTTATTCTCATCCCATGTTTTTGAAATGTTTTCCGTAGGAATTAATGATGAATATGGACAAGTATGGGATCAAGGAAAGACATGATATCTAAAACATGGAACTATACATGTTTATTTTTAAGAGTTTTTATTTTATGAAAAAAATGGATACTGAGTAGAAGTGTCTACTTTGTAATCTTTGAGATGTAACAGTTATGTCTTAATTCTCTATAACTCTTAACCCTAAAAAGATCCTTAATGTGAATTATTCATTTAATTCAAGATTATGTAATGTTTTAAGGCTGGGTCCTTATAGATTGGATGAGTGTGGCTTGGGGAGAGTGACACATGTTTGATAATTGAACCTACCAGGCATTATAAATTATGGGTAGTGTAAGGGGATATATATGGTAGGGATATAAATAAAGGATAATTTAAAGTATGACCTTATTTTTATATTGTTTTTTAGAAATTTATATGTGTAACATATTTAATAATGACAAAATGGGTGGTAATCAGCATTTCTTTTTGGCTCTCTCGATTGAAATTGGATGTTACATATAGTCATCATAATAAATGATGACTATATTTGACTATATATGATATGTATTTATATATTTTTTATTGAGGTAAAATGTTGAAATTGAAACGGAAGGGGCCTTATTTTAGCATTGGGATCGATGTTGAATTTTATATGATCTATCAAAGAGTATGACTTGAGATGTGCTAGTATTGATGGGAAGAGGGATAGAACAGAATTTTTTTTTGTGTACATAATCCAACAATGTCATTACATATAATGTTGATTTTATTCTATATTTTTATATTTTTAATGATGTTTTTACAACCCATTTATTAAAAAATATGATTACAAAATATGACATCACATTTGATGAAAATTATTATTCTTTTTAGGGAATATATGTTAGAGAGGATTTAAAAGGTTTTTCACATGGAATTGGATTCAATGGTGTGGAAACCACATTGGTTGCGTGATATTTGGTGCAATGGATATTCATTGTTACTATTTCATAAAATTTAAAAAATGGTTTGGGTAAACTCATTTCATGTTTGGATGTTGAATTATTCCTAATATGATTTTGAACATGGATTGTGGGTATGTACCAAAATGCCATGTGCTTTATAACGACAAGACACCATATAGTGGGGTGTTTGAAATAAGGCGCATATTTATGATTCAGTTTTTTTAAGGGATAATAAATTTTGGTTCCATGTCAGGGAAGGGTGACCCAAATTTAGACATTTTTTACAAATACATTATTATTACATGAATGGTGATAACCACTTAATGGATAGTCCCCTATCATGGATCAAACTATATCCAAGGGGGATCAGTTGAGTGATGGTTATGTAAGATAAATTAGTTATCTTCTGATAAATACTTGTTAATTATACAGAATGATGATAATTAAATTTTATAGGGAGTCATGAAAAGTTGGTGGACCTTAAATACCCTATAAAACCTGTTTCATATGAAATGAAAACCATTTCATAGGATTTCACACAATGATGATTACACTTACATCCTTGGGTTGGAACATATTATTTGTGTTTTTGATATTTTTTTTAGGAAAAGTATGACCACACTATTACCAATGGGTTGTGACATTATGTTCTAACTCAAGGATGGTGTCTTTTTATAAATCACAAAGGTCATGATATAGATGGAGAAGTACAAACATTATAGAGATAAGGCCATGTCATAAAGACATGGGATACAGACATTAGTTCATTTTAGGAGAGACATTCTACCTTGTTGCCATATGGATTTTTGGTGGAATCCCTTAAAGGGGAGGTCCATGTGATGAAGCGCTAGGTGGTTCCATTAAAGGGAAACCATGAAATGTGGAATTATCTCATTAACCATTTGGTTATAAAATGACATGTTCCCAGGTTGGGTAATCTTGTACTGAAATCTTGGTCTCCACCACTATTTGTATTGTAATCATCTAATTACGAATCATTTCCATTCCCCCCATTATTATTTAATGTAAAAGATGAGTTTTAGTTGAATATATAAAATATTATATTCCATCCTCATTCCTCCATTTGAGTCATCATTATACATGGGGGATTCAAAAAATTTAAATATTGATTCATCATATGGTATTATACATATTATAAGTTTATTCTTATACATATTTCTCTAGTGATTTTTCTTTCCTGAAGATGCAGTTGGATGCTGACTCCACTAGATTCTAGTTTCATTTTGTGGATATGGATAGTCTTTTTCACATCATGGGTATTTAGGATCCCATAAGGGTGAAAATATATGGTTTTCTTGGGTTCAATAATATAATGATTATTGGTGTGTATTTAGGGGCATATAGGTCATTTGATTAAATTTTGTTATTAATTATAAATTTTTTATTGATAGTTATTTTTTGTAATAGTTCATTATAGGGTCTGGAGTGTTGAATTATATAGAGATAACCATTTTGGGGGTAAAATATGATTTTTCTACGATGAACATAGCATGTTGATGATGGTGACCCAATTTCAAAGGTAGGATCTATCAATTATAGCAATCCATATGCATGATTATGCATAATTTTTCTTTCGTTCATGAAAAAAAGAGTAAAATCAAAGGATAACAGTAACTAGAGAACCATATTTAATGATATAGGTGGTCATTGAGATACCATTAGTTCAGTAATGTTATAATTTTATCTTTAGTGTATTGGGATAACTCGATGGATAATTCCCCAAGGTTATGCAAATATTGGTTGGGTTTATAAGATTTTTGAGTATATATTTTGGGATAGAAGGGGATGTTGACATCCTAGTTTAGTTTGTAATGGAATTTTGGAAATGTAATAGATGTTGTGGAATTAGGATGATAGGTGAGAGGGTATTATGTCTCTTGTACGGTTGACAAAACAGTCATAAATTTATGGAAGAGTCTTAGGGTGTGTCAAGAGTGATATATTTCCTCTATGTCTAGATATATTTTGATAGAAAGAGTTTTAACTATGTGATAGTCATTATTACTCTATATATTTTAGTCACACATCAAGATATGGTTATTGTATATTCCATTGTGAGATGGAATTGGTCCTCTATTGGTGACATTTATTGGTATCTTACGATGATCATGGATTTCTGTGATCATGTTATGATATCAGAATTGTTATAGGTATGTTCTTGATATATTTCCGTCAACATTAAGTATGTTTGGACATCTATGGGTTCATAGAAGAATGAAAAAATGAGATTGATATTGATTATTAGAGAATGGTTTTCTAGGAATCATGTTTATTCCATCAAACATAATATGGAAATTTTTATGGGAACATCATGTTATGAATTTTTAATTGATATAATCATAAATAGAGTTGACTGTGAGTATAGAAGGTAAATGTTTTCTTTTAAGGATATGGGGATAGTAATCGAGTCACCAGAGCCAATATTGTGAGATGATGAACATCTCTAGTGGGTAGTGATGAATTGCATATTTTTAGATGTGTGTTTCTGAAAACATATATTATTGAAATTGAGAAAAAATTTGTGACAACACCATGATTGAAATTGTGTAGTAGGCACATCCCTATATGATATGTAATAGGTTTGAGTTGATCATGTGAGACAAAACCTTAGAGTGGAATGTGATTAATTAAATTTTTAATGGATTTGAATAATAGCATCACCATGGGTGAGAATGTGGTGTTGGGGACCACCGTGATTGAGAAGGTGTTTGTCCATTTTGTTCTTTTGAGACTCACCCTATGATATTTGAGAGTTAAATTTCATTTGATATTTATGTGTTATATGGGAACAAATTAATGACGAATTGTTTTGTAGGGACCACCTTATGGGATAAGGTGGTGGTCCTATTTTTACTTTTATGGCCCACCATAAGCGATAATAGTTGTTAGTGGGATTAGTTATGTTAAGTGTAATCCCGCCTCCTTTGAGAGAGAAGGAATATTTATGATGTGATATGGGTCTAGATGATTTCCCTCACATTATGTGAGGAGTTGGTTAGGACAAACCTGCATGAGTGGGTACCTGATTAGGATACTATTTCTGAACCATATCCTCATATAGATGGTGGTGGACGAGATATAGTATTGGATGAGATGTGATTTTTTGGTTTGGTAATGGAGCTACATATAGTAATTTGGATGTTTTCAAGAAGTTTTATTTCCCATAACAAAAAATTTGGTAATAAGTAATGATTTTTTAAAAAAGGATACTTTTTTTTATCGATAATGGAGCTATGTAGGAATTAGTTTCAAGGCGTTCTAGTTAGACAATCATGATACATAATTCATTCATATTTATTATGTTCTAATCTATTTTAATTCATTCTGAAATTAGTAACATTTGATATTTTTAATTATGGTTATTATGTGAGACCCTACTGAGATGTATATCTAAATGCTTTCATGGGATTCCAAATGAAATATTTTATCCTATATACATTATTCATGTATGAATATTTGTAGTTAATTTTACTGGGAAAGAGATACTCCGTCATGTTTCAAATGGGATTCATGTGAGTCTCATAGTTCAATTAATCTTTCATTGAATGTTTTTTATTTTTCTTAATTTTTTGATACAATCATATAAATTTCTCCTTTATTTATTCAAATTGTTTTGTTTTATTCCATTGATTTCTTTTGGAACGTTTTTGGTTGAGTAATACTAACAAACATTTTTATTATAACTTTCTTTTTTGTAATTTACATAACATTAAAATATCTTTTATATGTGTATATTTTATAAATTCCTTGTTCCTCTAAAAAATGATTTTTTCATTACTCTAGATCCTTTAACTCTTAATCAATGAATTCATTATATTTTTGAAATTATAAACAAATACAACACTAGATAGAATTCGGTCATTACCCTCTACATATCTAACTTTGAAAAATAAATCACATTTTATTTCATTTCATTACAATCTTGATAGTTCATGTTTCATGTAATTAATGTGTAAAAACAAATTTATTATTACAAAATTTAGGTGAAATTAATTATTATTAATTCACAAATCAAATTTTATTATTTTGGGTTTCAATATATTTCAAATGACCTAAATATGTCAATATGTATCTTTTTAATCCTTTTTGTATGTTAAATAACAGTGGTAAAAATTTAATTTCATGAATCATTATTGCATCATTACTAGAGAAAACAGAAGATGATTAATTATATTAAACATAAACTTTATTTCCCAAATGACATTATTTTTATATATAATATTTGTAAAAGAATATACAAAATAAAAAAAATTATTATTTTCTGATGTCTCATGTCTTGGGGATCCAAAATTATCAATTTAACTTTTATCTCTATACACGTCATGGTGATGGTATTTTTCCCCAACATTTTGTAAATTTCCTTGTATAATTTATTCATATTTTCAATCATGCTTTGAGGCATTTTTGGTTTAGTTATAAGGAGTTCACGTGTAATTTTATTCTGAGGTCATCAAATTAAAATTTAGAATTGATGATATTTAAAATTAGTTTTTGAGACTCATGAATATTATAGATCATTTATATATAATGTGCATTTTAAAAAATCATAATTTTATTCCTTTAATATTATAATTTATTAAGGGATGCACTTTTAATGTAAGTAAAATTATTATATTCATTAGTTTTAACAAATATTGTTATATTTCTTTAATAAATCACCTAAATAATAATTTTTTTATAGTTTTCATTAGAATAAATTTCCTTATATGTTTTCATATCATATATATCATTAATAAAATAAACTGCATAAACATAAATATCACTATGAAATATCATTGTGTAATCCCAAAGTGTTGAGTAATGGTCTAAAATTGAATTAATATAATCATAATATTCATTTTTCAACATGATTCTTGAACTGAATGGTTCAAAAATAAATTTTACATATAGAATTTCAAATTTAGTAACTTGAATTATCTTTTTATACCTTTCTAAATTGATATGTTTTTAATCCTTTCATTTCAATATTCTTTCTCCGGTTCATAATGATTTGGGATAACCTTGACCATGATGTTAATATGGATGAAATATTTGTTCATCATTTAAATGAAAATTGAAAATTTTTCAAATCTATATTTTATATTATTAATTTTAAAAAATAAAAAATATATATTGAAAGAGAACCAGGATATTCATGGTTAAAATTTTATCTGGCCATTAAATATTATAATTTCGCCAAGAGGGATGGGGTTAATCTCTCTAGAAGCTTGGTACCCGATTATTTTAAAATAACATAGATCCATTTAGGTTTCGAAACCTCTGAACCTTTTTAGATGAAACTATTTCATATATTCACCAACACATTTAATCATAATAAATATAGAATGTATATAGGGTACTAGACAAAGATATTTTAAAATATTATAAACCAATTAATTTTTTCTTCATGGTTTAATTAGTAACTATCTGAGAATCATATTTTTTCACTAATCATTTATAATGATTACAAAATTTCATATGGTATCATACTTTATTCAACATGAATAAGGGCTTTAATAGTATCTTCATTAACACATGGAAATATGTCATCCCAAGAAAATGTTATCTCGTAATTGTATTATATATGGTGAAATATTCTTTATACAAGAAATTCATTAGTATTGGTTTGTACTAGATCTCACCAATTATTTTTTCTCCTATAATCAATACCATGTAATTATTATTATTTATCATCATGATTACTCTAAGTCATAATGAAAAATATTCTTTCTCAATTGATTGTCTTCAAAACCCAAGTAATGAACAATATTAAATGCATAAGATTGATCCTCATTTTCTCAAAAACTATGATTGACCAACCTATCTTTAAGAATATGATATCATATGTGTTTTCAATCCTCTAAAACAACTATCCTACAAGTGATGATGATTATGTTCTACTTTCCTAGATGAAATTGATGAGCGTTTATAGTATGTTCCATTTAGTAACACATTTACTTTTATTGTCCCTTTATATTTATCCTTAGTATTATATATATTCTTATCTGACACTTTTTTTATAATAGAGAAAAATAATATTTTTTACTATTATTTTTCATTGATCTAGAATGATATTTTAAAAATTAGCATAATTTCATCTCACATCATCACAACATCTCTTTATTTTCACAAAATATTTTCACATCCATATTTATATAAATAAATTCAAAAATGGAAAATCCTAATTTTTTTTCAATATGATCCTTTACATTAACATTATTAAAATAATAACAAGTTAAATACCCATCTATATTCTTTATTATATAGTTTCTAGTCTATATATTTTAAATCCCACATTTTTCATTCTTGTATTATCTCATAAATCAATGTTATATTTACTTAGTTTTGGGATTAAATCACATCATATGTACTGGGATCATTATTTATTAATGTAAGACTCACCATTGTCACACATAAATATATAAAATTCTCAAAATATTCATCTTTTTAGGAAATCTATGTGAAACAGATAATTAAGAAAAAATTTTGGAGATCTTGAAAATGTAATAAGTGTGCTAATTTTTATCATCCTTGTATTATAATGATCTTTTTTATTACATCAAAAAATTACACTTGACATTCAATATGTTATATATTTTTTAAAATATAATATGTATCACTATATATTTTATATGTTTTAATGAAATATTCAATTAATATTTTATGATTTATATATGATATAATATGTAACACCCCATGATTTCACAGTACGTTATCTCATTAAGGTAATTCAATAGCTTGCGCTACACACAACACTATGTTCGAGCGAATCACAACTTACCAAACTAGCCGTTAAAAAATCGTTTATGAATAGTATTAATAGAATATTGTATCTTATATACTCTATATAATTTCAACATCCATATTATGTGTTTATTAGACATAATATAAGACCAAATTAATTTTTTCAGATAAAAGTAGTATTTTTCATAAAATGAAATTTTAACACCTTATAATGGTGAACCCTTTTTAAAATAAATATTTGACACTTTTATATATTAAATTTAATGAAATTAAATTATTATTTAGAAGAAGGACATAAAAATTTAGTTTGGATTAATTTTTGGTTCTTTTTTTGATAACTTAAATATTTTGACGAATAGTGAAAATACTATGTTTTAATTGAAATCAAATTTTTTATTTGAAATAATTTATAGTGTTAAATTAAAAATTTGAATGGTTTTGAAGTATAATTAAATTATATATTTATCATATAACCCAATTTTGGTCATTATAAGCAATTTCACATTTAAATTTTACATTAACACACGTCAATCTTTTGAATGTTTTTACTTTTGAAAAACCTGTTTTTTGGTTTTAACAACGGGAATTAATTTAAAATTAATAAATTCATCTTCAATATTTCGAATTTGGTAAAATAGACTTAATTTAAGATTTCTAAAGATCAATATTCTCTGTGGGTGAATTTTTGGGATATTTCTGAAAACTTTCAATTTTTTATGAATAGTGAAAAAAACTACGTTATTATTTGAAACCATGTTTTTATTTAAATAATATTTTTTATTTAATTTTAATTTAAGTCAAAATAGATATATAATACCTATATAAGTTCAATTTTATTCACTGCAGTCATTTTATAAAATAATTAGATTTATAAAATTTTAATTAATTTATCAACCTCTTTTCACTGTCTTCTTGGAGCATTTAAAAATTTGAATGAAACATAATTTTCCACTTCAGTGAGTCGTTTTTAAAAAATCCAAGAGTCACGGTTGGTATCATTTAGTAATTTTTTTTTCAATAAGATAAAAATATTATATGGTGAATAGTAACTTTTGACCTTTATTTACCCCGGTTAAAAGAAAGAAGGAAATTAAAGGTAAAAATGATATTATAATTACTCTAACACATGTCATAATTCTATTTTATAAGTTTATTTCGACCAAAAACAAACATACGAATAAGATATGATCTCTTAGATCCACTTGGATTATATTAGGACATTTATTAATATTTTAATTAAAGAAGAGTTAGAAGTGTTAAATTCAATGTTTAATAACTAAACCATTTTTAATATAGGGTTACGCACAATATAAAATAGACTATAAATATTCCTTAGAAATATAAAATGATTATCTACACAATAGTATTTAATTTTTAATTTTTAGATATTAAATAAGTTAATTTATTTATGACATAATGATGATGCATTAATTTCCTTATAAATGAAAGAATCAAATAAATGGTATTATAAATATTAAAAAAAATATAATTTCAATTTTTTCATTACATACACGAATTATATAAGCGAATATGAAATTTTATGGTTGATAAAATGTATATTTTTCTAATTCATCAAGTTTTGATGACTTTCACAAAAACCAAATACCATATAATGTCATAATTGAAATAAATTAATTTTTAAACCAAATACTATATTATTGGTTGATATAATATTCATAAAAGTCTATGGTTCACAAAAGGGATTAAATAATATTATATATGTCATTAATTAACCCCTTTATGTTCTTTTTGATGTTTAGAGTATTTTTATTAACCATATAGTGTAATAATACAAGGAGACAAGGTAAAAGTTAAAGTATTTAACTAAGAGTTAAATATTAAAGATAATGTTAATATGGTGACATAAACCTATCAAAAACCTATTGATTGAGTGTTTTTAGACCCATACCCACCTTAGCCTCGAAATAATTCATTTTAGAGCCACTAGAAATCGAAAATGATTTTATAATAAAATAATATTTCAAAATTTTCCTAAAGTGACCCTCACCTCTCTTATAAAAGAAATCATCCACTTATCTTGATTTCACAACCCCAAAAACATTTGGCTCAGACAAACCCTGCATGGATATCCTCCCAACATCCCTCACATTAACCTAGAGTTATTATTTTGATTAGATTGCCATTTTATGGATCCCATTGTATCAACTCAAAATGAAACACCCGAAGAAGAGGTAATAATTTCACCACCATCTGTCAATTTATTTTCATCTTCCACTTCCTCATTGTTTGTTGTTTCCATACCAAAATAATAAATCCAGAACCTCTTACATATTTTTATGTTATTATAAATATGATACAACCATATTTGTTATTCTATCCATCCTCTAAATGAAAAAGTCACCATATGTGCATCTGTACGGCTTACCATCTCAATGACGTGGTGTAGTTTGATATTCAAACAATTCATTATTTGACTGGGTATAATAATGAGTATAACTGATGTAAATAATAAATATAACATTTCAATTATTCTGTATATATGATATACCATATACTTACATATTATTTCACCATCAATATAATGATATTGTCTCTTGTTCGTATGTACAGATTACCGTCTCCACGACGCGATGAGATTAATTCCCACATTCACCATTCAATGATGATAATAAAAATATATATTATTAATAAGTATGTAATATATTACCTAATAATTATATTGTAGATATATATACATATATATATGTGTGTGTGTGTGTGTGTGTTTGTGCACCTATATATAACTTATTCACTTACTTCCATTCAATACCATATGAAAACGGAAACAATGTTTATGTGTACGTATGACCTACCGTCTCTATAAATGGTTCATTATTTTTAATATATCTATCTATTATAAATATTTATATTCTAAATATATAGAATATATAAATCAAGGTTTATATTCTATAAGTATTTAAATCATTATCTAAATGATATGATCATGAATAACAAGTTAAAACACGTATGATAAAAAAAGTTATTATTACCATAAATGTTAATTTATCGTAGAAATCATTATTAAATGGGTAGTATAATGTCATAAATGAATCATGTGTGATATAAAAAATATTAACATGGTTCTGGTAAAATTTTACAACCTACTTTGGTCATTATACATGAAGTTAAATTTACCGTCGACCAAAAGAATGTGCAAGGTAAGGGTTAATTTCACAATATTATTTTTATCTGAGTTTGTTTTTACATAAGTATCAACTGAGACATATTTATTATCCATGACCATATTTCCTAAATGTGTGTTCAAGGGGATTCTATTTAAGGTAACTTTTACTAAAACATCATTTTAATTTTTTGAAATATTTATTCTTCTAATCCTTTCACATTAATGTCCATGTATTCAAAATTGTTTTAAGGATTTATGTGTATGGACATGAATGTTTTAAAAGTTCAATTTCTTTCAAAAGATTCAATGTGGAATGGGGCACTTTAATTTAAAACTATTTTTTAAATGACTTCCTTTAGATGACTTTTAAATTATTTATTGAAAATGGATATTTCTCTCAAATATTTTTACTGATCAGTTTCAAATATGTCAACATCATTTAGGAGATATTATTCTTGATTGAGGTTGATTTGTTATGATAAAAATATCCCATGTCATATTTATGGTTTTGTGATATGTATGAAAATGGATGTCATATTTCTATACCATTCATAGATCATGGATAAAGTATTTACATTTTGTATCTTAGTTTTAATACGAATGTTTATGTTATGTTTAAACCATTTCATGTGTGGAATGTATTGGACTTAGTAAGTTACTGTTGGATCCCACTATATCTCCTCAATGCATCGGAAGGTCTAATGCGATAATCTAGTGTCTTGTTATAAGGCCTTAAAAAAAATCTTATGTGTAGTATTGGCACATGTCCTTGACTATGTGGTTATGAAGTCTGAAATTATGAATTCCATCATTATATAATTACCTATTGATATTACATGTGATTATTCTACTAGTAGAATATCCTTGTGAATAATTAAATGGAATTATTTGATTTATCATTTCCATATTTCGCTGATGTTTTAGTATAAATGGATTTTATTTTAGTTTATATATTTCCTTAAATATTTATTCTTATTTATGAATTTTTTTTCTATATTGTTATCCTTACAGAGCATCTGAGCTCACCCCTATATATGTTTTATTTGTCCATGATGCAATGAATTATATTATGACGGAAATGCAAGGATAGTCTAAGGGAAATTAATGTGGTAAATGGAGACAATGTTGTTGTTGTTTTTCATTTTATAATGTAATGTAACGTTCATGTATGTAATCTATTTTCCATGACTACTATACTGATCGGTCCTTCGGGATATGATTCCTTGTAATCATGATATTGTATTAAAATAATTCACTGACTCTGGGTAATTATGGTCGGGGTGTTACAGTTGGTATTCGAGGAAGATTAGAAACAACCTTGGAAATATATTTAGATAAAATCGGATTAGTGAACATCACCCTAATATATACTTTGTGGATTAGTATGGAAAACATTCTAGAATTTGGGTAATGTAGTGATTTTGTGTTTTTTCAAAGCAATACATCCCTATTTGGATACGAGCCGATAGAGGAAGATCTGGAACAGATGTACCAAGGAGTGAAAACTCCGACAAGGATCTTTGGGCTTGACCCGAGGTATCCTAGTACATGACAACGGGACAGGTTGCACCCTTGGTTACTACACTCCCAGGGGATGTGCTTAGGATAATTCACATTTTAATTACAATCCATTATGAATGATTTATAAGTAAATACTTACTCAATGAAAACATTTTATGATTATAGATTACATTTATACTCTTTTAAATTTATGTTAGGTATTTTACATGATTGGAATTACACATTGCGATTCATACACTATCCTAGTGTATGCCATTGTTATGAAATGGAGCCTAGTATAAGGAATGAGAATTCCAGCAATATGAATGATCGAAAGATTAAGAAGGATCATATCTTTCATGGAATTAAGCCAACACATAAAAGGGAAATAGTTTTCCACGTATTCTGATCATATGAAGGAATGCTATCATTTTTTAATAAGATAATAAACAATTCCATGGGTCTTATGGCATTGAAGGGAAGTAAGAGATGAAAAGGATGGAAGAGAGAATGATGGATAAAGGGAATATGGGAAAGAAGAATTTTCTCGTATGTGGTAACTGTGGAAATAATCACCTTAGTAAATGCGTGAAGGGGATGAGAGTTTGTTAGCAGTGTGGATAAAAAGAACATAATGTACGTGATTTCAAGGGTATGAAAAATGATTCAAATGTATAATACTTCATCTATAAGGAGTTGGGATACTACGCGAAGCAATGTACAAATCATCAGAGTATACCCCAAATTCTGCTATTGGATAATAATCATGTTACGATACTACCAAAGATGAAGGGGAATGATTAGATTTCTTATGTTGTTATTAAATTTTTTTGTCATCTGAGTATTGTATAAATGTAGTACAAGTTATAATAATTATTGAGTACAAAAGAATTATACTTCAGTACTATTTCATTAGATACTTGATATTTTGTGGAACAAATAAAAGTGACTCAGTATAAGGTTAATGTTTTTGGAAAATATATGATTTAGAGAAAAGACAAAACATAATATGGTTCTGATACTGAGGTACTGATTTTGGAATAATATATGATTTATTTGGATAAATTATATTTGAAATTTTGGAATACCTTGAAACTAATTAAGGATTTTTATATTCTATCATTGTTGGAGTTTACAACATTTTTTGATAGATGGAGTATAGCTAGTATTTTATAAGGAATAAGGGAGAAAGAATGTAATCAGTAATTATTTATGGTAATTCAGGGTGTTATAGTGTTTTAAAACAATACATGATGAAGGTAATCACATGTTATTACATGGAAAAAGGATCTTCATTGGGTTTACCTTCCTTATAAATATTGGACGGTGTGTTTGGATATAAGTATTTTGGATAAGTCTAATGGTTGGAATAGATTATGTTTGACATTGGATACTATTGTTAAGGATAAATGATTTCATCAAATTATTTTTGTATTGTCATAAAAAGGACAACTCAGAGGTCGGGTGACCACCCGTCCCATCCATTAAGGTCGCAAGACATGAACCTGCTACCGAAGGCTGAAAATGGTGGATCACCTTCCACTGGCATATGTGATATCCTGATTTGTATAATGTAGTTTTTTTAAATAGTCTGATAAATGAATTATAAATTCATTAATCTTTAAACACTATTGTATTAGGATAAATATAATATTTTTGAATTCAATTATCTTTGGGAGTGAAAGATGAGATTGTGGTTGGAATGAGTTGAATGATGAAACTCTACTTGTCATTTATATTTTTTTCTATTATTCTACGAATAAATTTATTCTTAAAATTTATGGAAGAAATATTAAAACCAAAAATTTATTATCCTAATACATTATGTTCTTTTTGACATAACTATATTTTTTATCATCATAGATTGATGGCTTTGAGGCCCTCAATTTTACATTTTTTTTGGGATTAATGACCTTAATCACTCCCTATAAATATTTTCATTTTCTTCTAATTATGTGTCTCTAATTTCATCAATTGTTCCTTTAATTGAGATCAAAATTTTGTGGTAACTGTTTCATTCCCTTTCCTTCTTATTAAGACTAATATTTTATTTACCCAATTTATGATGTGGGTTTTCCACAAAGTTGTTTTTCTATTTTCGATGAACAATATCAAATTGTGAGGACATAATTTATTGATGTATGGGATAATGTAACACCCCATTATTTCATTCTAGGTTATCTTATTAAAGAAATTAAATAGTTTGTGATACACGCAACACTAAGTCCTAGAGCACCAAAAACGTTCCAAACTAGCCATTAAAAAATCGGTTATGAATAGTATTAACTTCATTTTGAATCATATATATTCTATATAATTTTAATATTCATATTATGTGTTTCTTAGACATAATTTGAGATCAAATTCATTTATTCAGATAAAAGAACTATTTTTTTAAAATTCAATTTTAACACCTTTTAATCGTGAACCCTTTTAAAAACTAATATTTGACATTTTTATATATTCAATTTAATGAAATTATATTTTATTTTAGAATATGGAAAAATCTTTAGTGTGGATAATTTTTTGGTACTTTTCTGATAACTATAATATTTTGATGAATGGTGAAAATTTATTTGTTTTAATTGAAAAAAACTTTTTTATTCAAAATAATTCATTGTTAAATTATGCATTTGAAATGTTTTGAAGAATAATTAGATTATATTTTTATCATTTAATACAATTTAGGTCATTATAAGTAATTTCACATTTAAATTTGAAATAAACACATGTCAATCTTTTAATAGTTTTTACTTTTTCAAAACCCACTTTTTGGTTTTGACAACGGGAAATAATTTATATTAATTAATGTAACTTGTATGTTTTGAATTTTGTAAAATAGACTTCATTTTTGAATTCTAAATATAAAAATTAGATTTAGGTGATGTTTTGGTATTTTTTTGAAAACATTCAATTTTTGATGAATAGAGAAAGAAACGTTATTGTTTAAAACAGAATTATTATTAAAATATTTATTTATTTAATTGAAAATTATTTTATGTCAAAATAGATATATAATACATATATATGATAAATTAAATTCATCGGAGTCATTTTATAATAAAATTATATGTATAAAAGTTTATTGAACTTTTTATCATCTTTTACCCGCCTTCTAAGAGCATTTACAAATTAACATAAAACACGATTTCACCGCTTTTGTGAGTTAAATTTCAAAAACCTGAGAGAAATTGTTGATATAAGTAAGTAAAATGTGGTTCAATAAGATGAAAATAATTTTTTTTTGAATATTAACTTTTTACTTTTATTTACCCCGGTTAAAACTAAATACGGTAATTAAAGGTAAAAATGATATTATAATTACCCAAACACATGTCCTAATTATATTGGATAGCTGTATTTTGAAAAAAAATATAACCTTAGGAATAAAATATGATCTTTTAGGTCCAGTTGTATTACATTAGGACATTTATTATTATTTTTATTTATAGAAGAGTTAAAAGTATTAATTTCAATGTTTAATAACTAAACCATTTATCATATAGGGTTGGACAAAATATAAATTTGACCATAAATATTCATTAGAAAGATGAAAATATTTTCTCTATAATAATATTTTATTTATAATTTTTATACATTAAATAATTTAATTTTTTTATGAGACAATGGTGATGCACTAATTACCTTATTAATGAAAGAATCAAATAAATGAGATTAGAAATATTAAAATAAATATAAATTAAATGTTTTTACGACATAAACTAATTTTCTAATTGAATACAACATTTTAGGGTTTATTAAATGTATCTTTTTCTAAGTAATAATGTTTTTATTACTTTCACAAAATCCAAATACAAAATAATTTCCAAATTGAAAGAAATTAATGTTTAAAACAAATACAATATTATTGGTTGATATAATATTTCTAAAAATCAACGGTTTGGATAATGGGATTAAATAATATTATATATGTCATTAATTATCCACATGAGGTTCTCATAGATTTTTAGAGTATATTTATTGACCATATAGTGTAAGAATAAAAGAAGAAACATTAAAAGTTAAAATATTTAACTAATAGTTATGTATAAAAGATAAGGTTACTATGTTGACCTCAACCTATCTAAAACCTATAGGATGAGTTGTTTTAGACCCATTGAAAACGTATCCTCTATATAATTCAATTTTGGATCCATTATAAATCGAAAATTATTTTATTATTAAATAATAGTTTGAGCTTTTCTAATGTGACACTCACCTATCTTATAAAAGGGCACTTACCCTTCTATTAATTTCACACCTACAAAGCCATTTTTCTCAGCCAAAACCTTATCAAATATCGTCCCAACATCCCTCAAATCAACATATAGGCCATATTTTGATCATAAATCCAACCAATGGAGCCCTTTGAACAACTTAAAAGGAAACACCCAAAGAAGAGGTAATAATTTCACCACCCTCTTTCAAGTTCTTTTCATCTTCCAATTCCTATTTTTTTGTTGTCTCAATACCAACAAACTAATTCCAGTACCTCATACATTATTTGATGTTATTATAAGTATGGTTCAACAATATTATTTATTCTATCCATCCTCTAAATGTTAAAGTCACCATACGTGCATATGTACGGCTTACCGTCCCCACGTCGTGCTGTAATTTTTTCTCCAAACACTTCATTATTTGAATGGGAATAATAATGTTTATAAATGATGTAAATAATAAATATAACATGTTAATTATTATTTATATATTATATACCATCAAAGTACATACTATTTCACCAACAATATAATGATATTGTCACTGGTGCGTATGTACGGATTTTCGTCTCCACGATGCAATGAGATTCATTCCCACAATCACTATTGAAGGATGATTATAAAAATATATATTATTAATAAGTATGTAATATATGACATAATAATTATGCTGGATATATATATATATGTATGTATGTACATACATATATCTTATTCACTTACTTCTGTTCCATACGATATGAAAACAAAACAACGATTATGTGAACGTGCGGCCTACCGTATCCATAAATGGTGCCTTTTATTTCATATATCCATCTATTATAAATATTTATATTCAAAATATATATTATATATAAATCACTATTTATATTCTTTAAGTATTTAAATCATGATCTGAATGACACGATCAAGAACAACAAGTTAAAACAAGTACGATAAAGAAAGCGATTATTACCCAAAATGTTAGTTTAACATGGAAATCATTATTAAATGGGTAGTATAATGTAATAAATGAATCATGTGTGATATAATAATTATGAATATGATTTTGGTTTTATTTAATAACATACTATGGTCATTATATAAGAGGTTAAACGTACCCTCAACCAATGGAAAGTGCCAGTTGATGGTTAATTTCACAATCTCTTTACTATCTGAGGTCATTTTTACATAAGTATCTAATGAGACATATCTATTATCCATGTCCATGTTTCATGAAAGTGTGTCGAAAGGGATTGTTTTTAAGATAAATTTTACTAAAACATAATTTTAAATCTTTTAATGATATATTTCTTTAAACCATTCTCATTAATATCCATGTTTTCAAAATGGGGTTTAGGATTTATTTATATAGACATGAATGTTTTATAATGTCAATTCCTTCCAAACGATTAAACGTTTTATGATACACATTGATTAAAAAATATATTTTAAATGAATTCCTTTATATGAATTTTAAATGATTTCATCAAAAATGGATATTTCTCTCAATTACTTTTACTGATCAATTTCAACTTTGTTAACATCCTTCACGGAATATTATTTTTGATCGAGGTTGATTTATTATGAAACAAATATTCTATATTGTATTGATGGTTTTGTGATATGTATGACTATGGATCTGTTAATTTTTAACAATTCATGGTTTATGGATAAAGTATAGACATTTCGTATGCTAGTTTTAATATGATTGTTTATGTTATGTTTAAACCTTTTCATATGAGGAATTCATTGGACTTTGTAAGTGAAGGGTGGAGCTGATATAGCTCCATGATGAATCAGTATCTCTCATGAGTAAAACTAGTGTCTTAGCATAAAGCCTTGAAAAAATCTTATTTATAGTCCTAGCACAAGGCCTTGACTATGTGGTTATGAAGTATAACATTATGCATTCCATCATTATGAAATTTGCTATTGATATTACATGTGATTATACGGTTAGTAGAATAACCATGTGAATAAGTAAATGGAATTAGTTGATTTATCTATTCCATATTATATTGAAATATAAGTTTAAAAGGCTTTTGTTTTAGTTTTATTCATTTCCTTAAATTTTTATGCTTATTTATGAAATTTTTCGCTATATTGTTATCCTTACTGAGCATTTGATCTCATCCCTTTCTATGTTTTATTTTTCTAGGACAAAAAGTAGTATATTAGGACTAACATACATGGATGGTATAAGGAATTTGAATATTTTCAATGTAGAAAATGTTGTTTTAGTTTTTCATTTTATAAAATAATGTAACATTCATGAATGTAATATATTTTCTAAAACTGCTAAACTGATCGGTACTTCGGGACATAATTCCTTGTTATTTGGACAATGTATTAAAATAATGCGCTGACACTGGGTAACTCGGGCCGAGGCGTTACATAATATTTTTAATAAAAATATTATATGTTTTATAATTATCTATTTATATTTCCATCTTCTAGAATACAATTTCATAAATATAATTTTTACGCATGGATATATGTTTTGTATAAAATAACTCTGTAATATGTGAAATATTATTTTTATAACTATGTAAATTCAAAAATGATATTCCAATTAATTAGATAAATAATATATTACTTATTAAATATCATTCTGTGAATATAAATTATTATTATTCAATATATTAAATCTTCTAAAATTTAATTCTGAGAGATATTCTATAATCCATTACAAAAATACCACTTGTAACATAGAATTTGAAAAATATATTCATTTGATATTAGAACCACTTGAATCATTCGATAAGTATCTCCAATTGGTCCAATTCATCATGAATCTATTAAAAATACATAAATAGTATATTCAACCATGTAAAATATTTTCATAAAAAATATAAGAAAATTAAAGAACATAATTTTCTCTAATTGGGTATGTTAACGAAATTATACAATATATTCATTTCTATGTCCAAATAAAACATTGTTTAACCATAATATATGAGATACATTTTTTGTAATATGATTCATGAATGATAATCTGAGGATGAAGTCTAAAAACATCTACTAGATATGTTTTTATAATTACTCATTCTCTTTAACCATTTTGAAAACCACGATTATATAATACTCTATTAATATAAAATCGCCTTATTTTTATTTAAAAAAACCAACCATCAATCATACGAATGATTATGTAATTCCCCAAAAATATTGATACATGAATTCCATGAAGAAATTGACCACATCAATTTTGAAGGGAAATATCTAAAAATTTATTTTAATTTATAAATATTAATTGTTCTACACAATATAATAACAACCTTCTGGTGTGTTGTGTGTTGTGTGTGGTTTTCTTCTTGACCAAAAACTAAATTTTTAAATTTAAAATTGTTCACCAATATGTTTTAAAATTTAATGTAACTTTTACCTTTATACATTTAACATGTTTTTAAATTAAAATTAGAAATGAACTTTTACATGTTTTAGAAATGAAAGTCTGTGTAGAAACAAATATTTTATATAATTTAGTTAAAACCTAGTAGTTTTAAAAACATTATTTAAAGGTTGTTCTTTGGGGATAGTTTTTTGTGGGAACACCTACTATGTTTTAATACTCATATCTATTGTGTATTATTGTTATTTTAGATTGTCCTAGAGGTCCCAACACTGGTTTGGATTGCCTTGGGAGAAGTTTGTTTTTAGTGCTGGGGAGTGACTCTCAGAGTCATGCAGAGTTTTGTTTATGGTCAGGATAGTATGTATTGTTGGCAATTCATTTTATTTCATTCCATTTAATTACATTTCATTATTCTATTTTATTTCTGCTTCTTAGTTCATTTTTTTGGGAGAAATTGTTCTCTTGTGGTTCTATGTTGATTCCCTTGCATTTTTTTCCAGCCTAGGAGGTTCAAGAACACCTCTAAGGACTTTTCGCGGATCGACTCAGGTGACCGGTACAACGTCGACCTGGTTTGGTTTGGGAAAAAATGATTTTAATTGAATTTATTTGAATAGGGTTTTTAATTTTTTTAAAAAAGTATTGAATGATTGTTTTTTAACTCACATGGAATGAACAGAATTTCCTACCAATGTGATGACACGTTACATTGAATATTAATTTACTGTTTTAGAATATTTTTTTCAATGATAATATTTTCTTTCTTAATTGAGTAATTTTTATATTACTAATTTCCAAATTGAAAGGTTATTTTCCTCGAGAATATTTATCATATGTAGTGAAGAAAATAAAATATTTCATGATTTATGTTTCTTTGAAATTGTTAATGATAAGTGGTTTAGATATAAACTAACTATTGATGGAAATTTTAATAAGAAATGTTGTTTTTTATTATAATACATGGATGGTTGGGTACATGACCAACCTCATCTTAATTTTGTATGTAAGTTCAATGTATGATTATTCCATTTGATAATTTCTTGTAAGTGTGATATGGAAATGATGTCCCGGGTGACCTACATGTTTTATATAATCATGAAAAGGTTTTAATGGGAATATTATTCTTTTAAATTGTAAGATAATGATTTTATGTTTAATTAATAGAATATTCTACTATTTTTGAGTGAATATGAATAACTTAGTGATAAGGATAGTATTAATTTTTAATGTATTTAAATAATCTATTTGTGTTCTATTTGGTTATCGATGTTCACTTGAACATGTTTATGAGATATTTTGTTAGGTAAGATGCATTAATGGGTAATAATATATATATTTTGACTGCATTGTTTATTTTTTTAAAAGAAAATTTTTAAAGTATTCATGCACTGATGTTTTCTACTTTAAATGTATGTATCTTAATATGATTTTTTATTGTATAATGTTTAAAAAAATTGACTATGATTTTTGGATGGGTAAAAGAATGAACTTTTTCTCGATGATATTTATAAATTTTATTAAAGAAAATTAATCATGATTTATTATAAAATTACTGAATTGTGAAAATATTGGATACAAATTATATTTGTTTAAATTTTATAGGTTTTTAATAAAATAGTATTAACATTAATATATAAAACTATAAACCTTAAATAACATTTAGAATATAAGAAACTAAATTCTAGTTTATAGCCACTAAAATATGTGACGTTTATGTTTGGTTCCATACAGTTGGTATCATGGAATTGTTTATATAAAATTAGTGGATATGATGTTATTTTTATGTATGATTAAATTACTCTTTGACCATATTGAATATTATACTTGGTAGTGTTATGGATATCTTGGATACCATAAATACTTATATCCTATTATTTACCATCCATGTAATGTTGTTTATTTAAATTATATTTATATTATGAAACTAAATTTTTTGGTATAGTAGATGTCTATATCAATCTAGAACAAATGTTATAATTGATTGAAATTAAAATTGTTTGGTTGTTTGTATGATAACTATAACAAAATGAGACTTAGAGTGACAAATCTTATTGTTATTATAAACTTGATTTCAGCTGTTATGAATAAAAATATCATCCTAGGTGATTTTACCCTCTAATAAAGTAAGAGATATGTCAAGATCCCATTATGTTTACATTATAATAGTCATAAATATCAAAATATTCAAGCACTTATTTATCATGAATATGGAATTAGTCACTTAGGAATATGTCTTAAAAACAGGAAGCAATTTTATATGTGGTAACGGAGTTTACAAAGCAATAATATTCTATAAAAAAAGATATATTTATTACAATTCGAGAAACAGAAAATAGTTATTCCATATGTATCAATTGATTTTTCAAATCTATGGTGAATAGTCCTTATTTAAATTTAATTCCTCGGTGCAGGCTTGTGAATTGGATCAGAATGATTTTAAACAAATATTTTTAGTAATAAGTAATTCCCTTGTAAAAGAAAATAAGAAACTAAAATTGAAATCTGAATATTATGTATTATATTTTTTCTTATGTTTTGACATTATTTAATCATAGAATTTGATTCATATTTTTTTATTAGAAGTATTTATTATGGAATAATATTGAAAAGAATGTTTACTGGTTTATGAATAACCCGGAATAATTAAGATGTATACATAAAATTGACTCAATATTTATGGTATATTTAATGATGATCATATGATTAATATAAATAATAATATTTTTATTATTGGAGTACTTTGTGAAACTTCTGTTGAGTATTCATATATGTTTGAGGTATATCCACCCTTTCAGTTTATCATGTGGAAATATAATTTGAGGAATAATGTAATTTTTATTTTATGATAATAAAATAAACTTTATGTAAAACCTTTGGAATTTATATGAGTTTTAATTTGCAGGTAATTGTGTGTTATTAAATTTCTTGCCTGAAAAAGTAATGTTATGAGATAACCATTAGGGTTAAAAACAATTGTTAGTGAAGAATTTATTAATGTTTTATTGATTTTTATCACAGTTTTGGGAATGTTATAAGGGTTATATTAATATAATTTATGATAAAATGAATCATATAGGTCTGGTGACAACCCTTGATATCTATAATGGTCATTAGGCTTAAACCCACTGTTTACAAGAGATAGGGATGCAACACATACCACTGAACTGTGGTATGTACTGGTTAATATGACATTGTATTTCATTAAATAACATTTTCGACATATTATGGTTATGTTTGTTATATGGAACATCATTTTTATTGTACATATAACCTTTTGATTGAAAAATTTACATAGTGATTAGATAATTAATTTTATTTCGAAAGAAGATCACTATCTTTCAACCCATATTTGACTAAGGAAATAACAATATTATTGGAATTCATTTGATGAATAAGGGTTGAATTATATTTTGTAACCATATATGATTTTAATGTGATTTTATAGTGATTCATCTTATACATGAAAATTATTATCATTTATTGGAGATTATATAAATATTTTATATATTTTTTGAATGAGATATTAAGAGTTATTGATGTTTTTTTGATATAAAAGTTAAATTAATCAAGGAATACCTTGTTTTTTTGGTAATATTTATTTTTGGATTTTAATATTATTCTAGAATATTTTTTTTAAAAATTTAAGCATATTGATTTATTCAATGAACTATGTCAAATATTGGGTGTTACTATTGAATTTTTGTAATTTATATGTTTTTATTCTTAAAAAGGATTGTTTTTTGGAATTATAGAATCTTAAATTAATTATTATTTTTGGGTTAATTTCCAATGATATGGGAAATATTTGTTTACCTTAAATGTATTATGCTTTACATTATATGCTTATTATTGTTCTTAAGGTATAAAAAATTCACCATTAAAGCTCATAGTTTGGAGACAGAATACTATTTTGGGGTAAATTGGATAAAATATGAAATCATGTTTGAAAATAATGTATATTTACTTATATGTATTTTATTTATGGTAAATGAATCTCTCAACTCTTTGTAATGGTTCTTAAAATGAAAAAAATATTGATTTAATCTTTTGACCAAAAAATAATATTCCTTTTAACTCAGAATATATTAATGGCTTGGTGATGATTAACATTTTCATGACTATGTTCACTATATGTCTCTTTCTATCCATTTATGTTTGGATTTACTTCGGTATCCTTATTTTCACTCCCCGCCAATGTTTTCCAACATGGAAACCCATTTATGTTTTATTCCAGATAACCTTCAATGATATTTTTTCACTATTTTCAATTAGAATTATATTCACCCTTTCAATGATATGGGAATTTAAATAATGATATTTTGATTATTCAATCAATGTTTTATTATATATGGTCAAATATTGAGATTGAAATTTCTTAAATGGTTAATGAATTTAATGCCTTGATATTTCAAATATAATTTCTATGTTTTATTTTTTACATTATATGTAACATCGAGCATAAATGAAAAATGATATATTTTTATATAATTGTGGACATTATAACATATATGTTAAATTTGAAGGAATTAATATAGTTAATCACATTACAAAATATATAATGTCCTTACTCATTTATATTGAAGTAATTAATGAATTTTAAATAATCATTCTATTTTTAGTAGTTATTTTTTATTTTTAAATATGTTATAATCAAAAATAGGTTTTCATTCATTGTATTAGTAAAAAATAATTTTTTTTAGAAATTATATATATTTTAATTGAAAATTTTAATTTCAATTTGTAATTCATTTTTTTGTTATTTATATTTAGTTTATATTGGGATATTTATCTACAATATTTATTTTTGAATAAATAGTAATAAATATAAGTTTTTTTTAAGAATTGTATTTTTTTTAAGTATATAAAATTTCAATTCATTTTTTATAAATTTATTGAAATTTAAATATTTTATTTTATTTTTAATTATTCAGATTTTTATTTATCAATTTGATTTCATTATCGAATTTAGTATAAAAATATATATTTTTATAGATCACTATTCAGAAAAACCATTTTTTCCTAATGATTTTATATTTAGATTTGAACATATATTCTATAATTGTTTTATTTTATTTTGTATAAATGGATTATATTTTTGGTGTCAGTTAGTCCAAATTAATAAAATAGATCCCTTTTATGTTTTTGTCAATATGAATAGAAACATTATAATATTTTTTTACCATAGTAAAGGGTAAATAGATTAATTAGAGTTAAATATAAAATGATGTGGATTCTAAAATTATCATCAATCTTATATTAATTTTTCTTATTGGGTAAATTTAATCTTTAGTCTTTCATGATTTTATTTCATGACTTTTATTCCCTTTGAGAATGATTATTTCCCTTATTATATTTTATGTAATTAAATGTTAATAATGTAACACTCGTATCATTTATAAATATAATATTGTTAAATTAGGGATAACTATAAGATATGTTTTGTTATAATTTTTATTATAATATATAGATGTTTTATCTTCAAAATTGTAATTTTTTTTTAATTTTTAGTGAATAAATGATTTCCTTAAATTCTTACACAACGTCGATGTACTAATTTATCCTTTAATGGAAAAATAAATTAAATGATACTAGAAATATTAAAATAAATATAATTTGAGGTGATTAATTTGTTCTAGGAATATTATAGATTAATATTAAATTTTAAAGATATAATAAAATATTTTTTTTTAAATCTAAGTCTTCTCAAAATGTTTCTAGAGTTTATATAACGAATAGTTCTTATAGTATATAATGATGATATTTTTTAATAAACATTTTTTCATTAAATGATTCAAAATTAAACAAATATATAAAATTATTTCATGTGATAATAATATGCTATATAATATCATAAATTTTAAATTTATTATTTATATTTCCATTTATTTTAAATATATTGACCCTAAAAGTATAAAAATAATTATTGTCTTGCTATGTCTGAAAGGGGTTAACAGGGGGTTAAAAAAATTATAAGGCTATAAATGTGATAAAATATGGTATAATTTCTATTGGATGTGAATATATGTTCCCATAATCACTATATATTTTAAATTAATCATTTTGATCAATTTTTAAATGATATATATTTTATATTAAATTAATAAGGTGAGATATTCCAAGAGTGCCCCTCCTCTCTTTTATAAAAGAAAATATCTCATTATCATTATTTCTCATTTCAAAACAATATTGTTTCAACCAATAACTTCCCAAATGCCTTTTTAGAATCTATAAACTAATTATATTAGCCTAATTCTTCTTATAATTTCATCCTTAGTTGTCTTAAGGTGTTTTGCAAAGAAGGTTGTCCGGGGAAGATGTATCGTTTTAATCAATAACTTCAGTTTTATTTTTTATTTCACCTCCATAAATAATTATTCGACCGTGGATATATTGATACAAAAATATATTATGTATACATAATTTTTTATTCTAATGTCCCAAACATTATCAATATAATCTTCATTCAAATGGGAAATGAAAGAATCGATCGTGTATGGGGCAGACTACCGCCTCACAAACCGATGTATTTTGTCTTCCATCATCATGAATAATTGATGTTTCATAATGATTATATTAATTTTTATATATTATAATCATGAAATTTATATCATTATGATAATACAATATATCATTTTTTATCATATCCTTCTCTTTCTTGAAAAAAAATATTATGTCGTTCCTGCATACGTGTGGACTTCCACCTCGATGAAGCGATGTGATTCCTTTTTCATAACAAAATCACATGGATGTCATATAAAAGTATATATACAGAATTAATATGATATTTATTGTAGTATTATTTTTATATATATGTAATTAAAGATTTTCCTTTTTCTATATTAGTCACTGAAAAATATAAACCCCAATGTTGTGTAAATACAAACTACCATCTTGATGATTATAACATAGTCAATTTTTTATAACCATGTTTAATGTATGGATTTATAATTGTAATTTATTTATAAAATTTTAATTATTTGCATATTATTATTCTAAAGATGATGTAATAATGAACACTTTGACCAAAGACATCCAATTGTAGTCATTTCTCACATATGTGTGGAATAACATTTGAATTCCCAATGTGAATTTAATTGATTAAGTAGTTTTATATAATATGGTATTGTGTGAAATAAAATGATTATTAATCTAGAAACATTATATCATGAAAATATATAATTAATATAATTAAATTATTCAATAATATAAATATTATATGTGATGGGTCAAACTCATTGTGTGAGTGTTTCTATGAAAAACCATATTTTAATATCTACCTTAAAACCATCATTTTCATCCATATATATTTTTTACAAATAAATTAAAAAAAAATTCACTAATATATTCAAATTTTTAAATCTATTTTTTCCCATGTCGTCATGACCCGTCCCTCAGGACCAGTTTCTTGACAACCCCAAGCCTGTTTTCCAAAGGCCAGGGGCTAGAGAATAGTTCTGATGGCGTTAACCTCCAAGTGAGAGAAATTTTACTGAGTACCTATATGCACAACCGTGACCAACCACATCCCAACATTATGAAACGGAGAAACATGTAACACAAAAACATGTTTGAGTGAAAGTACAAATAAAAATAAAACTATGATGGGAATTTATATAAAACCCTACATGATTGTTAGTGTAGTAAAGATATAAGAAGCCGAAGTAGTATTTCATGTCCTCCCGATTCTGTTGGGCCCCTCCTGGTGCTAGGCCACCAATTCCACCATTGTAGCATCCGTCAGTCCCATCTCCCTTAGAACCTTTGTCAAAACATTGGTCATCTACACCAGAACCAACACGTGCGGGCGAAGCCTGTTCAAGGGTTATTAACATAGTACAAATTAGGGAACCCAAAAAAACGAAATACAACACAACAATTCCTCAATGAAAATAACAATACATAATATAACTCACACCATGTATATTTTAGAATAGTAACCATAGAATAACCACCTACATCGTCGAAATCCTAGGATACTAGAGAACTCCTCCACTAATGAGTACAATGGGCCTACCATGTCACGAATACGTGATTCTCACTAACCTTGGAATTCTTAGGTACACCTCCTCTTCGCATATCATGATCCAGAAACGTCACACAGAAGTTTTTCCCACAAGTCTTTTCCAACTTTGGTACTCCTCCTCATCGTGTCCCATGGTTCTACAAAGCCACAGATAAGTTCTTCCCACTGTGGGCCTAATAAGTCACAGAGAAGTGCTTCACACTGATCCATGGTCTAGTCATACAATGTTGAAAGTCAACAGCCATGGGGTCTCATCCGATATTACAGTTCTGTACAAAGCGCACCTGGTAGCACCACTCCTCAATACCTTTGTTGCATATCAACTTCAATTAATGTCACCAAATATCATGATAAAATATCAGCATCATCGTGATGGTCTCATCCCAGCAAACAGATCGTCAATCAGAATCACATTTTGCACAATATGGGCATTTTAGTTATGAGGGGGTTGGTTGCGACAAGGCCTAGTCTGGCCGAGTCAGACCGACCCGACTAACCCAGACAGGGGTACCACATTCCCCATTTTAATATTGATGGACACGACCTGACCCAGTTCGGGTCTGGGTCGGTCTGGTCCCGTTTGGCCAATGGTCCTCGCTGAACCTGGCTGGGTTTGGCTGAGTGTCCAACCTTCTGAATCACCTAGTGACATCGTCTAGTTTGAACCAACCTGAATGGTGTGGGTCCAACATACCAACATAGGTCCATCCTGTTGGGTGCGGGTATGGCCCTCCATCACTGGTACGGACTTCCGTTGTAGTTCCGGCCCACAAGGACGCGGCTCTAGCACACTGGTTGGGGTGCGACTCAAGTCTCGATCTCTTAAGGTGGATGGGGTACTCTGCCTGACCGAGATGCAATAGCAGTTCCACATCCATTCTCTTATGGCCCACAAGAAGCTACGCGGCCTCCTCCTCCAGCCGCGGTCGACAGACCGCAGCTCGGCTAGCTGATCCGGGTGGCACAGACATGGGCCACCTTCCTTCTATCGTCGCTCGCCTAGAGTCATGCTTCCTCCACTATTGCAGCCTAATTGTCACATTCTCTAGCTACCATAGTGCGCCAAGGGTTATGGCTAGCAACCCTCCATTTTGTTAATAGGCACAAGGTTGGTGCATGCCACTGCTGCCGCCGCCACGGTGGAATATCATTCAAGGAACCTCCAGATGTGCACCAGTGGTTAGTTCATCATGTCGCATGTGTCTATGGCCTCTAGAGTTCATCTTCTTCAATGTGAAGGCCTTAAATCACCCTTACTGTCATTTTATGAATGTTTCCTCCATGAATGCACATGTGGAGGAGCTCGGGCCATGTTGGCATCCTCTCAGGCCCTCCGTGTTTAGAGGTTTATAATCAAGGGGTTTTCATGGTTATTATTTTTTGATCATAAAAGTATAATATTAAACTAAAATAACGATATCCCCAATAGTGTTACCCCCCCCCCCCCCGCACGTAATTTTACGAAGCGCGGGTAAACATGTTCACGGGTTGATCCGCATTCGTCGTCTCTAGAAATTACAGAGAAAACATAAAAATCATATAAAACCCCTAAATATTTGAGGTTTTATGCTGAAGCATTTGTCCTCGAGAGTTAAAGGAGTCAATGTTGTCCCTTTCAGCTCCATTCATCGAGGTTCATCGAAGACGACTAAGATCTTCTAGCGTTCGACATTCTTTATTGGGGTAGAGATTCGCAAGAGTTTTTTCAGAGAATACACATTGATTTTAATTACCAAACACCACATGTTAGAATATTAAAATAAAACAAATTCACAATGTAGTTACGTCAATTAATGATTCTCATTAAATGGGACACATTTAATTAGAAATACTTAATGAGTCATTATAAAAATATACTTGTGGTTTCTAACGATCCATTATTGGTTCTCCATTAACACGCCTTGCCGCCACCTCATTGCTACTCTATAGAATCATTGTCTTCCACCCAATGGTGAGAAAGAAACATAATAAATCCTTTAAATTATTTTATTATTTTTCTTGAAAATTATAGAAAATAACTTTTCCTCTCGAGACTTTTTGGCCGAAGTAAAGTCATTTTTAGGCGATTCCCGACATTCTGAATTCAACAGTGCCAATGAAAATTTGATCTAACCACTGATTCAAAAGTTAGAAGTACCCACTAACACATTTATTGAATGCACCTTAAAAAAATTTCAAAATTATGTTCTAGGTTCTTCATATCTCAGAATCATGTGTCGTTAAATTTTGATGACTCAAAATAATTCCTTTTAAATAAAAACATTTCACCGAATTCCCAATACATTATATTCTCCCCATTTTAGAGCTTTACGACCCCATAATAAAAAACAAAACTAATAAAAAATATGGTGGTATAGAGCACGAATCTATGCCTCCCAATCCCATGTTCTCTCCTAGAGATTCATGTACTAACACCGAAAGCGCACCAGAGGAATCTACCATCCACATATGACCCACTACTATCAATCCTCTATCTCTACTTGGAACTCTGAAAATGTCTACCCATCATCAATATCTAGCTCTCCCTATTTGATGACGTGTGATGGATCATGTACGTACCTCCTTAGCTGTGACACATGGAAAATTTCATGCACCTAGTGCATCTGTGGGGGAAGAGCTAGGAGGTACGGAACCTCACCAACACTTCTTAGTATCTGCAATGGTCTGATGAATCTCAGTTATAGCTTACTGCCTAAGATAAATCGTCAATATCATTGATAGCGTGAGACTTGAAGGAAAACATGACCACCCTCCTCAAATTCCAAGGGTCTTCATCTCTTTTTGGTATAAGACTTCTTCCTACTCTCTGAAGTCCTTTTCTGATCCTAGATGATCTGAACCTTCTGAGTGGTAACTCTTACTAACTCCTTACCCAATACCGCCAACTCCCCTACGTCTTTCCAGCCTATGGGTGATCAGCAAGGCCGCCCGCACAAGGCCTCAAATGATGTCATGCCGATGGTTGAGTGATAGTTGTTGTTTTATGCAATCTCCACCAGTTGTAGGTGGTCCTCCCAACTATGACCAAAGTCAAGTACACAATAATGAAGCATGCCCTCCACAGTTTGTATGGTATGTTCTACATGACCATCCATCCAGGGAGGAAATTTTGTGCTCAAACGTAGTTTCATCTCGAACGCCTCATGTAATACGATCCAAAACCTAGATGTCAAGTGGGCATCACGGTCTGAGATGATCGTTGAAGGAGCCCCATGAAGCCACACTATATCCTAGATATAGAGGTGTCTCAAGACATCTATCAATTCCAACTCCCAAATGGGTATGAATTGAGATGACATATCGAGTCGGTCAATGATCACCCCAATAGAATCATGGACTCTGGAGGTATGTGGTAACCCTATCACAAATTTAATTGAGATACCATCCGATTTCCACTCTAGTACCTGGAGTGGCTGGCCAAGACTGCTGGAAACTAATGCTCAACCTTCACTTGCTGACAAGTGATGCATCGTGAAACGAACTCAGCCACCACATTCTACATTCCCATCCACTAGTAATGTAGTCGGAGGTCCTGCTGTATTTTCGCCACCTCATGATGTACCACAAATGGGTACGTATGGAACTCCCTCAACACATCCTCATACAATGTAACTATTACTAAGGCGAACCCTATTAAAAGGATGATTTACTCCCCACCTATCGAAATTCCATTAAGAGCTCATCCTTAGGATAACTGAGCACGTCAGGCCTCACAGTAAACATCTACAAGCTATGAACCCTTACTCATAGTAAGAGTGGGGGAGTAACATTCAATGATTGAAGCTAAGTATTATCACCATAATCCATGAAGGATTTCTACACTATGGATAACTACTATGTCGCCTCACACAGGAGCTGCACCCTGGTACTTTGTCTGAGCAGGTCTGCCACCATGTTCCCCTTTTTGAGAGTATAAACTATCTCAAAGTCATTGTCCTGGAGAAACTATTGACATTGCCACTATTTCGAGTTTAGGACCTTCTGAGAGATGATATAAGTAAGAATCCTATGGTCAGAGCAAATATATAATCATTCACCCATCAATTAGTGTGACCACATCTTCAAGGAATAGACAACTACTGCTAACAGCATGTCATGGGTTGCATAGTTCTGTTGATGGTGTCTAAAATTTTGGGAGACATAGGTGATCACTTCCCACTCATGCATCAGGACACAACTGTGTCCGGTACCTGATGCATGGAAGTGAACTACATACCCAACGCACTCCTCTGGTAGTCTCAAGAAGGGGGAACGAGCCAGTCTATGCCTCGTCTCCTAGAAAATCTTACGGTATTTCTCCATCCACATGAATGGTTTTATTTTCTGTATCAATGAAAATAAGGGGGATTTAACCCTATAAAATTTGGTTATGAACCAACTATAGAAACTAGACCACACCAAGAAGCTCCACACCTCAGTCACACTCTTGTTGGGCTCTCAAGAATGCACTACCTCTATCTTCACTGGATCTACTTCAACTTTACCCTATGAGATGACGTATCCCAGAATGTGGACATATCGAATCTAGAAATGACACTTTATATATTATCACAATGTTGGTGCTCTTAGAGTGTTTCCAGGACAATTCGCAGGTGTGTGGCGTGCTCCTCCATTGATGCGGAGTACACCAAGATGTCATCAATGAAGACAACAATGAACTAGTCAAGTTTAGGATAGAATATCTTATTCATCAGGCCCATGAACACATCTGGGGTTTCCGTTATGCCGAAATAAATCACCAAGAACACATAGTGGTCGTACCAGCACATGAAGGCTGTCTTTTGTACATCTGTATCTCATACCAGAAGTTGGTGATAACATGATCAGAGGTCTATCTTTGAGAACCATTTTCTCCCTTCAGCTGGTTGAAGAGATCATCAATTCTTGGCAGTTGATATTTGTACTTCAAGGTTAGCTAGTTCACGCATCATATGTCCACATAGAACCTCAAAATAATATATTCCTTCTTAGAAAAAATGCATCGGGGCTACCCATGCTCATACGTTGGACCTTATGAACCCCTTACCCTACATGTCCTCTAGCTATTCCCTGAGCTCACGAAGCTCTGCAGGAGCAATATGATATTCTCGTGTGGATATCGGTATCATGTTAGTGCACAAGTCTATGAAAAAGTGTACCTCTATGCGAGTGGTTAGTCTTGGAACATCCTCGGGGAAAACTTCCTCATACTCATACACCACAATTGGAAATCTCATATTCTTCTCATACACTACACTGAGGGTGAGGCTAGAAAACTCATGAGTGATCGGCTGCACCCTCCTCTAAGAATGTATGTCCTATTCTGTAATGGATTCCTTCTTACCGGTTATGGAAAAACTGGTCCAATATCCATAGACACACCGCATTGTACGCCTAAAATAGTCTATCGCGGTATGGACTATAGATTACCATTACATAACCAAAATAATGTCGTAAGGCCTCAACATCACTACTAGAATATCCTAGCCGAAGCTCTCTCCTCATAGAGTAAACTCAAATGGTCGGCACTATGGTGTGACCATTAAATCAAATCTTATAAGGGTCTCTAGCACTAAGAAATGAGCCAAAGACTCTACCAGAATCATTGAGACCTGAACAAGAGCTATGGAAAAGAAGGAGTGACCAGCACCTATGTCAATAACTACTACAATTAGGGTAGATAAGACATAGACCATTTATCGTGTCATGTATGAAGTGTTGTGCTCATAATACTCTACTACCTGAAGCTATGATCACCCATGTTTGTATGCTCCCTGATAAAGGGGTTAACCACCTAGTGGTGGTGGCAGTATCATCTCAAACTGTCACCCACTGCTTGCTAGTCGGCATTCTCCCAACCACGTCCACCACCCTCTGATCCTCCTCACTCGAACCACTGCCACTGTCTTAGCATCCACTCCCCGTCTACTGCTCCTCTGTGTGGTGGGTTGGTCAATCATGAGCCTTGTGTCCTTGACCACCACAAGAAATATAATAAACTCAATATAGGATGACTCCCTCTAGCCAGGGAGCCTCGAATTTCAGACCCTGTGTCATAGGTTCATCCCCTGAAAGACGTGGGCCAGTTAGGTCCTCGTGTCTGTTGTCTACTTCTTATCAAAGAATCTTCTACCTGGGGTCTTCTGGTAGATCTAGTTGTGTGCACCTATTCCTCATATAATCTATGTACTATAAGGTCTTGCTACCAATATCTTCATCTTGTCAGGTGGTGTACTCACTACGAGAATGAATCACTTCAAAACCTTCATCCAGTCCTTAGCATGCTGAGTATCCGACTCTCCTTGTATCTTGGGAGTTATCTATCTCTAAAACTCATGTAGACCACTAAGCCTACAAATATCCTCTACTTGAACCTCTTGAAGTAGATTCTCACAACTGGGTGGTTGTAGAACTGGGGCACCACCTGGTGGGGCCATCCTTAGAACTAGTCCCTAAACAGACATCTTGTCGCTAGGCATGTTGTCCTCATGACCTCATAAAAGGATCATACATGGTTGTCCATGTGGAGGCATGTGGAGATTGTTCATGATGTACCATTTTTAGATGTTTATACATGGTGATATGACTTTTATTCAAAAAAATCATACTGAGACACTTATGAAACCATTGTTTTCATGTATTTAGTAGAAAACAGAATTCAAGGTCCTGGTGTATGGATACATCGGCCGCAACATCAAAATTGGACTCACTAAATCTGAAATTTGAACTTTAAACAATTAAAACTGTTTCCCCAAAATAACAAAACTGATTCCTGGTCTTTTTGGTAGGACTGACCACCCTATGAAACAATTTTTTCAGGACACATCCCCTGAGGTCCACGCCTTGACTACCCCTGGGCTTCCACCAGAAGAACATGGTCTAGTGACTAGCGTCGAAGGCATTAGCATGAAAGTTGTAGAAATTATCATGAGTACCTATACTCACACACATTCCCAGCCACTTCCCAACACAATGAACGTGAGAAACATGTATGACTAAAACAAGTCCAGGTGCAAGTAAAAAACAGATGCCCTGATGTCCATCTAAAGAAAATCCAACCTTATCATGAGAGTAGTGAAGATACTAAAAGAATATGTTTTATGTTATTTAATCTCAGTCATTCTGGGTCTCACATCGTCCTAGGAAACCAGTCCACTGTCGTAGAATTCATCTATCTTGTCTCCCTGAGCACCCTTGTTGAAATGTCAGTCATCTTCACCTCAAAGTAATGCACGTAGCACATGATACCTCACAACATTTATATTCTAGGATAGTAACAGTATAATCATTAGTCACATCGTCGAACACCACGGCTGCTAGAGAAATAATCCTATAAAAGTATAGTGGCCATGTAATGTCATGTATAAGTGCTTCCAAGTAACCTTGTATAGCTTAGGTACACCTCCTTGTAATGTACCATGGGCCTGAAAAGTCTCATAGAAGTGCTTCCCACTAAAATTGGCCAACTGAGGTACTCCTCCACGTCATATACCATATGCCCTTAAAGTCACCGAAAATTGCTTCCCACAGTGTTACTACAATGTCATAGAGAAGTGCTTTACACAAGGCCATGGTTGAGTTATACATATTCTAAAGTCAGTACTCCTCAGGTGTCATCCATATGTTGGGTTCTGTACATAGCTGGTTGTAGAGAACTACTCTTAAATCCCTTCATTGCATATCAACTCCTATAAATGTCACCAAATAGCGTACCAAAATATCGGACTCGTCTAGAGGGTCCCAATGGAATAAACAACTCCTTAACACTACGCATGGTATGAATGATACAAGAATTTTAGTAACCAGGGGATGGTTGAAATGGAGACTGGTCTGACCCAGTTGGATCGATTTTACCATCCCAGCCCAGGGATCCCACATACCCGTGTTTATGATCGATTGACTCTACCTGACACGGTTCAGGTCGCAGTCAGTGTGGTCATGTCTAGCCAATGAGCCTCGTGGGACCTGGCCTTATTTGGCCGAGGGTCTAGTATGCTAAGTCTCCCAATGACACGGTCTAGTTCGTCCCAACCTTCTACCTGGGGCACAAACCACCGACCCAAATCCCGCCTACATGAGGTTTCCAGGGTGCACATCCCAACTGAGATGTGTGAGTCTTGCCGCGTCCAGTCTCCTCTACCATGCGGTATGTTATAAGGACTCCTCCTCCAGTCACTGTAGATGGACCACATCTCGTCCAATCAAATTTGGTGACCCAGATGCGGGCCACCTTGCATCACGCAACACCTTCCTAGTGGGACAGTTCCTCCGCTCTCTCAGCTTGATGGACAAGATCTCCAGCTGCCACGGAAAACCGACCGGTGTTTGTCTCCACCTGGTGACCAGCATGGCCAACAACCTACTGTCTCACTGACGAGCACGCAACTGGTAGATGCATCCAGCACCGGTGCGAGTGCAAATCCTTTGGTGGAGCACTAGACGAGAACTGATGGCCCATTCTTCATGCCACCTATTTTTATGGCCTCCAGAGTTCTTCTTATTCACTATGAAGGCCATAAATCACCCTTTCCATCATTTTGATAATGAATCCACCAAGAAGGCACAAGAAGAGGTGTCCGGGCCGTGTTCATGTCATCTCATAACCTCCCCTTTTAATGGTTTATAATTAAGGTGGGGGCTCGGGGATTGTTGTTTTATCATACAAGAATAATCTTAATCCCAAATAAATAAATCCCCAAATGTGATACCAACAAGCATTAATGCACGGTTCCAAAATCAACCTATTCGTGGGTTGATTGACACTCAAGACTTATAGAAAAGGACACGGAAGAACATCAAAATCATATAAAACACATACCTCTTTCACAATCAATGCCTAAGTGTTCATACTTTAGGGTTCAAGGAGTCGATGTCGCCTCTTCCGGCTCCGTTCATTGAGGTTCCTCGATGATGATGACGATCATCCGGTGTTCACATTTCTTCGTTTGGGAGGAGATTCCCCAATGTTTTTTCAGAGGATCCACCATGTTTTTAATTACCAAAATCTACATGTTGGATTATAAAAAAAAGTGCAGTATTGCTGCGTCAATTAATGATGCTCAATAAATGGCCCATATTCAATGATCCACATTTAATGAGTCCGTATAATTACAGTTTCAAATGATCCATTATTGGTTCTACATTCATGAACCTCGGAACTGCTTCACAGTGTCTCCGTCCACCACCAAATAGTAATAAAGAAATAAAATATTTCTGATAAAATATTTTATTATTTTTTTTGAAAAGTCTGAAAAATAAAATTTCTTCTCTGCTCAAGCCGGTAAAAGATTCTCCATTTTATGTGAAACTTGGCATTCGAATACAATGATGCCCAATTATTTCACACCCAAGAATCGTCTTATAAGATAGAAAATACCACTCACATTTTTACTAAATATTCCTTAAAAAAAGTTCAATATTCTATTTCGGTCCCTCTGGACCTTAGAATCACGTGCCTCTTAATTTTGTGTTTCAAAAATAATTCTATTTATATAGAAAATCTTTTACACATATTTTCTGAGAAATTACACAGGTTTTATATTATATAAAATACTATGATAATAATATTTTTTCATTTCCCAAATGAGGTATTTTATTGACTTTCTAAAAAAAAATTGGAAGTGTTTTTTTAACTTATACAACATGAATGGAATTTCCCACCATAATGAAGACTCAATGAATTGAATATTCTATTAAAAGTTTACAGGTTTCATTCAAAATTAAATATTTTCCTTCTTAATTTGTTACATTATAAATATTTAATTAAAAATTTTAATTATTATTTTCCCCATGAATATTTTATGAGTCTAATAATGAAAATTCATTATTTCATGTTTTATGCTTCATTAGAATTGTTATGCTCATAAGAGGTCGTTTTATAAACCACTTATTTGTTGTTATGTTATTAACCAAAGATGGTATGTTCTTCTATAATACAATGATCAGTGAGTATATGATATCCATCAAATGAATCTGGTATGGAAGATAATAATATAGTTATTTTGTATTTAAGAGTATTTGTAAGGGACATATGAAAATTATTTTCCAAGTAACCTACATGTTCTATATGTTTCATGTATCATTTTTTACATGATTTTTATGATTTCTCAATGTAAGATAATATAATATTGTATAGTAGAAATAAATTTAATCTTTTTAATGATTTAAAGAGTATAAATTTTTAAAAATGTTATTATTAATTTCCCATGTTTTCAAAGACACAATAATGTTTTTTAATTTCTCTTATGATTTAATATGAATTTTTTATTAAAGGCTTTGGATAGATAAGGTGATTTCCAGGGTTATATGTTTTGTATTTTTATACTTATATTTACTCTAAAAATGAATTTTTTTAGAACAATTCAAGGAAAATAGTTTATTCAGATCCTTTCATATCCCTTACTACATTTTTCAACAGATACCACATATTTATATGTTTTCTATAGGTTTTAGTGATGGGTAAGGAAAATTATTAATTCATGTTAAAATATTTGATGATATTTCAAGAAAAGGTAGATATTATTTATTTAAAAAGGTTAATATTATGATAAAATAGATCATCATTAGAATTTTCCACTATATGTGGGTAGGTTATGTAATAGTTATAACCTAACCTTAAAAATCTACAATCCTAAAAGGACATTGGCATTTTAATATAGTAAAATATAGATTAAATTATTTTAATATGTAATGTTTAATGTTTGTATCCTTAGTATTTATTTTCCATTGAGTTTATTATATTATGGAAGAACTCAAAACATTAAAATATGATGTGTTCCACTATTAAAATATTCTTCTATCATTCATTAATTGACATGATAATTGGTTCAATATTAAAATATTATCTTTAAAAATCCTTATGTCCATTTTTCTATGGTACATGATGTAGCGTCTCCGCCTATACTATAATCATATTAACTTATTTGGTGTAATATTTTTCAAATTATCTCTATTAAATGAATTCATGAAAGTTTGATTCTAATATTTATTCACTTGATTTACCTTAAAAAATAACCTTTACATTTTTATACTTTTCCAAATATTATTTCATCCTTTAGTTGAAACTATTTTGTGATTCATGATTATTTTGTAAAAAATATAACCAATCATTTCTACAAAAATATATATCAAATTACTCTTATAATTTAACAAAATTTACAAGTTTATTTTTAAAAAATAGATTCAAATTTATTTACATTGTTTTTAGAGAATTTCTCCGATTATTTAAGTAATGATCCCCATGTATATATTATTTATATAATATTAATATAATAATTTTTTTTCCAATAATCAATATCTCTATTCCCAATAATCCATTAACAGAAACAATGTCCAATGATTTTTTTTCTATATGTATATTCAATATTTTATAATTTAACATTTGACTATGTATGGTTGTTTTCACTATATATTTGTATTGGTTTGAGTAATTGTTCATCACAAACCTTCTGCAGTAAATTATTTATCATGTGGTGGTTTTCTTATCATTTTTAATCACCGACATATATACTTTTTTGATTTTTAAACCACAATATTTTTTTTAAAAATAAATAGTCGAACATGAATTTTCTAGAATATGGATATCCGTTACCATGAGAATGAGATAGAGGTATATCAACATGTTATTAATCCATCTTTCATACTATAATTTAATTTTTTTAAAGGTAAAATATTATTTAAAAATTTTAATTATCACATATATTATCAAATATTTTGGAAGATCCAATTCAGACTATACACACTGGATTTTTCATATAATGTTTTTAAAATTAATTAACTCCATATTATTTTATTAAAAATTATAAAGGGTCATTTTAGGTTCAGTGACATGGAATTTTGGAATATAATATATGATTTATATAAATATTATTTAATGCTCTTGAAGAAATATTTTAATTAAATCATAGCCTAATTCACTATATATAAATTCATAGGGACACACATTAGGGGATTTGCTGACCATAAAGACTAGTAAGGAGATAACCCTAGGAATCATTAATTTATATCGTAGATAATTCATAAGTCATAAATAAATATAAATCTTATAAATATTTGAGTCTTACGATTAGATTATTAATAAATTAGGAATAACATGTAAATGGGCTGTAACATACAAATGTGATATTCATAAGCATATCACATTGACTCATCACTACTATTTTATAAAACATATATCCATAGTTCCTCAAAAAATAATCATAAAAAAAATAAGGAATTAATCCATGTTACCATGAAATATCCTTCTCAAAAGATTAATTCTTCACCCAATGCAATATAATGAAATCTGAGTGCACTATTTAAATTTATAACATTATGAGTTCCATATCAAAATTAGTTCATAAAAAAATTGTTATTCATTTTTCCCCATGAGTTTGGAATAGGGCTTTCATACATAAAAATTCTTAATCTATTATATAACTGAAATATCAATATAAATATCCTTAAATGTTATTAGCCTTATATATTCAAAATTTAAAAATATTTACATTAAAATAAAATTACTATTTTGACATCATAATTGGTATAGATAACAATTAATTGAATGAGAATAAGGAGAGGGAATGATAGTATCCCTTTAATTGGGTACCATATGTATGGTTAAAAAATATTGTTTATACATGATGACATGATCACATAAAAACCAATATTTAAATTATAATTAGTAATTTTGGAAAATATAGAGAAAGGGGATTCTTTACATATCTTCCACATCCATAACATAGGGTGGGATTATTCATGATCCTAAGAAGTTGTCTAATGGGATTAACGAATGAATTAAATGGGATAGGATGTGATAATGATCTTTAGTGGAAAAAATAATGGGGTTGAAAATAGGGTATTTATAGAAAAATGAGTAAACTTTTTGTCATTAAAATATATTCATGGGAATTCGATGTTTTGGAATGTAGATTTACTATAGGATCACTAAGGACATAGATTGTTTTATGATATTATAAACATGGTTATTGAATCATTCGAATTTTATAATAAATGTTCTATTATATGTATCTATATATATATATATAATTTTCAAAAAATCATGATTTCATTTAAAATTCAGTTTAAAAGTCACGTGATCTTCATTTAAACATTTTAAAATCCTTATTATCATTTAATAGTTATTTTAATACATATAAAATAATAATATAATTAGTATTTTTTATGACGTTGTATATAATAGTCATTCATTATTACTGAATTATGATGTAATAGTATATAATGAAAACTCAAACCTTTATATTTACTGTTAAAAAAACAATTGATAATTCTATAGAAATTACCCTAATATAAATTGGATGTGATGATATCAAATATAATTTTTTTGTGATATTATATTATTATTAATGAAAAATAATTATCTTTAAATTTAAATATATATATAATATAATATAATATTTTTAAAAGGATGAAACTTTTAATTTGAAATTAAGGAATTCTAATATTTATTATGTAATATAGATTAATTTTTTTAAAGTGTTTGTGGTGTAACATAATGACCCGAATTACCAATAACCATTAGCCAGATCGGTGGGTGACATCCCCTTAAGCACACCTCCCAGTACCCTAGAGGCTGCTAACATATAGTGAGGGTTTTAAGAGGTTATATTAGAGAGACTATACTATCAGATCAATGATACACAATGATATTATCAGGTAATAGAAAATAGTGTGTAATAAAAGAAGTAAATAGTAAAGGCAAAGCAGCTAATGTCTTGTTTTCAAATACTAAATAAAAGTGACGAATGTGAGTCGAAACAAGAAATCGTGGTGGATGATGATACATACACTACAAAATGAAACATTCTACATGCTTTATAATATAGTAAAAAAATATATAAAAAAAATAAATCCCCAAAGGTGATCTCTATGTGAATCACGAGCTCTAACTTAATCTTATTCTCCTTACTCCCATGATCAAGCATAGAACAATAAGAAATCATCTATGGTCTTCAGTCTTGAAAATAAGAAAGAATACTAAAGAATACTAGTGAAATAGAGACACAAGAAAGGGTTGAGATATAAATCATAGTAAGATGGAACCCATGGTGTATATCCCAATACAGACAGTGCAACAAAAATTAAGCTGTGTGTATGTATATTAGGTACAATAAGCAAGAACTAAATAATATGACCACCTTCTCAGGTTCTAAAAGGACACCTAGTGGGTCCACCTACATCATCCTATTGCTGGAATGTGTAAATATTTCATTTCATATATATATATATATAGTATTTTTATATCTGTGTGTGTGTGAGTGTGTGTGTGTCTGTTGGGAAGGACCAGGATGTTAGCCACCATCAGCCAATTATAGGTGTTTCTATCAGAGTCTAACACCTAACCCAACTCCTAGAGCTCTCACATTCTCTTGGCCAACAAGTAAGGGATGAAATGGTATTTTCAACATATCATCCAACATTATGGGAGCTCTCAATGTCAATAACGTAGCTCTGGAATCAATCTAGATCGAAACAAAACCCAACGGTATCAATATTTAGGGGAGCACTAACAATAAATCCCATGTCTCTAACTGGCTAGCTCACACAGTCTCCCCTATAATGGGCTCTTAGGGTCCCTTATGTCCTATTATTATGTAGTGTAATCATTTATTATAGATATAAAACATGATTAATTTACATATTATTCATCCCATTATATTTCATAGAATATTCACACTTAATAAGATGATCATAATACATTACCTATGATGTCATGATCTCATGTGTTTCTAATAGAAGCCATGGATTGGTCACCTATGCTAGTTGACACAATATGTAAGACCTATCCTGTGTTCCATTAAACTTGTAATGTCATTCATGGCATCCTGTTTATCATTAACAATTTAACAATTCATGAACATAGGCAAGGGCCCACCATACATTGGCCAAGTTCATATACAATGAAGAGACTTTTTTCAAATGGTACCTTTTTGTAAAACATGTGAAAAGGAAATGCCATACCATACGATGAAAAAAACATATTTAAAAGTAAATAATTAAAATGATTTTATCCATATTACACAAACCATTCTATTCAAGACAACCCCATCAATTTTCGGAAGCAAGGAAAATTCCATTAAAAATGATTAGGCATCTAGAGTTAAGGCATGTAACCACCCAATTTTACATTTTGTAAATTACAAATCTAATAGATCTGAAAAATCATGGGAAATATATTGGATACGTTAATTAAACAATTCTAAATTGAAATTTCTTTTAAAAGTCAAGCCGAAAGCTAAATTGGGTTCCGTTTATTTTGGACCATGTCGACAAAATGACCATTTTCTGCGTGGCACACCTACATATTTATTTATAGAGAATGAGGGATTTATAAACCCATTACAAGAACCAATTCTCCTATATCAATTAACTAGGTTCATTTAGACATGAATTATCCAACATAATTTAGAATCTCGACAGAGGTCCGCTTGTGACATGATAAAATAAATATGGAACGACCAAATCAAAAATGGAAAACAATGTGACCACCAAAATGATCAATTCCATTTTCTTCATTTGACCTTGGAAATATTACATTTATAAGGCTCATGGATAAAAAATTAATCAATATTAATATATATATATATACAAATGATGCTACAATCTTTCATAATCCATCATATACAAACCATTTAACTAAAACAAATCATTCTAGTCGTTAACACATGAAAACTTTATTCCAATTGATCAAGTGTAATGGAAGTGTGTAATGGAAACAATTAATATAAGACTATAGATACATATGGACAAGAAAGAAAAATCATTATTCAACACTATGAATTAGCGAATATAGTACTCCTATGATGGTGGGTTTTCTTTATTAAAAACCAGGACATTATTATTCAAAAAAATCATTTATTAGAACAAAAAATTTCATTCAAGAATCACAATATATTTTATTACAGAAGAATTATGTATGAAACTAATTTATTTAAAATAAAAAATTAAATAAATGGGATCCTACATCAAGACGTATAACAACCCAAGATGAACATGCAACACTTTAATTTTATTATTTCGAAGCCACTCCACACTTGAAAACATATAACATATTATATATATACCCCTTAATCCAATGTACTTGTTTCAATCACTATAAGGGAATATTTATAAGCAATGTATATATATATATACATACATATATATATATATATATATATATCTATGTGTGTGTGTGTGGAATCCCTCTGAGTGTCATCAAATGCTCTACTATCAATAGTAGGAACTCAAAAACACTGTGGAAAAGATCAAATAATCCAATGAAAATTAAAGGAACATATAAAATTACAAAAGACTCAATTATTAATTGATATAGAATGAAGAACAAGGTAAAACATACCTCAATTGTTTGTGTAACGTCTCAGATCCTGGTGCCACTCAATGGGTTCCCCAAACCAGGTTGGTCACATGACCTCAAATGCGTTTCCCCAAATGTCGGGGGCTATCGACTAGTAGCGAGGGCCTAGTTCTAATAGTAGTGAAACTATGACCTCATTTCTCAAAGTGTAGCATTGAGTAAAGATAGAAACATATCAATAGCAGAAGTAGTAATCAATACGATGCTAAAATGGACAACAGTACAAAATCAAAAGATAACGAACAGTCATACATATATGATGATGAAATATTTTCCTATGTCTATGAATGCATCCAAAACATAATACACTACAATCAAATAAAATACAGTACAAGTACAACAACAAAACCAAAATAGTTCATAGTAATGCATCATCATTGTGAGCATATGCTCGGTCATATGCTCTCCTACTCCTCTGCAATAATCAGGTACCTGTATAGGGTCCCTTTCCCTTATCAACACTTACAGAAAAATAATCTATTTAGGGCCAAAATATGACCCAAACAGGGCATGAGAAATAAATTCCAGTAGGCAACCACCAAAGGCATGTTCCCAACTATCAGTGAAAATGTGAAACAATAGTGGGCAATACAAAAATGTAGTAAACTAGGAAGTACAAAAAAGTACCTATATCTAGCAGTTCCATTTTCATTTTAATAATTATTTATTACTTTCAAGACTGTGCTTTCGGATTTAAAGTACAACAAGTTAAATCACCACATTAAATATTCAAAGTAAACATTGTCCCCAGACATGAATATCCTTACCCTTTGGTAAATAGAATCGAAACCCGAATGTGATTGGCCCCAGACATAACGAATAGATCCCACATGAATACGAGATATTGCATGCATGCATGGAAGGTACTGCACATAGGCATAATGAGACGTTACCCTCAGGAAAACTAACACTCCACACAGGCTAAACACAACACTACCCTCAGGCAATGCAAGAATTTGGGCCAATTCCAATGCATAGAAAGCAATACATATAAGTTCCTCTCAAGAAAACAGAAAACATGTTATAGATATGGCATACCCTTGGGTGTCTAGGCTACATTGCTAAACAGGGGGAATATGCCCACGAGGTGGCCTTCGATCCATGCAATGATCCCAAACAACATTTCATATTTAATCATAAGACTACCTATGATATTCAATGTTTATAAACACACAAATCCTCAGCTATACAACACCCCGATCATGGGCGTGTGGCACAACGATACACAAATTCTACTCGATGGTTGTAATGAAACACAAGTCCACCTACCTCGATCTCCACTGATTTATATACGTGAATGATGCCCCCTAAAACAACTGAGAATGGAATAGATCTAGGATAAACAACTATATGGTGAAAATCAAATAACTTCCCCTCAAGAAAGAATTGGCAGAAAATGTTCTTGGATAGGGAAGAACTCACCGTCATGGTTCAATAGATATTGTCATCAAAGGAATCCGAGTTCTGGAGTGCGTTCGAGAGCTTCTCTAAGATCTTTCATTCTCTCTTAGTGCTCCAAACACATCCACGGCCTCCTCTTCCGAATGAGGATGCTACTGCCCATTTTAAACGAAAAAAAAACAAACTACACAGTGTGTACTCTCAAGTGCATGGTGTGTACTTTTCTTTTTGTTAACTGTTTCTCTAGAGGCTAATTTTCACCGCTACACTGTTCATTTGTCAACGTGAGTACATTTCATGTGTTTATAAATACACAACACGTACTGAAGCTCTGGTGGTGGCTACCTCCACCGCCTTACTGTTCACCTGTCGACTCATTACACATTTTGTATATACTAACTAGATGGTGTGTAGTTAGTTTTTACACCCTTCATCACCAGAATTCGTACACGCCCTGTGTACTCAGCCCATATGGCCAAAGTACATAATGTGTGGAAGAGTACAAGATGATTACCCACAAAATTTGGGATTTTCCCCATTTTCCTTATGTCTCTCAAAAACACTTAAGGAAAGTGGAAAAGAAGAAACCCGTACCTTAAGAATAAGAATCGGGTTCTAACAAACATCCCCCTTAAAACAATTCATCCCTGAATTGCCCTTCCAAGGGTGGTAAAGTTAAAGCTGAGAACAACTCTGGCCACTAAGCACGTACGTTGGTCTCCCACTCATAGGTTTCGTCCTGCACTCGACAATGATACCATAGCACCCGTACGAGAGGAACTGACCAGCATTGGAGAACCATCGTGCCACTATCTAAATTACGAATCGGGTGCTCCTCAGAGGATGCATCGACCTGAAGCTCAACCTTCTCAGGATAAAAAACATGAGATGAGTCTGAGTGATAAAGGAACACCTGAGATACGTGGAAGATGTCGTGCATGGCTCGTAAAATCTTTGGTAACTGGAACCGATAGGAAACTTTCCCGACTCTCTCCAGAAACTCAAACGACCCCACATACCATGGTGAGAGTTTTCCCTATCTCTTGAACCGCCTGTGTCCCATCCTCAGCGAAACACGCTGGAAAAATGATCCCCAATCACGAACTCCAAGGGTCGTCTGTAGAGATCAGTATAAAATATCTAACGAGACTATGCAGTAGTCATCCACTTCTATATCAACTGGACCTTCTCTATAGTCTCCTGTACAAGACGGGGCCCCAGTGAAGCTTCCTCTCCAACGTCCAACCAGCAAAAGGGTGATAAGCATGGACACCATATAAATCCTTTAAAGGTTCCATCTCAATAGTTTCCTGAAAACTATTATTTTAGGCAGAATACACCACGTGTATGTGTTTCTCCAAAGATCCCCCAAATTCTAGGACGTATGCACGCATCATGTCCTCATGCACCAATATCGTACTCTCTAACTGGCCATCGGTCTGAGGGTGGTAAGTTGTGCTCTAAAGCACCTGTGTACCCAGTTACAACTGAATTCTCTCCTAGAAATGAGAAATAAAATGGGTGTCTTTATCTGAAACAAAATAATGAGGGACCCCAGGAAGGTGTACTACCTCTCAGATATATAACTTCCCAATATCATCAACACCTGAGGTCTCCTTGATCAGAAAAATTGAGCTTCCTTTATATGTTTTTCCACAACAACCCACACAACATAACTACATCGAGGTGACCTTCGCAACCTGGTCACAAAATCCATCACAAAATCATCCCATTTATACTATAGAATGGGTATCTATTGTAACAGTTCGGATGGCCTCTGATGCTCCACCTTCACCTGCTGACAGGTGGAACATCTCGTTACAAAACCAGCTACTTCTTGTTTCATACCCGACCACCAATACTAATGTATCAATTCACTGAAAATTTTGGTAACTTCGGGATGCACTACCCAAGATGAATCATGAAACTACCGCATAATCTCCTCGCGTATATCCCTTGGAACCCACAATCATCCATGGAAATGAAGTACCTCATCATTGCCTGTCATCCGACGCGGACGAGGGTCCTCACTTGCCACTGACTCCTGTAGAACTAGGCCTTCTGAATCTGGTAGTTGTATCATCCTCACTATATCCAAGAGGGTAGAAGTCACAGCTAAGGAGGAAATATAGGCTCACCCCTGAATATTGTGCACCTCCAAATGCATCTCAGAGAACAAATCCATGAGCTTCCACTCACCACTGGCCTCCTACACTGCCTGTATTTGCATCCTCTTACTCAGTTAATCAGCAACTGCGTTACCTTTAGTAGGTGTATAGGCATGCTCAAAGTTGAAGGAATGAAGGTATTCAACCCACTTCCACTATCTCAAATTCAGGTCACACTGTGTATTGATGTATTTCAGAATTTTTTGGTCCGTAAACACCACAAAATGTTCTCCGAAGATATATCGTATCCAGTAGCTTAACACGTAAACAACTGTAGCCAACTAGAGATCATGCGTCGGGTAATTCCTCTTATGTTCCCTCAACTACCGAGACCTGTACGCAACTAATTGATCTCCCTGCATCAACACTCCACCCAACCCAATACATGATGAATCACAGTAAAATATATAGGGCTTCCCTTGGTCTAGAATTCTCAGAACCTGTGATGATGGCAAAATTCCCTTCATTTCCTGAAATGTTTTCTCGCAAACTTCTGACCAAACGAACTTCACACCCTTCTTAGTCAGACCCATTAATGGAACTGCAAAGTGAGAGAAGTCCTGTATAAAGCACCTGTAGCAACTAGACTGCCCTAAGAAACTCTGTATCTCAAACATGTTCTCAGGCTTCTCCCAAGAAACTACTACTATCACCTTCTCTCGGTCCACTACAACTCTTGCCTCTGAGATAATATGACCCAGGAAGTGTATTTGGTCCATCCAAAAGTGGAACTTTGAGAGCATAGCATATATATGATTCTCTCTCAGTGTAATCAATATGACCTAAAGATGTGTGGCATGGTCGTGTCGAGTGTGAGATTACACCAAGATATCGTCCATGAAGACTACCACAAAAGAAACCAGATATGGGTGGAACACATGATTCATCAGAGCCATGAAAACTTCTGGCACGTTCATGAGTCCGGACAGCTTGACCAAGTACTCATATAGAACATATCTTCTCTGAAAAGCTTTAAGTGGTGTGTTCGATGGTCTAACGCGCAACTGATGATATTTGGATCTCAAGTCAATCTTTGAGAACCCACAAGCTCCTCAAAGTTGATCAAAAATATCATCAGTCATTCGTAAGAGATATGGGTTCTTGACCATCAACTGGTTCATGTTTCGATAAACCACACAAATTCTATGGGTACCATCTGCCTTCTTTGAAAACAAGACAATAAAACCCCAAGGATAAGTACTGGGTCAGATGAACCCACTTTCTTGTAACTCCTCTAATTTCTCCTTGAGCTCATGCAACTCTGGTGTAGCCATCCTATACGAAGGAATGGACATTGGTGCCGCTCCTGGAAGAAGCTCAATAAATAAATCCACCTCTCTCTCAGGAGGTAGAAATGAAAATTCGTTCAGGAATACATCCATGAAATGATAAATTACTAGAGGGAATTTCTTTTTACAAGTTCCATGGTCATCCAGATGTAAACTCGCAATCAGGGTTGTCACTCCACCTCGCCCACAATTCTCGGGTCCAGCTCAGCTCGCCTGGACATCCCATTCTCCCCTGTATAGAAACTCGCCACCCTATGGTGATGTGAAACTCACCCTGTAGCGATAGAAATCTAAAAAGTCTTGAAAGGTACCAAGCAGTCCATCCTGAGAATGACATCATAACTCATCATCTCTAAGACATAGAGGTCCCATTGAATGTGACACCCTCCAACTTCTAGGGGGAACTCCCTAAACTGACGAACACAATTTGTTCTAATCCCCAATGGAGTATCTAGAATCCTAAAATCAGATGATGAAAAAAAACATATCCTAAGGCTCTTCACAATGGGGCCAAATATAAATCTATGTGTTGGACCAGTATCAAAAATTATTAAAGGCAGAATAGAGGCAAATAGAATAGTACTTATGATAGTGTAAGGTCTGGGATCCTGCTCTTGTTGGGTATATCGCCCTCCATATGCCTGCCCAGTGACATGACCCTACAATATAGCTTGGATACTGTGATCAAACTCGCCCTGTTGTGCATGAGATCCTGGTGCCTGGCTACCATGGCCGCGACCACCACCTTTTCCCAAACATCCTGACGGATTCCAATTTCATTACTGATAAAAAGTTGTTTTTCCTTCTCCTGCATTCCGAGTCTGCGTAGAACCCCTATCACTAGCCATTGGTGGAAACGCCCTGCAAAAACGCTAGAGATGTCCCTTCCTGCCACAATCATGGCACTCCACAGGGTCACGCGGACACTGAGGCCTTTTTTGACCCTCTCTACCACACTAGTAGCACATGACCTGGCCACATGAAGATATATTTTGGATAAAACTGCCACTGTTAGAGGAATCTATCTGTCTCCTCCTCCTACAGGTAGAAATAGAACCAAAAACTGGTGCCGAACTTCACTGGCCTGCACCACTAGCTTCCCGCAAGTTCTGCTCTGTAATTAGTGCCTAGTTCACAATAGTGTGCACAGTGATCACATGATGTCTCTTTATGTTTATATAAAATTTCAACTTCATTGATTTTATGTTAAGAATTTTTATCGTTGCTAATATAGCTGTTGAATAGTGATCACATGATTAGTATAAATAAAGGGCACTAAAAATCCAATTTACTCAGACAAAATAAGTGATGGCCTCGTCCAGTAGAACTGCTCCATACGAAGCCCATTTGTCGGAGCTCGGAAAAGAGGTGGAATCTTTGAGCTTCTATCTTGACCAAGCCCAGGATGAGCTTCATCATGTCAAGCTCGAACGGGACCGTCTACGGGAAAAGTGGAAGTTGATAGAAATTTCCACTCGAGCGATGTTATCCGAGCCCCCACAAGAGTCTGTCTCCATCGCACACCTTACCCTTAGGTCTTATACGGTTGTTTTAAGGGGTTATGTAACGAATCGCTAATACTATGTTCATGTTTATTTTTTTTATATAATAATGAATATACCTCCTTGTCATTTTTGCAACATTGTAAATAGTTTATAAAGTACAAATCGTGTTTTTAGTCATTATTTAATTAGGAATTCTATTTTACTAAATTAAGGGATTTTTTAATTAAATAATATTTCAATAAATTATAGTAATTATTATTAAAATAAATTTTATTAAATATAAATGATCTTATAATTTTATGAATGCAATTATAATTTTTATTAAGGTTTGAAATCCATTTCTGTCAAAACCCGTGAATTTTCAATAAATGATATTTTTTAATTTCAAAGTGAAAATTAACATATTTAGAAAATTATTTAGATAAAATAAATGTTATTTCAAGAATCAGGATGTCAAAATTATCCAATAGTGAATTTCTCATAATTTTCCGAGATAGTCAAATTTATGGGTAAAAATTAAATACCGTTTAAATATATAATTTGTTTTCTGACATCATAATGACCCAATAGTGATGTAATAAAAAACTATAAGATTTATGTTCGGCCAATATATGTTTTACCATTATAATAATGTAATTTTGGTTTTGTTTGACTTACTTTTCAAAGCATTAGTGGACCCCTCAAAACTTATTAAACACCTTGTCTTTTTAAATGAATTTTCATGGTAGTGTGACTCACCTCCACATATGCAACCCTATTATTTTAAGAAATACGGACATTGGCTATATAAAATACTTTTTTCCTCTTCCCTTATCCAAAAACCGTGGGCAAAAACCATGGGATGATATCTGGTTTGGATTAATTTAATATAAGGGGTCCCAAACCTAAATAATAAATAATTCCCTCACCTTTACTATATAAACCCACCCAAGCTCCCACTTCCTCCTCACTCAAAGCCCTTGGAGTTTGTCAAAACTCTTCCCTAATCTCTCTGGAATCCTCCCAAGGGTCCCCAATCTCCCAATAAGCCTCTCACAAGCCTCTATCTAGCCTTTTGAGGCACACTTCCAAGTAAGGGTTTTTTCTTCCTTTCTCGTTTTTGTCCAATTTTCATTAAGTTGTTTTCTCCTTTTAATTTCAATTAGGAATGATGGGGTATGGTTTCTCACTTCCATCATACTGCCCTATTTATGTTTCAATGATGGGAGACCCCTTTCTCTCTCCTTAAATTCCTCCCATTTACACTCGTCACTATGCCGAAATTCTTAAAGGAACTTCTCTCTCCTCATTTACATTCAAGCAATACTTTTGTATCATGAATCTAAATTCCATTATAGTTGTTGGGAAATGTATCTATATAAACTCCTTACATTCCATTACATGTAAATATGGTGAGGAACCCCGTTCTCTCTCATCAACCATTTTTATGAATTCTTATGTCACGCCGTTACGCTGCCAAAATCGCACCGATTTTCCAAGCCAATGACATTGTGTAGTGAATACAATGCCCATTTATCCATCAAGGGTATTCACCTTTATGCACATTTACTTATTGATTATAAAGTTTCATTTATTAATTCCACATTATTTTATCATGGAATAAATTATTATGTTATATGAATCCATGTTTTATGATCCATGTGGCATACTTATGCATGAAATGAAATGTTTAAGAAGGGTGTGCCCTTATAGCACTCCAATGTATTGGGAAAAGTATAGTATAATGATACTTCATGTTAAATGAGTGTTGACTCATGATAATTCAAGTGCAACAAGGGTTTACTCATGCTTCATGTGCAACGATAATTTACTCATTCTCCATGTTCAATGAGCCTTGGCTCATGATAATTCCATGTTATGTGTTGTTGCCACATTTCCATGTTATGATTATAATGATTTATCATTCCTTTATGTTCATGTTTCTCTTATTCTCTATTTATTCTCCTATTTTCTAACATGTATTTTACTCCTAATTTTATTCCATGTGTACTCCCTTACTGGGCTTTATAGCTCACCATTTTCTTATGCATGTCCTCAGGTTATCCCATGCAATGTTAAGTACACGGGAATGTAGTGGTCATGTAAAGGAAGTTTTCAATAATGATGTTATATTTCATGTTTTATGTTTTATGTAATGATCCTAATCCCCAAAGATACTAAACCTCTTTATCTTCTTTGTTGTATCAAGTGATGTTTTATGTAATAAATCATGTTTATGTTTGTATTAAAAAGCAGGGTTATCATAGTTGGTATTAGAGGATAGGTTTTGTTATTTTTGGGATTGGGATTAGAAAACCCTAGTACTGCCTTAGATACAATACTAAGTACAATAGAAACGTCCCTATGTTTTGGTGAGTATTGAGTAAGTGGGTTATCAAGAAAATACATCCCTGTCTGGATACGAGCAGGTAGAGGCGGCTCTGGCACAAATGTATCCTAGTGGTAAAAAGAGAAAACAACGCTTTGAGCTAAACTCGAACGGGAACAAGTGCACAACAATGGGACTTACTGCACTCTTGGTTACAACACTCCCAGGGGATATGATTTGGTAAATACACAAGCTTAGTATGAACCCTTATTATGGAAATTAAAAAAAATTCCCCTAAGAATATATGTTAGAAAGTAGATCATGAAAAGCCTAGATTGAAGCCTATAGACTCATGAGTTAAAGAAATAAATGTTTATTTATAAGTCATCAAATTTTGTCTTTGGATTACCCTTTCTGTGTTACCCCTAGTTTTCCTTTTATTCATTCCAATGGACAGTAATAGGGGGGACTCAGGCAAACAACCATTGTGATGATCAGTGTGATGACTGTACTAATGAGATGCCCAATCCAATGGGACCGGGAATCGCAAACTTTGTCACCCATATCTCTCAGCTAACTCTAGTTTTGAATAGAAACACGGGTCAAGAGGAAAGTTCAACCCCCCCCCCCCCTAAGAAAGAACAAGTTGCTATTGAGAGCTTCATGAGACAAAGGCCTCATACTTTTAGTGGATCATTCGATCCCACAATCACTGAACAATGGATCAACTCCATTGAAAAGATCATCTCCATCCTTCATTGTTCTGAACAAGAGATGGTTCTCCTTGCTCCTTATCGTATAGAGGGTGAAGCTGATCAATGGTGGATGTTGATCAAAAATACGAAGCCTGAGGATGAGATTGAGTGATTAGAATGGAAGGATTTCTGGAAGATTTTTTTCGATAAATATTTTCCGCACACCCTCTGGCTTAAGATGGAAAGGGACTTCCTTTCCCTCAAGGAAAAAGACGAAGAATTTGTTGGAGCGTACGAGGAAAACATCACAAGGCTTGCACGATATGCTTCTGGATTTGTCGTTACCCAAGAATGCAAAGTTGACCACTTCTTTGGTGGGTTGAATCCTAGCCTATAGAAAGCATTAGCAATCCGAGACTTCAACAGCTTTGAGGAAATTGTCTTATGTGTCCTCAAGGTCGAAATGGAGATCGGGGAATCACAGGGGTATCAAGGGGATAAGAAGCTTAAGGTGGACTTCAATGCTGGTGGTCCGATGGACAGATCCAACGGTGCTAAGAATATCCAGCACCCCACTTGCCAAAAGTGGGGTAAGAAGTACCCTGGAAATTGCCTTAAGGGGACGAGGAAATGCTTCAGGTGTGGAAGAGAAGGGAACCTAGCTGTTAACTATTGTCAAGAAAGACTCGCGGCTACGACATAGGAGAGGAACGCTCTGTTCGAACCTCAACGCATTGTTCAATGCTACAAATGCAAAGAATCAGGTCATTTTTCAAAGCAGTACGCTAATCCAAGGGTTTTCCGAGGCAACCAACAACCTCCAAGGTACCAAGGATGAGCTTTTTCCATCACTTCTACCAAAGTGAACCCCGATAATGAAGTGGTGACAGATACACTAGTTATTCATTCAAGAATAGCGAATGTACTTTTTGATTCAGGTTCTACATATTCTTTTATATCTCGAAAGTTTAGTAGATCAATCCCTGCACCACCACAAATCATGGAAGTGAGGATGTCTGTGACTACTGGAAATGGGTCAATAATTGAATCCCATTAATATACGTCCTCCCATGTTTTAATCTGTGGATTGAAGTTCCCGACAAACCTCCTCATACTCCCTATGGTAGAATTTGATGCAATTCATGGCATGGATTGGATTTCCTCATATAGAGCCAACATAAATTGTCGGGAGAGGGAAACCACACTCTATATGGAGAATCGATGTAGAGACACAAAGCTTGACGTACATGGAAATTACATTACTTTAGCGGAATATTTAATACATAACAAAAACATACACCCAAGGACTGTAATAGTTTAATGTCTTTGGAAACATGGACCGTAATATTCTAATCGTGGTTAAAGATCTTGAACATCTCCCATAAAGATCTTCCCATTTTTTTCTTACCTAAAACCATTCTTTATATCCTGGGGAAAAGAAAACATAAAAAGGGTGATCTCAAATGCTGAGTAAGGGAAAGCATGGATAAAATAAAACATACCATATACATTTGAACTTAAAAAAATGAACATAATGTTTAAACATCAAAAGCTTGAGCAATGACATAAAACATGGAAGTACGTAAGGTATAGATCATAAAGAAAAATTAATAATGATAAAATAGCATGGGAATAAAACATTTAATTGTGGAAACCATTAAGAACATGATATGATTTCCATAGTGGCCAAGGTATTGCTTCCAAGACCATCTTAGTGGACAATGTCCCTTTCTGAATCAAGTTCACTCCACGTTCCGGTCATGTATTACTGAACCAGTTTAACTTTCCATTCCAGCCATGTCTATCTCATGAGATATAAATTTTTACCCAATACATTTGAGGGAGATATAGGTCCCACCCATCTCATAATGAAATCATTCTTACTTGTGCAACAAAATAGACATAAAACATTCATCACAACCCAAAGAATAAAATGGAAGTCATAGAGACATTATACATGAAACATACACATATGAAATAATGTCATCTTAGATAGAAAATGGTTTTGATAAAACACATGAAATGAATTCATGAGGAAAATATCCTTTCTTCTTCAAAATCAATTTCATTTCACAAAAGATCATGCAATTTTAAAAGAAAATATTTTGTTGAAAATAGTCATGAAATCTTTTTGAGGAAGCTTCATGAAAATAAGGCTTTATAAAACCGTAAAAATCTATTCGTGCCGTATAAGTTAAATAAACATTCTTCTCATACTTTTTCCGGAAAAGTCAAAAAGCACCTTGTATGATAAAAAAAGAAATATTACTTCCACACGATGTGGTATGTAGAGACCCGAAGCTCAGCATACATGGACATGACATTACTTTTGTGGAATACTTAGTACATAACAAAAACACACACAAGGATCGTAATAGTATAGTGTCTTTGGAAACACGGAATATAATCTTCTAATCGTGTTTAAAGATCTTCAACATATCCCATAATGATATTCCCCTTTTTTTACCTAAAACCTTTCTTTATATCCTGGGGAAATGAAAACATAAAAGGGTGAGCTCAAATGCTCAGTAAGGGTAAACAAAAGAAATATCAATCACATTATATTCATAAGAACATAACATTTTGGAAATCTTAACCTGCAAAAGAGAGCATAATTTCATAACATGGGATAAATCATAGTAGTGAAATGAAATCCCAATAATATTAAATTACAACATGAAACTTTGTGGCATACACACATAATCATATAGAATCATTTCTTGTTATTCAAGACTCATTTCCAAGACTATCTTGGTGGACAAAGTCAATTTCTGAACCGAGTGACCCTCGTTTTAGTCCTGTTTCACTGAAACGGTATAACCCACCATTCCAGCCATGCCTATCTCATGAGATATAAAATCATTACCCAATGCATTGGAGGGAGATATTGGTCCCTCCCCTCTCATAATTATACCATTCTTATGTGTTCCACAAAATCATAAATCATACATCATTGCATAACCCATGTAATACAAATGGGAATCTTAAACATCATGACATCATAAAACAATTCATATAAGATAAAGGAATTCATAAAAATAATTTCATCACAATATAATCAAATAAATGTAATAATAGGGATAAAAACAAAATCCTTTATTATCTTAGATGGAAAATAATTTTGATAAAACACTTGAACTCCATTCTTGAGGAAAATATCCTTTCTTCATCAAAAACATATTGCCTTTCTTAACATGTCATAAAATTTTAAACTAAAAGAAGTTGATTAAAAATAAACTTTAAAACTTGTAAAGGAAGCTTCTTGGAAATAATTTTTTAAAAATCCTTTCATGCCGTATAAGTTAAAAAAACATTCTTCTTGTACTTTTGTCAGAAAAGTCATAAAGTACCTCGTACGAAAAACGAAAAAAGATTCCTTTCATATCTCTTACTAAAAACTCACCAAAGGATAAAATTTGATATGAACTATTGTTGAATTATGTAAATATTAAATATTGAGGAAACATGGATGTAGATGATAAAACACACCCCAGTAAATACTGAAGTATAAAAAATCTTGGATAAAAATGAGATTGTGATATTTCCCTTACTTTATGTCCGATATGCTTTGTATGTATCCGAAACTCCTATATAATGATTTAAATAATGTAATTAACTTTTTACATAATCATATTCTTTGTTATTATATCATATATGGTTCACTTATGACTTTATATTACCCGTTCTTTTTTAAATTCCATGTTAAAGAAGCGTTTTGGGTAAAATCGTTTCACTTATCGTAGGTGTTTGGACTTGTTGTTCTTGACGTTATTATTACTTATATCATGATTTAATTACTTCCAGAATATAAAATATTATTTATATATCATATATATTCAGTATATATATATATAATAGATAGATAAATGAAATGAAACACACTGTTCATGGAGACGGTAGTCCGTACGTACGCATGAACGTTGTTTTCCTCTCCTTATTGTCTTGAATGGAAGTAAGTAGATGACATATATATATACATAAATCCAGTAGATTTAACATGTCATATATTTCATTATTATTCATTATATATACTTTATAATCATTCTGGAATGGTTAACATGCATAATTAATCTCATCGCGTCGTGGAGACGGTAGTCCGTACGTACGCACGAGCGATTATATCATTCCCATGGTCGTGGAATTGTGTTGAAGTGTATGTATACTATTTAAGTATCAATATAACTTTATAATAATAATATATAGTTACACATTACTCCATTATACCCTTCCAATTAAGGTGGTGGCGGAAAATAGATTACACCACGGCATAGAGACGGTATTCTGTATGTACACACGCGCGGTGATTTCCTTTTTCTGTAGGATGGATAGAAGGTTAATTAGAGTTGTTTCATATTTATAATAACATATCAGTATATAAGAAAAACTTATGTTATTACTTTATCATAAAACAACTAAATAAGAAGAAGTTGAAGAAGAAATAAATTGAAAAAGATCAGTAATGGATATTACCTCTTTTTGACGCGCCTTCACTTAACCTCCACTTAATGAACTAAGGATTATCTTTGAAGAAGACCAAGACCTCTAGGATGATACTAGAGAAGTGGAGAAGAGATTTTGGCAGGGGTTGTTTGAGCTTGAATGCTCAAATTGGTGTGAGATAAGAGGGAGGAGGTGCCCTTTTATAAGGGAGGAGAGGGGCACCTTAGGAAAATCTCAAAATATTATGTTATATTAAGGTCAAATTAGGTTTATAATGGTTCAAAAGGGTCTTATTTAGAAGTTAAAGTGGGGATGGGTCTAAAAACTCTCATTCAATAGGATTTAGACAAGTTTAGGTTATTATTTTAACCTTATCAATTTTATTTAACTCTAAGTTAAATAATTTAACTTTTACCGTGTCTTTTTGTTTTCTTACACTATATGGTTAATAAACGTACCATAACAAGCCAAAAGAACCCCAAGTTGTTTATTATTAATATATCTATCCTTATCTAAGTCATTTGGCCGAAACGTATATTTTTAGGAGTTAAATAACAACTACTAATATAATATTTGTTTTAAAAACTAATTTATGTCAATTTTGAAACTATTTGGTACATGATTTTTATGAAATTCATAACAGAATTATAATTTCGAACCAAGTTTCCTATATCAACAATACCATGTCATATTAACCTAGAAAATTAATGTAAGTCATAAAAAGTCTCAAATTACATTTATTTGGGCATTTATAACATCAATTATGTCAATATTTCATTAATAAGACAATTACTGCATCATCTTTGTGTCATAATAAATGATAATTATTTAATCCCTAAAAATTCTAAATAAATGTCTATTATGTAGATAATTGTATTAGATTTCTGGAGACTATTCATGTTCTACGTTTCATGAAGTTTATGACAAAATTAAAATTATTATACTTATAAGATTTAATAAAGTGACATGTTGTCACATTCTTTGGTTTTAATAATAATTAAATTATTTTCAAGGAAAAAAGTCCATAAAATGAATCTAATCCGACCCTTATGTTATATGGGTCTACTTTTAGCCATAAAATAGGATTTATCCAAGTGTTAGGGTAATTTTATAATCTTATATTTACCCTTAATTACCTGATTTACCTTTAACTATAGTAAATAAAATTTACCGTAGTTACTATTCACAATGCCCAAAAATAAAAAGTAGCATATTAACATAATTTGGACACACTGATTCCAAATATGGAATCCATTTTTACAAATTCAATACACAAAATATGTAGAAATTAAATTAAAATTAATCCCGTTGTCGAAAGAAAATGGGTTTTTCTTTAAAACATTGCAAAACATTGAATTGATTTAACCTACGAATTCAAGGTAAAATCAATGCTAATGACATACATTATATTAAATGGTAAAAATATATTCTATTTATTCTTTAAAACCATTCAATATTATAATTTAACCACATAAAATATTACGATGAAAAAATTTGTTTTTAATTAAAATATTGCGTGTTTCTACTATTCATTAAAATATGAAAGTTATCAGAAAAATATAAAAACTTTATCTAATGTAAATTTTTATATCCTGATTCAAAAGAAGAATTTTATTTTGTCAAATTGAACTTATAAACATGTCAAAATCTATATTTAAAGTGGGTACTCCATCAAAAGGTGGCAAAACTGCATTTTTTGAAAAATACTTATTTTACCCGAAAAAATTATTTTGTTCTTATACCATGTTCTAGAAATGTGTAAGATGAATAATAATGTTATAAAATTCAAAATTTAGTTAACACTATTCATAATGGCTAGTTCATAACAATATTACAATAATATATCGTTGTTTAGTAAAACCCAGTATTGCGTACAACACACGCTATCGAGGAAGGTCGTGATTGCGTGTAATGCAAGACAAGTCAGGGTTGCGTGTAGTGCACAACTCCTTTGTTGTTGCGTATAATAGAATCCAAACCATATTTTATTTATACATTGAATATATATATATATATACACTCAATGTTGCGTAGAATAACTTCTATCAAACGAACTTGAAATTTTGTGTAACAAGAGCCAAGAAAAGTTTTGCGTATACTGCAAGCTAATACAGTGTTGCGTATAACACAAGATAATCTTGGTCTGTCTTACAATAGAAGATATGAATGAAATTAAAAAGAATGTATCTTATAAAATATCGGGTTGTTACATTCTACCCCCCTTAAAATGAATTTCTCCCGAGAAATTTGTCGGGGTTATAAATGGTTTACTATTCAAAAGTTTCTTTAATAGAAACCCACATAGTAAAAAGGAATACCAAAACCAATCATTAAAAACAAAAGTATGAAACGTAACGGTTACCCAAATAAACTAATCACTGGGATTCCACATAGGTGAAAATATGGATATGGAATAGAAATCTAATCATCATGTTCTGATGGAGAGTGGTAGAAAACATGGCAATGGAAAAGCCAGCAATCACAAAGCCATAAATTTGTGACGATATAAGGTACCATCTGATTCATCAGATATAAGAGCAAAAGGAAAACATTTTTGGTTTTCAAGATCATTTCCCTAAAGTTGATGAAATTGGAATTAGAAGAAATACTTTCGTGATTTCGGTATAGTCTCACTGTTGGTCGTTCTTTGGACAATTTCCACTTCATCTCTTAAAGAAATGAAGTTGAATTTTTCATTCATGATGTGTTAGCAGATCATGTGATAGAATGATGGGTCATTTCATCTATCTCAATCAAAAGGTTAGAAAAGTTATCAAAAAATACATAAGTCCATCTATAGTGAGATTAATCATATATGGTTCCTAAAATGGACTTATACTTCATATATCATACTGCTTAATATAAAAAAACTAGTTTCTACTAAATAGGGACTTCCTGTAGGCTAGTGGTAGGCGATAAAGGCCAGTCACACTTCGGTTGTGGGTTCGATTCCCACAGCCTTGTCTGACGCGATGGGCTGTCGCCCGTCCTGCAGGTTGTCCTTTTTCGAAAGATATATTACTATAACATCCCATCAATAATATCGAAAAAACTTCTATCCTTAAACAATACTAACTTATGTCCATCATAATCCATCCCAATATTTATTCTTATCCAAAATACTTAAATCCAAGCTCATAGTATAAAAATGATTACTTGAAATGTCACATAAAAATCATGTGAATGCCATCATTTATCCCCCATATATCATAAGATATATCATTTTGGTCAAATTACAAACTTGTGAATACCTTAATCATGTATTCTCTTGAAGAATGAATACCCATTGAACCTTAGTGAAAACATGAATGCAGTCAAAAGTTAACTCTTTCCACATACCAAAATCCAAAAATTCTATATACTCAAACAATGATATAACCTTCTCCTTATATCAGTCATGAGCTCATTAATACTATCAAACATTTAATTTTCTCCTTATCCCTTCATTATGCGCATATCATCTACATTCCAAAAATATCTGAATAACCTTTCATGGATACTGGTACCATTAATCATACACTTTCAAAACTCAAGGAAAGACAATAGTGTAACAATCCTTAGATGTCTCTTTATTCCATAGTACCATGAGATTACTTATACAACATTACACATGATAAAAATGAACTCATTCCACTACATTCTTAAACCATTGATCGAGCTTCAACAATTCTTTCATCTCACATATCATTTGTAGTCACTTCATCATCATCAACATAAAAACTAACCATACGACCATACTGATTCACTTCAAGAGACTTTCCCTTAGGGAATTGGTTTGAATAATGCCCGTACATTCCACATTTAAAACATTTAACCATTGTTGATGTCGTAGAAATACCATTATCCTCATCCCTGGTGTTAACTGAACCATTTCCTTTGCACTTACTGGCTTTGTGTCCTTCTTTTCCACACCCAAAGCATCTTCCAGTTCCTTTGAAACATTATCCTTGATGCATCTTCCCACATGATTTGCATAGGGGAAATTGAACTTTCTTTCCTCTATGACCATCATGAATCTCCATCTTTCTCTTATTAGCCGAGTCAGGAAACTTACCAAATTTTACTTTATTTATCATGTTATGAGATTGCTGATTCGGCATAATAATGATGTTTGGACTTCCAAATCCCATTTCATTTGGTTTCTCATGAAGAATATCATTCCATTGTCCATCATATCCTCCATTATTGTGAATCATCTTGTTTCCAGCCATTTTTCTAAAACCCAAAAAGAATAGTGTGAGAGGAAAAAATCATAATAAAGGGGGAGTAACTTCAATATCTAACATCTTTGGTTTAATCTAATATCGTTACCATAGTTCTAGGACTATATCCAATACGTATACTTATCCTTAGGGACATCCCTAGACATACCTTAGAAATATCTCTAGGGATCTCACTAACGTTCACGCATCCTAGTTTCCAGAGGTTGACTAAAGCTTTCCGCTGATACAAACTGTAGAGACCCGAAGCTCAACGTACATGGACATTACATTACTTTTGCAGAATACTTAGTACATAACAAAAACACACACAAGGATCGTAATAGTTTAGTGTCTTTGAAAACTCGGAATATAATCTTCTAATCATGGTGAAGGTTCTTCAACATCTCCCATAAAGATCTTCCCTTTTTTTACCTAAAACCATTCTTTATATCCTGGGGAAAAGAAAACATAAAAGGGTGAGCTCAAATGCTCAGTAAGGGTAAACAAAAGAAATATCAATCACATCATATTCATAAGAACATAACATTTTTTAAATCTTAACCTGCAAAAGAGAGCATAATTTCATAACATGGGATAAATCATAGTAGTGAAATGAAATACCAATAATCATAACTTACAACATGAAACTTTGTGGCATACACACATAATCATAGAGAATCATTTCTTGTTAGTCAAGACTCATTGCCAAGACTATCTTAGTGGACAAAGTCCATTTCTGAACCGAGTCACCCTCGTTTCAGTCCTATTTCACTGAACCGGTATAACCTACCATTCCATCCATGTCTATCTCATGAGATATAAAATATTTACCCAATGCATTGGAGGGTGATATAGGTCCCACCCCTCTCATAATGATACCATTCTTATGTGTGCCACAAAATCATAAATCATACATCATTGCATAACCCATGTAATACAAATGAGAATTTTAAACATCATGACATCATAAAACAATTCATATATGAAAAAGGAATTCATAAAAATAATTCCATCACAACATAATCAAATCAATGTAATAATAGGGATAAAAATAGAACCCTTTATTATCTTAGATGGAAAATAATTTTGATAAAACACTTGAACTAAATTCTTGAGGAAAATATCCTTTCTTCATCAAAAACATTTTTCCTTTCTTAACATGTCATACAATTTTAAACTAAATGAAGTTGATTAAAAATAAACTTGAAAACTTGTAAAAGAAGCTTTTTGGAAATAATGTTTTAAAAATCCATTCATGTCGTATAAGTTAAAAGAACATTCTTCTCGTAATTTTGTCGGAAAAGTCAAAAAGTACCTCCTACGAAAAACGACATAATATTCCTTTCATATCTTTTACTAAAAACTCACCAAAGGGTAAAATTTTATATAAACTATTTTATAATGATGTAAATAATACATATTGAGGAAACATGGATGTATATGATAAAATACACCCCAGTAAATACTAAAGTATAAACAATCTCGGATAAAAATGAGATTGTGATATTTCCCATACCTTATGTCTGATATGCTTTGTACATATCCGAACCTCCTGTATAATGTTTTAAATAATGTCATTACCTTATTAAAGAATCATATTAATTGCTATTATATCATATATGGTTCACTTATGACTTTATATTTCCCGTTCTTTTGTAAATTCCATATTAAAGAAGCGTTTTGGGTAAAATCGTTTCATTTATCGTAGGTGTTTGGACTTATTATTCTTGACATTATTATTACTTATATCATGATTTACTTACTTCCAGAATATAAAATATGATTTATATATCATATATATTCTGTATATATATATATATATAATAGATAGATAAATGAAATGAAACACACCGTTCATGGAGACGGTAGTCTGTACGTACGCGTGAACGTTGTTTTCCTTTCCTTATTGTCTTGAATGGAAGTAAGTAGATGCCATATATATATACATAAGTCCAGTAGATTTAACATGTCATATATTTCATTATTATTAATTATATATACATTATAATCATTCTGGAATGGTTAACATGGATAATGAATCTCATCGCATCGTGGAGACGGTAGTCCGTACGTACGCATGAGCGATGATATCGTTCCAATGGTCGTGGAATTGTGTTGAAGTGTATGTATACTATTTCAGTATCAATATAACTTTATAATAATAATATATAGTTACTCATTACACCATTATACCCATCCAATTAGGGTGGTGGCGGAAAATAGATTACACCACGGCGTGGAGACGTTATTCCGTATGTACGCACGCGCGGTGATTTCCTTTTTCCATAGGATGGATAGAAGGTTAATTAGAGTCGTTTAATATTTATAATAACATATATGTATATAATAAATACTTATGTTATTAATTTATCATGAAACAACTAAATATGAAGATGTTGAAGAAGAAAGAAATTGAAAAAGATCCGTAATGGATATTACCTCTTTTTGATGCGCCTTCACTTAACCTCCACTTAAAAACTAAGGATGGTATTTGAAGAATAATAGGACCTCTAGGATGATACTAGGGAAGTGTATAAGAGATTGTTTCAGGGTTTGGACGATCTTTAATGCTCAAATTGGTGCGAGGAGAAGAGGGAGGTGGTGCCCTTTTATAAGGGAGGAGAGGGGTACCTTAGGAAAATCTCAAAATATTAGTTTATATTAATGTAAAATTCAGTTTATAATGGTTACAAAGGTTCTTATTTCGAAGATAAAGTGGGAGTGGGACGAAATCCTCTCATACAATAGGATTTTGACAAGTTTAGTTTATTATTTTAACCTTATCAATTAGATTTTACTCTAAGTTAAATAATTTAACTTTTACCGTGTCTTTTTGTTTTCTTACACTATATGGTTAATAAACTTACCATAACAAGCCAAAAGAACCCCAAGATGTTTATTATTAATATATCTATCCTTATCTAAGTCATTTGGCCGAACCTTAGATTTTTAGGAATTAAATAACAACTAATAATATAATATTTGTTTTAAAAACTAATTTATGTCAATTTTGAAACTATTTGGTAGATGATTTTTATGAAATTCATAACAGAATTATAAGTTCCAAACAAGTTACCTATATCAACAATACCATGTCATATTAACCTAGAAAATTAATTTAAGTCAAAAAAAGTCTCGAATTACATTTATTTGGGCATTTATAACATCAATTATGTCAATATTTCATTAATAAGACAATTACTACATCATCTTTGTGTTATAATAAATGATAATTATTTAATCCCAAAAAATTATAAATAAATTCCTATGATTTAGATAATTGTATTATATTTCTGGAGACTATTCATTTTCGACGTTTCATGAAGTTTATTACTAAATTAAAATTATTATACTTATAAGATTTAAGAAAGTGACATGTTGTCACATTCTTGGGTTTCAATAATAATTAAATTATTTTCATGGACAAAAGTACATAAAATGAATCTAATCCTACCCTTAGGTTATATGGGTCTACTTTTAGCTATCCAATATTATTTTCCAAGTGTTAGGGTAATTTTATAATCTTATATTTACCCTTAATTACCCGATTTACCTTTAACTATTGTAAATAAAATTTACCGTAGTTATTATTAACAATGCCCAAAAATAAAAAGTAGCTTATTAACATAATTTAGACCCACTGATTCCAAATATGGAATACATTTTTCCAATTTCAATACAAAAAAGATGCAGAAATTAAATTAAAATTAATCCCGTTGTCGAAAGAAAACGGGTTTTTCTTTAATACATTGCAAAAGATTGAATTGATTTAACCTACGAATTCAAGGTAAAATCAATGCTAATGACATACATTATATTAAATGGTAAAAATATATTCTATTTATACTTTAAAACCATTCAATATTATAATTTAACCCCATAAAATATTATGATGAAAAAGTTTTTTTTAATTAAAATATAGCATGTTTTTACTATTCATTAAAATATGAAAGTTATCGGAAAAATATCAAAACTTTATGTAATGTAAATTTTTCTATCCTGATTCAAAAAAAGAATTTTATTTTGTCAAATTGAACTTATAAAAATGTCAAAAACTAGATTTAAAGTGGGTGCGCCATCAAAAGGCGACAAAATTGCATTTTTTTTAAATACTTATTTTACCAGAAAAATTTATTTTGTTCTTATACCATGTTCTAGAAATGTGTAAGATGAATAATAATGTTATAAAATTAAAAATTTAGTTAACACTATTCATAACGGCTAGTTCATAACAATATTATAATAATATATCGTCGTTTAGTAAAACTCGGTATTGCGTACAACACACCCTATCGAGGAAGGTCACGATTGCGTGTAATGCAAGCCAAGTCAGGGTTGCGTGTAGTGCACAACTCCTTTTTTGTTGCGTATAACAGAATCCAACCATATTTTATGTATACATTGAATATATATATATATATATACACACTCAATGTTGCATAGAATAACTTCTATCAAACGAACTTGAAATTGTGTGTAACAAGAGCCAAGAAAATTGTTGCGTATACTGCAAGCTATAACAGTGTTGCATATAGCGCAAGATAATCTTGGTGTGTCGTACAATAGAAGATATGAATGAAATTAAAAAGAATGTATCTTATAAAATCTCGGGTTGTTACATGGTAAAATTAAGAAAAGGGTAAAACTATCTTAAACATACATGGAAGGAATGTAAACATTTTATGAAAACATTTTGAGAGCATATGGACGTGGATAATAAACATGAACCCCAGTAAATACTTACGAGTAAACAATCTCGGATAAGAATGAGATTGGAATAATTATCCCTTACCTTAGGTCTGATATGCTTCGTACGTATCCGAACCTCCTGTATAATGATTTAAATAACGTCATTGACTTATTACAGAATCATATTAATTGTTATGATATCATATATGGTTCACTTATGACTTTATATTACCTATTCTTTTGTAAATTAATGTTAAAGTAGCGTTTTGGGTAAAATCATCTTATTTATCGTACGTGTTTGGACTTATTGTTCTTGATGTTATTAATACTTATATCATGATTTACTTAATTAAAAAATGTAAATCATGATTTATATATCATATACATTCATTATATATCCATCACATACAAGCATTTATAATAGTACATAACATATGGAGGTAAGAAATTAAATGCACCGTTCATGGAGACGGTAAGTCGTACGTACGCATGCACGCTACTTTCATTTCTATTTCTTATTTTAATGGAATTAAAACATAATGATACATAGGTATATTATAATTCCAGTATAATATCATATATAATATCATTAACTACATCATTTATACATCCCACATAAGGTATTAACGAATCACATCACTTTGAGGGGGTGGTAGTCCGCACTTCCTCAAATGAGATTATCGTATTTACCGACTATGGAAACTGTAATGGCTTGATATAATTGGGAAGTAAAGAAGAATAAGGAAATCATAAACATAATATATATTATATATAAATACTGTTCCATCATAATGGCCACCATGAGAGGCGGTAGGAGAAAATCGAACAATCATCGTTTCGTGAGGCGTTAGTTTTCCATCACAGAAACATTATGTTCTTCATCCATTAGATGAAGGTGTGTGTAAGTGAAGTTCGAATATTTCTCATAACAACATCCAAATATTTTTAGGATACTGGTGTTGTCACAAAAGAAAGGATTAAAAAGATTTTAGGGGTTGGATAAGTAGAATAAAAGAAAACAACTTAAGAGAAACTGTTACCTTTAATTTTGGTAACTTCCTTTGGTTTGAACCAAAAGGACTTCTTGGAGAATCTAATGCCTAATTTAAGGCTTCACAGGGGATGAGAGGGATGAATGGAGCTTAGTTGGGAAGAGTTTGGACGACCAAAAAGGCTTGGGAGGTGTGAGGAATTGCATAGAAGTGGTCTCCTTTTTTAAGGGAGTGGAGGGGCTCTTTAGGAATGTGTAAAAAAATTATTTTATTATAAACTTATCATCAGTTTAAAGAAGTCCAAAAGACATTAATGTCAAATATAAGATGACTCATATTCGAAATAAAATCATCCAATAGGAATTGGATAGGTTTTGTATGATATTTTAATAATTTTAATCTTATTTATTTAAATCATTTATTAATGAGGTAAATAATGCATCATTATTGTGTCATAAATAATTTAACTTATCTGATGTCTAAAAATTATAAAAAAACTACCAACAAGTAGTAAATCATTTTAGCTTTCCAATGAATATTTATTGTCCAATATATAATTTATATATCCCCTTAAAAATTTACCCACTAAACAATTTTTGTTAATTCCAATTTTTTCTTTACATTAAATTAATTAATCTAATGTGTCATTGTCTTTCATAAGTGGCTCCATGGGGTCCCAAAATAGACCCAAGGATTCCCATGGTCGGTCACTACACATCCAATAAGTTTATGACGAGTTTCAAGGTAATTTTGAATAATTATAATATTCCTTTAACCTTGAATTACCCTATTTACCTTTAACCGTAGTAAATAAACATTACCGTAGATACTATTCATAATATCAAAAAAATGTAACCTATTAACATAATTTGGAACCACTGATTCCAAATATGGAATCCATTTTTCAAAATTCAAATCACAGAAGTTGCAGTAATTAATTTAAAATTAATCCCATTGTTAAGAAAACGGGTTTTAAAAGTTAAAACATTGCCAAAGATTGAATTTATTTAACATACGAATTCAATGTAAAATAAAGGATAATGACATAAATTATATTAAATTGTAAAAATATATTCTATTTATACTTTAAAACCATTAAATATTATTATTTAACCACATAATTTATTACGATGAAAAAAGTAGTTTTTAATTAAAATATAACGATTTTTTAAAATATGAAAGTTATCAGAATAATATGAAAAAATTAACCCTGGAAAAATTTTATATCCTGATTCCAAATAATAATTTTATTTTGTAAAATTGAACTTATAAACACGTCAAAAACTATATTTAATGTGGGTGCGCCATCAAAAGGCAGCAAAACTTCATTTTTTTTAAAAATACTTATTTTACTCGAAAAATTTATTTTGTTCTCATACCATGTTCTAGAAAATTTGTAAGATTAATAATAATGTTATAAAATTCAAAATTCAGTTAATACTATTCATAACGGCTAGTTCATAATAATATTATAATAATAAATCTTTTTTTAGTAACACTCAGTATTGCGTACAACACACGCTATCGAGGAAGGTCACGATTGCGTATAAGGCAAGCCAAGTCAGGGTTCCGTGTTGTGCAAGAATCCTTCGCTATTTCGTATAACAGAATCCAACCATATTTTATTTATACATTGAATATATATATATATATATACACACACTCAATGTTGCATAAAATTACTATTATAAAACGAACATGAAATTGTATGTAACACGATCCAAGAATAGTGTTGCGTATACTGCAAGCTAATACGGTGTTGCATATAGTACAAGCTATACTTGGTGTGCTATATAATAGAAGACATCAATGAAATTAAAAGAATATTTTTCATAAAATCTTGGGGTGTTAAATTCTACCCCCTTAAAATGAATTTCGCCCTCTAAATTCGTCGGGGTTATAAATCGTTTACTATTCATAGAAACCCACATCGTAAAAAGCAATACTAAAACTTAATTTTAAAATCTAAAGTATGAAATGTAATGATTACCCAAAGTAACTCATCACTAGGTTTCCATATAGGAGAACATAGGTTAAAATATGGATATGGAAGAAAAATCTAACCACCATGTTCTGATGGAGAGTGGTAGAGGACATGGCTATGAAAAAGACAACAATCACAAAGAAATAAATTTGTGATGATCTAAGGTACCATCTGATTCATCGGATATAAGGGCATTGGGACAACATTTTTGGTTTTCAATTTAAAAGAAATAATTACATGATTTTGGTAAAATCTCACTTTTGTTCGTGAGTGGAACAATTTCCACTTCATCCCTTAAAGAAATGAAGTTGAATTTGTTATTCGTGATGTGTTAGCAGATCATGTGATAGAATGATGGTTCATTCCATTTGTTTCAAACAAAAGGTTAGCAAAAGTTATAAGTCGATATTATGGTTAGATTAATCGTATATGGTTCCAAAAATGAACTTATACTTCATATATCATACCGCTTAATAAAATAAAAATATATTATACTAACCAGGGACTTCCTGTAGGCCAGTGGTATGTGATAAAGGCCAGTCGCACTTTGGTTGTGTGTTCGATTCCCACTGCCTTGTCCGACGCGATGGGATGTCGCCCATCCTGCAGGTTGTCCTTTTTCTAAAACTACATTACTATAACATCCCATCAATAACATCAAATAATTTCTATCCTTAAACAATACTAACTTATTTCCAACATAATCCATTCCAATCTTTATCTAAAATAATTCGCTCCAAGATCTTAGTATAAAGAAAACGATTACTTGAAATGTCATCAACCAAGCATGTGAATACCATCATTTATCCCCCATACATTTTGTTGGTCACATTCCGATCATGTGAATACCTTAATCATGTATTCTCTTGAAAAATAAATACCCATTAAACCTTAGTGAAAACATTAATTCTGTCAAAAGTTAACTCTTTCCAGATACCAAAATCCAAAAAAATTATATACTCAAACCATGATATAACCTTCTCCTTATATAAGTCATGAGATCATGAATACTATCAAACATTCAATTTTCTCTTTATCCCTTCATTATGCGCATATCATCTACTTTCAAAAAATATCTGAATAACCTTTCATGGTTACTAGTACCATTAATCATACACTTTAAAAACTTAAGGAAAGACAATAGTGTAACAATCCTTAGATGTCTCTTTATTCCATAGTACCATGTGATTACTTATTAAACATTACACTTGATAAACATGTAATCATTCCACTCCCTCATTAAACCATTGACTGAGCTTCAAAAATTCTTTCATCTCACATATCATTTGTAGTCTCTTCATCATCATCAACATAAATACTACCCATACGACCGTACTGATTCTCTTCATGAGATTTTCACTTAGGGTATTGGTTTTCATAATTCCCGTACATTCCACATTTAAAAAATTTAACCAGTGTTGATGTCGTAGCAATACCATTATCCTCATCCATGGTGTTAACTAAACCTTTTCCTTTTCAGTTACTAGCTTTGTGTCCTTCTTTTCCACACCCAAAGCATCTTCCAGTTCCTTTGAAAGAATCTCCCCGATGACTCTTCCCACATGATTTACATGAGGGAAATTGAACATTCTTTCCTCTATGATCATCATGAAACTTCATCATTCTCTTATTATCTGAGTCAGGAATCTTAGCAAAGTTGAGATTATTGATCATATTATGAGATTGCTGATTAGGCATGATAACGATGTTTGGACTTCTAAATCCAGTTTCTTTTGATTTCTCATGAAGAATATCATTCCATTGTATGTCATATCCTCCATTATCAAGAATCTTCTTGTTTCCAGCCATTTTCTAAAACCCAAAAAGAATAGTGTGAGAGGCAAAAATCATGCTAGGGAAAACAACATAGTAAAGGGGGATCACCCTTAATATGTAACATCTTAGGTTAAATTCTAAGATCGTTACCATAGTTCTATGACTATATCCTACACATATACTTATCCTTAGGGACATCCCTAGATATACCTTAGAAATGTCTCTAGGGATCTCACTAACATTTTCGCATCCTAGTTTCCAAAGGTTGACTAAACCTTTCCTCTGATACCAATTGTAGAGACCCGAAGCTTGACGTACATGGACATTACATTACTTTAGCGGAATACATAATACATAACAAAAACAGACACACAAGGACCGTAATATTTTAGTGTCTTTGGAAACTTGGAACGTAATCTTCTATTCGTGGTTAAAGATCTTCAACATCTCCCATAAAGATCATCCATTTTTTTCATACATAAAACATTTCTTTATATCATGGGGAAACGAAAACATAAAATGGGTGATCTCAAATGCTCAGTAAGGGTAGGCATGGATAAAATAAAACATACCATATATATTTGAACATAAAAACACGAACATAACGTTTAAACATCAAAAGCTTGAGAAACGAAATAAAACATGGAAGTACGTAAGGCATAGATCATAAAGAAACATTAATAATGATAAAATATCATGGGAATAAAACATGTAATTGTGTAAACTATTAAGCACATGATATGATTTACATAGTGGCCAAGGCATTGCTTCCAAGACCATCTTAGTGGACAATGTCTCTTTCTGAATCGAGTTCACTCCTCGTTCCAGTATTGTATTACTGAACCGGTTTAACTTGTCGTTCCTGCCATGTCTATCTCATGAGATATAAATCATTACACAATGCATTGGAGGGAGATATAGGCCCCACCCATCTCATAATGAAATCATTCTTACTTGTGCCACAAAATAAGCTTAAAATATTCATCATAACCCAAAGAATAAAATGGGTTTCATAACTATCATCCATCATCACATAATCCATATAAAACAAATGGATATTTCATCATATGAAAAGTGGAACCATGTAAATCATAGAGACATTATACTTGAAATATACACATATGAAATAATGTCATCTTAGATAGAAAATGGTTTTGATAAAACACTTGAAATGAATTCTTGAGGAAAATATCCTTTCATCTTCAAAATCAATTTCTTTTCACACAACATCATGCAATTTTAAAAGAAAGGGATTTTTTTGAAAATAGACATGAAATATTTTGGAGGAAGCTTCATGAAAATAAGGAATTATAAAACCGTAAAAATATGTTCGTTCCGTATAAGTTAAAAAAACATTCTTCTCGTACTTTTGACGGAAAAGTCAAAAAGTACCTCGTATGGTAAACAAAAGAAAGATTACTTCCACACGATGTGGTAAAAGTAAGAAAAGGGTAAAAATTTCTTAAACATACATGGAAGGAAAGTAAACATTTTATGAAGACATTTTGAGAGCATATGGACATGGATAATAAACATAACCCCCAGTAAATACGTACGAGTAAACAATCTCGGATAAGAATGAGATTGGGATAATTATCCCTTACCTTAGGTCTGATATTCTTCATACGTATCCGAACCTCCTGTATAATCATTTAAATAATGTCATTGACTTATTACAGAATCTTATTCATTGTTATGATATCATATATGGTTCACTTATGACTTTATATTACCCATTCGTTTGTAAATTAATGTTAAAGTAGTGTTTTGGGTAAAATCATCTTATTTATCGTACGTGTTTGGACTTATTGTTCATGATGTTATTATTACTTATATCATGATTTACTTACTTAAAAATGTAAATCATGATTTATATATCATATACATTCATTATATATCCATCACATAAATTAATTTATAATAGTACATAACATATGGAGGTATGAAATGAAACGCACCGTTCATGGAGACGGTAAGTCGTACGTACGCATGAACGCTACTTTCATTTCTATTTCTTATTTTAATGGATTTAAAACATAATGATACATATTTATATTATAATTCCAGTATAATATCATATATAATATCATTAACAACATCCTTTATACATCCCACATAAGGTATTGACGAATCACATCACTTTAAGGGGGCGGTAGTCCGCACTTCCTCAAATGAGATTATCGTATTTACCGACTATGGAAACAATAAAGGCTTGATATAATTGGTAATTAAAGAAGCATAAGGAAATCATAAAAATAATATATATTATATATAAATATTGTACCATCATAATGGCCACCATGAGAGGTGGTAGGAGAAAATCGAACAATCATCGTTTCGTGAGGCGTTAGTTTGCCATCACAGAAACATTATGTTCTTCATCCATTATATGTAGGTGTGTGTAAGTGTAGTTCAAATCCTTCTCATAACAACATCATAGTATTTTTAGGATACTGGTGTTGTCAGAAAAGAAAGGATTAAAAAGATTTTACGGGTTGGATAAGTAGAATAAAAGAAAACAACTAAAGAGAAACTATTACCTTTAATTTTGGTAACTTACTTTTGTTTGAACCAAAAGGACTTCTTGGAGAGTCTAATGCCTAATTTAAGGCTTCAAGAGGGAGGAGAGGGATTTAGGGAGCTTAGTTGGGCAGTGTTTGGATGATCCAAAAGGCTTGAGAGGTGTGAGGAATTGCATAGAAGTGGTCTCCTTTTATAAGGGAGTGGAAGGGCTCTTTAAGAAAATTTGAAAACATTATTTTATTATAAACTTATCTTAGGTTTTAAGAGGGCCAAAATACATTAATGTCGAAGATAAGATGACTCATAGTAGAAATAAAATCTTCCAATTATAATTGTAGAGGTTTTGGATGATATTTTAATCATTTTAATCTTATTTATTTAAATCATTTATTAATGAGGTAAATACTGCATCATTATTGTATCATAAATAATTTAATTTATCTGATGTCTAAAAATTATAGAAAAACTACCAACATGTATTTAATATTTTTATCATTCCAATTAATATTTATAGTCTAATATATAATTTATATAGCCCCTTAAAAAATTAATTACTAAACAATTTTTGTTAATTCCAATTTTGTCTTTACATTAAATTAATTAATTTAATGTATCATTTTCTTTCATAAGTGGCTCCATGGGGTCCCAAAATCAACCCAAGGATTCCCATGGTCGGCCAATACTCATCCAATAAGGTTAGGTCAAGTGTCAAGGTAATTTTTAATTATTATAATATTCTTTTAACCTTGAATTACCCTATTTACCTTTAACCGTAGTAAATAAAAATTACCATAGTCACTATTCATAATTTCAAATAAAAGTAACCTATTAACATAATTGGGAACCACTGATTCCAAATATGGAATCCATTTTTCAATATTCAAAACACAGAAGTTGCAGTAATTAATTTATAATTAATCCCGTTGTTAAGCAAACGGGTTTTAAAAGTTAAAACATTGCCAAAGATTGAATTTATTTAACCTACGAATTCAATGTAAAATCAAGGATAATTACATACATTATATTAAATGGTAAAAACATATTATATTTATACTTTAAAACCATCCAATATTATTATTTAACCACATAATTTATTACGATGAAAAAAGTTGTTTTTATTTAAAATATAGCGTGTTTTTAAAATATGAACGTTATTCGAATAATATGAAAAAAATTTCAAAGGTAAAATTTTATATCCTGATTCCAAATAATAATTTTTTTTGTAAAATTTAACTTATAAACATGTCAAAAACTATATTTAATTTGGGTGCGCCATCAAAAGATGGAAAAACTGCATTTTTTTAAAAAATAATTATTTTACCCAAAAAATTTATTTTATTCTCATACCATGTTCTAGAAAATAGGTAAAATTAATAATAATGTTATAAAATTTAAAATTTAGTAAAAACTATTCATAACGTCTAGTTCATAATAATATTAAAATAATATATCGTTTTTAGTAAAACTCTGTATTGCGTACAACACACGTTATCGAGGAAGGTCGTGATTGCGTGTAAGGAAAGACAAGTCAGGGTTGCGTGTTGTGAAAGAATCCTTTGTTGTTTCGTATAACAGAACCCAAACATATTTTATTTATACATTGAATATATATATATATATACACTCAATGTTGCGTAGAATGACTATTATAAAACGAACATGAAATTATGTGTAACACAATCAAAGAATAGCGTTTCGTATAATGGAAGATAATATGGTGTTGCATATAGTACATGCTAAACTTGGTGTGCTGTATAATGGAAGACATCAATGAAATTAAAAGAATATTTTTCATAAAATCTTGGGGTGTTACAATCGACCCCCGATTCTTTACAAGTGTCAGGAGGAAGATGAATCTCATTTAGCTCCATCATCTCAAGAATGGATATTACTGCCCTATGAGCACGCGTATCTGGCTCTGATGATTGAGTCCAAGGAAGAAACCTTCCTTGATGAAATGCCTATTGTGAGAGAATTCGCTGAAGTGTTTCCTAAGGAACTGTCTGGCCTTCCTCCTATAAGAGATGTGGAATTCTCAATTGAACATATAACTGGGGCTTTACCAATATCCAAGACTCCATATAAAATGGCTGTGGTAGAGATTGAAGTGATGAAAAAAACAACTAGAAAAGAATTTGGATAAAGGGTTTATACGCCCAAGTGCTTCACCATGGGGTGCACCAGTCCTCTTCGTCAAGAAGAAGGATGGGCCAATGCGGCTTTTCATCGACTATCGTGAACATAGAAAAATCACGATAAAGAACAAGTATCCTCTTACACAGATCGATGACTTGTTTGATCAGCTGCGTGGAGAACAATACTTCTCCAAGGTATATTTGCGGTTGGGATATTATCAAGTAAGGGTGAAGAAAGTAGATATCCCCAAGACTAATTTTCGCACAAGATATAGGCACTATGAATTCATAGTAATTCCTTTCAGACTAACTAATGCTCCAGCAATATTCATGGACTTGATGAATAGAGTCTTTAGAGATAACCTAGAAAAATTTGTGGTAGTACTTATAGATGACATTCTAATATACTCCAAAACCAAGGAGGATCACGAGGAGCATTTAAAAACTGTCCTAGAGAATTTGCGCAAGGAAAAGAGATATTGTAAAGTACAGGAAGTGTGAGTTCTGGTTGAAGGAGGTTTCATTTTGGGGCAATATCATCATAATAAATGGGATATCTGTGGACCCCTCCAAAACAGATACAATTGAGGGATTACCGAGGAAAACATTGGTAACCGATATCCGTAGCTTCTTGGGGTTAGTTGGATATTATCGACGATTTGTGAGAAATTTCTCACGATTGTCCAACCCTCTTACCAAGCTAACTCGAAAGGGAGTAATGTTTTCTCGGATTGATGAATGCGAAGAAAGCTTCAAGGAGTTTAAAAAGAGGATTATCATTGCACCCGTGCTCACTTAACCCACAAGTGGGGAACTGTTTGTGGTATTCAGTGATGCTACAAAGAAGGGCTTAGGTTGTGTGCTGATGGAGAATGATAAAGTGATATCCTTTGCCTCAAGGATGTTGAAAATCCATGAGCGAAACTATCCAACGCATGATCTGGAGTTGGCAGTGGTGATCTTTGCCTTGAAAATCTGGAGGCATTATCTCTATGTAAGGAAATGTGAGATATATACTGACTATAAGAGTCTTAAATATATATTCACACATAAAGAGCTTAATATGTGCTAGAGAAGATGGATAATTCTCATCAAGGATTATGATTGTTTAATCCATTACCACCCTAGTAAAGAGAACAAGGTGGAAGATTCCCTAAGTAGAAAGGATCTAACAATTCTATCAATGATGATAATTGAGTAGGATACAATCTTCTTAGAGTTGATGAAGATGGACATGGTAATCATAAAGAAGGGAAAATCATCAATCCTTTCACAAATTATTGTTCAACCGTCTCTCTTTGAAAAGTTAAAGGATTATCAAAAGGATGATGTGGGAATTCAGGAAAAAGTGGAAGCTATTAAAAAAGGGAAATCCTTGGAGTTTAATGTTAATGAAGAAGGAATTGTGTGATTTGGGAAAATATTATGTGTTCCATCGAGTCCGGAGCTAAAGAAGGAACTTTTGGAAGATGCACATAGCTCAAATTTCTCTATTCACCCAGGGAGCACAAAGATGTATCGAGATCTCCTAGATAACATTTGGTGGGATAATATGAAGAAGGAGATCGGTGAATATACATCAAAGTGCCTGGTGTGTCAACAAGTGAAGGCAGAGAGGCAGAATTATATGGGGATGATGCAATCATTTCCCATACCAGAATGGAAATGGGAGAACATCACCATGGACATTGTCATCAGAATTCCACGGACATCCAAAGGCAACAATGCAAACTGGGTTGTTGTGGATCGTCTTACAAAGACTGCACACTTTATTACTATTCGGGAGGATTTCTCTTTGGATGAACTGGCACGAATATATATCAGGGAAGTGGTAAGGTTTCATGGATTACCACTATCTATTGTGTTTGACCCAGATCCAAGATTCACCTCCATGTTTTGGAAGAGTCTTCAACATGCTCTGAATACTAAACTAAACATCAGTACATCCTATAATCCTCAAACTGATGGACAATCAGAGCGTACAATCCAAACACTTGAGGACATGTTGAGAGCATTCTCAATGTACTTTAATGGTGGATGGTATCAACATCTTCCTCCGGTTGAGTTCTCTTATAATAATAGTTTCCAATCAAGTTTCCAAATGGAACCACATGAAGCCCTATATGGGAAAAGGTGAAAAACACGGGCATGTTGAGATGAGGTCAGTGAACGTAAGCTGTTTGGACCAGAAATGGTCAAAGAAATGATGGAGAAGGTGAAAACCATTCAGTAGCATATCAAGGTAGCCCAGAGTCGAAAAAAGAGTTATGCAGATAACCATCGACGAGACCTTGAGTTTAATGCTGGAGACATGGTTTTTCTATGCATATCTCCATGGAAGAAAGTCATGAGGTTTGTAAATAAAGGGATGTTAAGTCCAAGGTACATCGGACCCTTCGAGATTCTTGATTGTGTTGGGGATGTGGCATATCGACTAGAACTTCCACCTACCATGGAAAAAGTGCATGATGTCTTTCATGTATCTCTCTTAAGGAAGTACATACCAGACCCTTCACATGTACTCTCTTCTAAGGTGGTGCAATTGGAATATGATCTTTCTTATAAGGAGGAACCAGTGAATATCTTAGATTTTAGAGAAAATGTTCTACGAAATAAGACAATTCCCCTCGTCAAGGTGTTGTGGAGAAATCACAAGTTTGAAGAAGCGACTTGGGAATCAGAGGAAATGATAAATATGGGTCACAAAATCTTCTTTAGTGTTGGAAAAAGGAAATTTTGAAAGTGAAATTTCTTAATGGGGGAATATTTTAATGTACCAAAGTTTCATTAATGGAAATACCTCTTGATCTAATTAAATGTCTCTTTATGTTTATATTAAATGTCAACTTCGTTGGTTTTATGTTAATAATTTTGACCGTTGCTAATATATCTGTTTAATAGTGATCAAATGATTAGTATAAATATAGGGCTTTAACAAATCCTATTTACTCAGACAAAAGAAGTGATGGCCTCGTCCAGTAGAATTTCTCCATACGAATCCCATTTGTCAGAGCTCGGAAAAGAGGTGGCATCTTTGGGCTTTGCTCTTGACCAAGCCCAAGCTGTGCTTCATCATGACTTGCTCGAACAGGACCATCTATGGGAAAAGTGGATGTTGATAAAAATTACCACACGAGCGATGTTATCCAAGCCCCCACAAGAGTCTGTCACCATTGCAAACCTTACCCTTAGGGCTTATGCGGCTGTTTTAAGGGGATATGTAACGAATCTCTAGTACTATGTTAATGTATATTATTTTTGTATATAATAATGAATATACCGCCTTGTCATTTTTGATACATTGTAAATAGTTTTTAAAGTACAAATAGTGTTTTTAGTTATTATTTAATTAAGAATTATATTTTATTAAATTATGGTATTTTTGAATTAAAATATATTTTAATAAAATATTATTATTATTATTTAATTACTTTTTATTCAATATAAATGATCTTATAATTTTATGAATGCAATTATAATTTTTATTAAGGATTGAATGAAATTTATTTCAAAACCCATGAATTTTTGATAAATGTCAGTTTTTATTTTAAAAGTAAAAATTAACATATTTAGAAAATTATTTACATAAAATAAATGTTATTTATGGAATCAGGATGTTGAAATTATCCAACGGTGAATTTTTCTTAATTATCTGAGAGAGTCAAATATTTGGGTTAAAATTAAATATCGTTTAAATATATAATGTGTTTTATGACATAATAATGACCCAATAGTTATGTAATAAAATACTATAAGCTTTATGTTCTTCCAATATATGTTTCACCATTAAAATAATGTGTTTTTGGTTTGTTTGACTGACTTTTCAAAGCATTAATGGACCCATCAAGACCTATTAAACACCTTGTCTTTTTAAATTAATTTCCATAGGAGTGTGACTCACCTCCACATAAGAAAAACAATTATTTTAAGAAGCTCAGACTAAGGAATTATAATTTTTTTCCCTATTCCCTTTTACAAAAAGCATGGGTAAGAACCATGGGATTTTTTGTGCTTTGGATTAATTTAATATAAGGGGTCCCAAACCTAAATAATAAAAAATTCCCTCACCTTTCCTATATAAACCCACCCAAACTCCCACTTCCTCCTCACTCAATGCCCTTGTATTTCGTCCAACCTCTTCCCTACTCTCTCTAGAATCCCCCAAAGGTGCCCCAAGCTCCCAAGAAGCCTCTCACAAGTCTCTCTCTAGCCTTTGTAAGCACACTTCCAAGTAAGGGTTTTTCCTTTCTTTCTAATTTTTGTCCAATTTTCTTTAAGTTGTTTTTTCATTTTATTTTCAATTATGAATGTTGGGGTATGGTTTCTCACCTCCCTCATACTTCCCTATTTTTGTTTGAATGATGGAAGACCCCTTTCTCTATCATTAAATGCATCCCATGTACACCCGTTACTTTGCTGAAATTCTGAGAGGAACTTCTCTCTCCCCATTTACATTCAAGCAATAATTTATTATCATGAATCTAAATTCCATTAAAATTATTGGGACATGTATCTATATAAACTCCTTACTTTCAATTAAATTTAAATATGATTAGGAACCCCTTTCTCTATCATCAATCATTTTTATGAATTCATATGTCATGTCGTTACACTGCCAAAATCGCACCGATTTTCTAAGCCAATGCCATTGTGTAGTGAATACCATGCTCATTTCTCCATCAACGGTATTCACCTTTGTGCACATTTAATTATTGATTATAATGTTTCATGTATGAATTCCACATTCCATTATCATGGATTAAATTATTGTGTTTTATGAATCCATGTTGTATGATCCATGTGGCACACAAATGCATGAAATGAAATGTTTAAGAAGGTTGCGCCCTTATAGCGCTCCAATGCATTGGGTAAAGTATAGTAACATGATATGTCATGTGAAATGAGTGTTGCATCATGCTAATTCAAGTGAAATGAGGGTTTACTCATGCTTCATGTGCAATGATAATTTACTCATGCTCCATGTGCAAAGATCCTTGGCTCATGCTAATTCCATGTTAAGTGTTGTTGCCACATTTCCATGTTATGATTATCATGATTTATCATGCCTTTATTTTCATGTTTCTCTTATTCTATATTGATATTACTATTGTATAACATGTATTTTACTCCTCATGTTATTCCATGTGTACTCCTTTACTGGGCTTTATAGCTCACCCTTTTCGTATTCACGCCCTCAGGTTATCCCATGCAATGCTAAGTACGAGGGAATGTAGTGGTCATGTAAAGGATGTTTTCAATAAAGATGTTGTATTTCATGTTTTATTTTTTATGTATTGATCCTAATCCCTAAATACACTAAGCCTCTTGATCTTCTTTGGTTTATCAAGTGAAGTTTTATGTAATAAATCGTGTTTATATTTGTATTAAAAAGAAGGGATGCCATAGAAACTATCACATGGTCATGGGAACTAATGACACTAGGCTCAAAATCATGCCATCTATTTTATTTCCAAATAAATAACTCTTACTTAAAATGATCTCTCTTCCATTCTATGGCAACTAAAAGTGATATTTAAACTAACCTTGCAGAAGGGTTTAAACCAAGGATACCACTATAGGTTCCATTTCCATTCCCTTCACATTTAATAACATTTAAATATTAAAACATCATGTATGATTTAACTAAAAACATAAAGTACCATTTTAGAACAAAATCACCAGGAACTTGAGTGTTTTACGAAAAACAAAAAAAAATGGAATTCCTCATAAAAAATTATTTCTATGCGTTAAATATTTCTTGGAATCCAATAAAAAATAACATTTTATTATCTTAATTAATTTCTATCATACAAGGGGACCTACGATAGTCCCACAAAGACATCCTAGGTTCTCTAGAAAAAAACCCAATAGAATTTAATGAATTTAACTGTTTAAACACAAAAAATGGTACCTCCCATTATAAACATACCCCAACTGACCTACATGGGTCCATTTGTGCCTTTATTATTTAACCATTTGATTTCAGATAAAAATTGAACATACAATTAAATTTATAACCATTTCACAATGTATCATATCATTACAAAAAATATGGGATCCCATTTCCCTATTCATGAAACACACATATACTTCATGGATTGAAAATTAGAGCCAATTAATCAAAACCAATACCATTAAAAATTTTAAAATGATAATGTGTAATGTCCAGTCATATGGGTCAAAAACTATCAATATATGAAGATATTATACACATTATAGTTTCACATTTGGATCCCATTTACTAGCTAACATACATTTGAATTTAAAACTACTGTAGCATTATTATTTTTACAATAGACTTTGAATGTATGTATATATTATGATTAAGATGTTTTGAATATATGGGTTTCACTTTCCTGATTGTAAAGAACCCAAACACCTCACAATAGAAAACTAGATCTCATTCATTCACAACCCAAATATTTTCATCCCATGGATTCAATTACATATAAAAAAACCAAACATGTTATCACAAATAGTAACACAACAAAATGATATAACATAGAAGAATGCCATACAATTAAAATAAACAACATATAATATTACTAATAAATAATTTCAAAACAAGTTATATTTGAACAAACAATATTGTTATCTAAACATTGAAGCTAAGAAAGAACAATCGGGGTATAATACTCACAGAACATAGTCAAATTAGTAGGAAACCTAATACGATGCTACATAGACTAAAACATGAATGAAATGTCAATTTTATAGCTTGCTAATATGATGCATTCATTGATTCATCATTACCAAACTAGAAAAGGGTATATTTCCATAAAATTGCATAAATCCAAAATAAATGGAAATTAAAAAATCACTGAAGGTAAAATAAATATCAATTGTAATATCAAATAGTGTGAACATAAATACTAGCCCAATTATCCTGGTCATTTCCTATATATAGGGTGATCTATCCAAAGAAATACTATTAACTATTTCAATACACATTCCCAGTCTCATATTTACCAACCCAAAACAATAAGATAATAAAAAATAAATAAAATTTAATACTACTTTTTATGGTCCTGAACCATATTAACATTAAACTAGTCGCCAGAATGGTGGGTCACATAGCCTCATGCGTATATAATTATATTCCAGAGGTTGTTGGATAGTATAAAGGGTCTTATGAGGTGATAGTGTGGAGACTATTCGCACTCATCAGAGATGTAAAATAACATTATTAGGTAATAAACAATAGATACAAGAGTAATAATTAAATATGAATGAAAAATAAGATGAAGACAAGATTTATTAATCTGAATAAAAGTGGAAAATGTTAGTTTATACAATTATTCATGGTGGATGATGATACATAAACTGAATAAGGAAACAGTTCTCTACAATACAATATAAAATAATGAAATGATATAAAATCCACAAGGGTGATCTCCATGAGTGTCTTGAGTTACAACTTGGTCCTTTTCTCCTAAATCCCATGTGTAAGCACACATTAACAGGAAATTTACCAAGGTCCACATTTTGGTGAACAAGAGAGTATAGTTATTTACCCAAGTAAAATGGTGGCTCAATAAGTGTGTGAGATAAAAATCTCAGCAGAAGGTCACCCATGATTTCATTCCCAATGTAGACAGTGCAACATTTATTAAGAAGTGTGAATGTATAGCGGGTATATTAAATAAAATTTAATTAATATTACATCATTCTTAGGATCTTAAATTACACCAGGTTGTCCTACCTACTTCTTTCCATGGATGGTATGTTTGAAAATGTATCTTTATATATATATAGTATCTTTATATATATGTATATATATATTTGTGTTGGGACAGACCGGTACGTCATCCAGTTTCATCCAATTTTAAGAGAAGATATCATGTTCTATCCCCTAACCTAACCCCAAGATCTCTCACACTATCTTGGGATGCATGTAAAAGATAGAGTGTGATATACCAATTTTCATCCATCATTAGGGGATCACTCAATTTCTATCCACTTGCACCCACTAATGGTAGGATTAGGACGTAACCCGAAGGCATCCATCACCAGGGTAGCTCTCGCAGTTAATCCCCTAGCTCCAACTGGGGAGCTCACACAGCATCCCCTCCTGAGGTCTCACATGGCCCCTAAGCTCCATATCCTATATGTAATAATTATTTATAATAGATATCATACATTATTCATTTACTATTCATTCATCCTTTTATAAGGCATATAACATTAACATATAATAAGATAATCATAAGACATTACCCATTATGTAATGCCCTCAGTCCATTCAAGCAAAAACAAATTCTTGATTAAGTATGTAACAAGAAACCTTATGTAAGACATATAATGTCTTCCATTAACCATTTTCAGGTCATTAAATGCACCCCATTTGACATTAATCATTTATCAATGCATGATCATTGGCATGAGTCCACCATCCATTGGTCATGTTCATTTACAACAATGAAAGGCAATTCAAATGGTGCATTTTTATAAAACATGATCATGTTATATTAAACTACATTCTTTTAAACCATTCTATTTTAAACAAAAAAATTTAAAAAGTTGTATCTGTCTTACCATAACACCCAATTTATGTTAACCTATTAAATTTTTATAAACAGGTAAATTAAATTAGAATGGTTTAGGTGTCTAACGTAAGTCCTTGTAACCACCCAATTTTCTTTTTTGTTAATTCAAATTCTAATGTATCCAAAAAAAATTTATGATCCATTTCATAAATTAATTACACATGTCCAAATTGATATTTCATTTAATTGTAAATCCAGAAACTAAATTGGGCCAATTCATTTTAACCTATTTGGCCAAAATGTCCATATTCATGATGGCACACCTATGGTTGTCCATATAGAGTATGAGTGATGTTTGAACCCCTAACAAGAACAAATTGACATGTATCATGGCCCTATAGTAATTTGGACCAGATGAAACCAGCACAATTGAGGAGCATGGAAAAGGTTGGCTTATGGAATGATGGAATAAATATGAAACAACCATTACAAAAATTGAAAACTACCATAACACCTATATGATAAATTAAAATTAATTCAATTGAAAATGGAAATTAAATTTATAAGTATCAATGTCAAGGAAATGTTCTATATTCATTATGTATAAAATTATTGCAACTATCTTGCATAAGAAATCCTATAAAAACCATTTACCTTACCCAAGTAATTTAACTAATTAATACATGAAAAAATCATTCCAAATTCTTAGGTGTAATGAAATGGTTTCATAGAAACAAGTAATATTGGATTACCATGAAATATGGACAAAAAAACATAGATCATAAATGAAAACCATGTGTTTTCAAAGAAAGTGCTCCTTCATTGGAGGGGTTTTATTACAAATCCATGATTTATTTATTCCATAAAAATTGATTCTTAGAACAAATAATTTAATTCATGAGTCACAATTGATTTTATCCACTAGTAATTAAGAATTAATCTAATAAATTCTAAATAAAATGGGAATGGAATGGGATCAAATCACAAGAAGTAGACATATCCAAGCCGAACACTTGACATATGAAAAATATAACCCGAAGGTACTCCACACATTAATGAAAATAAAATTATATATATATATATATACATTAATCTGATATAAATATTCCCCTTTAATTGAGGAAAAATGTATAAGGATGATATATATATATATACATACGTATATATACCTGTGTATTTGAGTGAAATCCCTGCGATAGTAATCAAATGCACTACAATAAATACAGGAATTGAAAAAAATTGGGGAAATGATCAACGTACCCAAGGAAAGGTACCATAAACTCTAAATTACTAAGTGCCCAATTATTTATTGAGCATCATTGAATAACATGGAAAAATCTAACTCCAAATGTTTGTGGTCAACCAAATCGTACCAATCTGCCTCACATTCGATGGAATATTCCAAAATACACACAAAGGTGACCCAATAGACCATTCACATACCCTAAACTCAAAATAAAATCCTAAAATGGGGGGTTAACGCATAGGTAGGGATCGATCTCAAATAAAAGGGAAATCGTATAATCATATCGGCCAAATCGAAGTAGGAGGAAGAGGGAGAGCAGCTTAACATAGAGATTAAACCGAGGAATGAAAAGAAATATGGATGGATTTTGTTTATCATAGAGGAGTTGGGGAGGGGGTATGTCATGTTACTAGCAATCCTGGAATTGGGGTTTATTGTGAGTGAGGTGAGGGAAGATGGGTGATGTTGGGTTATATTTCTATTTTATTTTATTTTGAAATAAATTAGTCTAATTTTGAAAATAGGTCACTATACATAGTTTGAGTTGCATGGTTTGGATAACTATGTTCCAACCATGTTCCAATGGGCCTGGTTAACCGTACTCGCTCGCTGCTCATGGGTTAGAAACTATTCACTTTCTGTGTGGTCAATAGTGTTGAGGTACAAACTCCTTCCTCTAACAATATAGGCAAGGATAACAATTAGGTAAACTATACTCATCCTATGTGACTACCATTATCCACCTGCTTACGAACACACTATTTACTTCAATATGCCATAAGGTTTTATAAAAATCATGCATTTAGTAAAAACCCCTTTTAAAAATTTATTTTTAAGTCCAGCAATCCTAAAACTCCTTGAGACACCATGTAAACTTCTCTGACCATCACCCAAGTCCAAACATATCACATTGTTGCATTCCAACTCTTCGAATTCACATCCAATGTTCAGTTTAGAACATGACCCATCCAGTAAACAAAAATTTAATATTTTTTTCATTTTAATTCAGTTCAAAACAATGATAGCTACATGTTGAAATATATTTATTATAGGAAAATATTTTTAATATAATTATATTCTAGTATTTTACTATATTGTTCAGTGTTATAATTATTTCAATGATCATATAGAAGACACATTTCAATGGTCATGTAGCTGTCAGATCTTAATTTTTATGTTCCATTTACACCCTATATGAACTCCACCATTCACATACAATATCTTATAACAATTTACAGTCAATGTATCTCCTCATACCATTATAATTACTATCATATTCTGAATACATTCAGTTCATCTTATAGTAATCATTGTTGGTATGGTCATCCTAGGAAAATTATGGCCTATGGAATTTCTATTATTTTTTCACATATTATCAGTGTGTATATCCCTATACTATTATTTTATATTTTTGTAAATATTATAGATCTGTGTATAGTATTCCATTAAAATATAAAATTCACTCTATGGGTTTCACAATAAAAGCTTACTTTCAAATAACAGTTATTCTATTAACAATGTAAATTATTTATGTTGTTTTTAAATTTTACTACATTAAAAAAACATTATGAAATTATTTTGTGCCTCAAAATTATTTTTGACATTTCTCTATCACCAATTATTGATGCTTCTATATTTTTTATTCATAATTTTTAATTCCCCTAAAATAAATTAATGAGTCAAATTTTTTTATTCCCTAATTTATTTTCACTCTCATTATGTATTTTTTATAATTTATTATAAATATGAGAGGTCAGGGTCTGAATTACAGAAACTTTTATTCAATTATATCAATTGGAACAGAATTATAAATTCTTAATATAGAAACAAAAATTAATTTGTGGAAATTAATGAGATTTATAGGAAGACTTAACTAGTTAGAAACATCTCCAACAATCTATATATCTCTAAATGGTCTAATGATCATTGGAATTAGTTTCCATTTTTCATACTTCTTAATATTATCTTCCCATTTGATACATTTGTAAATAAATGATCCCACACATGGAGATCTAATTACTTCATTTAATTGTTTGTATAATTCACTTTTCTAATTCAATCATTATTCATATTTATTTGAATCACGTGTATATCCTCTATATTATCATTCATAACATCTAGTCCCCTGATTTTTCCATATCCAACAACATCATAATATTATGGAGTTTTATAAAATTTACAATATATTTATTCATAAGTAAAAATTAAATTATATAAAGGAATCATTTGATGTAGGATAATTAATGTAGTTAATGATATTCATCCAAATTACATTGAAAATATACTGAGATAACCCTTAAATTGTCTACAAATATTTGAATATCCCAAATAAACATTACATATGTATGATAATGGTAGGATCTGATTAGGTTTGTTTCATCTTAAAAGAATATTTAGATCCTCTCCCAAAATTAAATCTAAATATTGGATCACCCTCAAATGTTTTACACAACTGAAGTGAGAAATCCTCTTATATAGAGATTAAATATTTATACACTATTAATCAATCAATTATTAGGAATATTGTATTGTATAATTTATGTCCTATTAAAAAATTTAATAATATTCTTAATGATCTATCATACATTCATATAGAAATGATTTGTGGTTGTATAAGTTTTCTGGATAGTTGTCACTCCACCTTCACCAGTTGACATACCATACATCTTACTTTATAATCTCAAATATCCCTTTTAATATTATCCCATCATTAACCATCAAATAAATCTCCATAAATTTTTTTTGTTTAATGATGTATATAGAAAAAGGATCTCTAATAATTATCGATCAGGTCAATCATTATGTCAGTAGTTGATGGGATACATAACATTTTACAAATCCTTAGTACTCCCTCCTAACCAAAATTAAACTTATGAAACATTCCAATTTCCCATATTTAATATCCTTTTTTTAACAAGGGATTATATATTTATACATTGAATACATTTCATGTATTAGTGGTTTAAAACTAATATGGGAAATCAATGATTATATCATTTCCCTTATGACATTCATGCATATTTTTACATGTTCATTGAGGAATGAATCTCTTTAAATCCTCATCACTCTCATAACATATCGATATTTATTAATATATGGATTAGGAACAATAATTTTATTTCTTAAGATATAAGTAATTTAATAGTCATTGATTATAATCTGTGCTACCCATCCCAATGGTCTCATAATTTGTCCATTTATTTCTAATATGTATTTATGTTATTGTTTTCTTCTTATATATCACACTTATCCATCTAAAAAAATTTATGCCTATATTTTATTAAAATAAAACTACAGGTAACTGAATATCACTGTTAGTTTAATTATAGTCATGATGATTTAGCTATTGTGTTATGTAGTTAGTTCATTTACATTTATCAAGACTAATCATCCCTTTCCTTTACTGGATTCATCAGTATAAAGGAAACATTATGATCCCCCGGACCTGTAGTAAAATATATTGTTCCATAAAAAATCATTTTCATACAATATTGATTAGAAAAATTTTGTTCTATGACAAAAATATAACATTATTAAAATTATAAAGAAATTATTTCATTATGTCCATTCTAAAGAAATATTCGTTTTATAGATTTAGACATTTGTAAAAGTATTTAAATAGTAAAAAATGTGTCTTTCTCAACTAATGGATTATTTTTCACTAAATATGAAATGTAATAATTCAAAATAAATAACAAATATCTCAAAAAAAATTCATCAATATGCTCTCTTATTACATATATCATTTTTAATACATTTATTCATAACATGTGGAAATGGATACATAAGAAGTGGAGCGAAAATGGGCATATGATCGCAGACTATAGAGCTCGTGCCTTTGGTGGTGATTCCCTAGCAGTGATGACTGAGGCAACGACACTATCCTCACCAATTGCGGGGATGACCACCCTTCCCCCATGATGCCACTGTCCATCATCCCTTTTACCAATCAGGACATCCATCCTCCATTCCCATGGACCCCCCTTTTCCCTATGGTCTATAACATTCACAGTTGCTCTCCTCGGCTTGAGATTTCAACAATAGAATTCATCGCAAATTCAGATCATCATAGGTTTATGATTATGGAATGATTTCATGGTCACCAGGACTTGGAAGATGATTTTGAAAAATTTTATTTTGAATCATGTGGTCCTTAAGATCACACAATGGTGCGTCTTCTCTATTCGCACCACTTGATGATTCATTTATCCTTGGATGAAGATCTGATCTGTGTCTGGTCTTGTGACCCTCATGTTATCAAAAATTGCATATTTTTTCTCCTCTAATGTTCTTTTGAGTTCAACATGTACCACGATGCACCTTTGACAGTGGTGTGGGTATGTTTCCCAGATCATCTGCTCAATTTTTAGAACCCATCAATTTTCTTAATGTTGGGGAATCTGGTTGGAATATATTTTTACTCTAATAGCTTCAATTTTTTGGTTTATCACCCAACCTCCCCTCATGTATGTGTGAGGTCTATATATCAAATTCACCAACCGAGTGGATGTGGATCTCGGTCGAATAAGATTTCATATGTATGAGAAGTGTTGTATTTGAGTCGTGGATAGCTTTAAGTTTGGGATGTCATCGGCAAGGCCATTTGTTCTTCTATTGTCATCGTGGGCACAATGATAGATAAATCAAAGTCCCATTTACACATCCGACCAAGGGGTATGAGGTGTAGATTGATCCCATAGCGTTCCATAAGGATTGGGATATTTTTGTCTTGGGATCGTATAAGGTGGTGCATGGGGTTGTACCAAGAGTGGTGGAGCTTTTTAGAAAACTCGACACACCCGGTGCAGAGCCCAACTCCTTGGATGATCAACTCCTGCAGTGGCCTTCATTGGATCCAACAGTTGTAGTGAAAACTGTGATGTCTATTAAGGCATAGCTATGGGTAGTGTATGTATTAGGCCATCTAAAACATGATTTCTATATAAAACCCCTACCGATAGTTGAAAGGAGGTTGTGTAAGTGGCTGGACCAAAAAAGGAGGCTCTCTTGGATGTGGTTATGGTGTAACTATATGTAACAACTGACACAATCGATGAAGGTGTGGTGAATTTGATAGTCAGTGATTTCCAAAGACTCAACAGCACTCAATGTCGAGGATGGAAGGACACGAACAAGCAAATAAATTTTATGAGACCTGGATATGAGAATCCCATAGGCTAGACTAGCTGCAAGACAAGTCTTCATTGTTTCCAACAACATAATATCTTCATTGAAAATGGAGGCTGGATGAAGTGAGTGTTTTGGGGTCCATAGATCCAAACACCGTGGGTGCTAAATCTGCAATTCATATGAAGACTGGGAATTGGGTGAAGCAGACGATCATATAAATAAAATGAGGAAAATTCTTGATTGTTAAAATGGGGAACCGAATTGAAGTTCTGGATGTTCGAGAACCACAATTGACCCAAGATAAGTATAATTCAGGTGATGAAAACTATAGATAACTCTTAGTGGATAGAAAGGGAAATATTCAATGTAAAGTTCCTGAAATCCCTAGAATGATGAACGGAAAATATTGATTTCACGACTCAGGGAAATGCATAGTGTTCTTGTGGAAAAAACCCAAAGGGACACAAGGATTACTCCTACATTCCAAAATAGAAGGAGAAGAGGTCGACCAAGAATGGTGGAAACCAAGAAAAAAGGCCCTCTGAAATGGGGAATGTGAAGAATCAACAAGGAATACAAATGATATGGAAGAGGAGGCTGGGGAGTTCATGAAAAGTGTCATGCACTCCAAAGAAGAAAATCTAGATAAAGTTGTTTGACCAAATGTTTTATAAGAGGATAATAATAGGATTTATGTAAGAAGGTTTCAATATGATGCTAATGAGGAGAATAAAGTGTTGATAGATAAAAAAGATCGAATCATGGCCTGGGGATTCAACCACAACAAGATAGACTCTAAGCAATTTATTCCTACTATGGAAATGATAATCATGATCCTTGAAGAGAAAATCAGAGAGGGTCCAGATATTCAGGTAGTATGCTGCAAAGGAAACATTATAGCGTATTTAATTCAGGTAATCCTTGAATAGTGTTTAATCGTTTTGTGAGTTATTTCAACAAGTAGTGGTATCTTCTTTGAAAACTATGGTTTTCCCACTTTCCCTTAAAATGGATTAATAAAATATTAAAATTTTATGTTATAGAATGGGTGAGAATAATCTATTGGTATGAGAAAAAATAAAATTAGGTAAATCATGTCATAAAAATTGGATATATTACATGTAAGGGATTGATAATAAAATTAATTCTACAATATAATGAAACTAAAAGAATGATATATCCATTGTTAAAAATTAAAATAATTATCAAGTGGAAAAAAATATCAAGATCAATAAAAATGAAATGAAAAAGTAAGGATACATATTTCCATTCATTATTCCACTACAACATGTTATTAGTCATCATGATAATAGTATCATGGAATAATCTATTTATGGGGAGGTATACACCAAAATACCAAAATATGGTTGTCTAAAGAGACATAATAATGCATAGATGAAATATATAATGTTTTTCCTCATCTATAACTTGTTTATGTCAAATGCATTAATCATATGATATATTTACTAAATAATGTATAATGTAAATTTCCAATTATCAAATGTATTAGAATGAAAATACAAAAATGAAAATATATTTTCCTATGTCAATGAACGTTATAACATGATCATAACCCAACTGGAAAACAATGTTGGATGGACAAATTATAAATAGAGAACACACCAATAATCACCGGTACCAGAATTAAAAACATAAATAATTATAATAGATTTCCCATTTGAAATAAAAAATCATTTTTTATATGTGAAAACCATACAATTTAAGGTATATAAAATGTTATCTTTAGACAATATAGGGAAATGAACATGAAAATAATTAAATACCAGAAAAACATGATTATAGGATGTATAGGGAGAGAAGGTGGATTTTTTCAACATAATATATTCCAAATCTACTAAATGGAAATATTATTTATTTCAAAATAGATTAAAATATTATATATGAAGATAATTATTTAAAAATAATCTCCAAAAAATATCCTCAAAATAAAAAAGTTGTATCTTTGGGGAATATAGAGTTAAATGAAAACATATGATAGTGAACAGGAAACACCAATTTAATATTAATAAAATACCATATTTCAAATAAAAATTTGTAACAAGAACAAAAAAATTGTTATTTTTAACAAAAAACATTTTCCTTAGGTATAAATATAGATAAAAATATAAATAATGTTATTGTAGGGAAACACCATGTATATAAAATAATTATTCATGATGGACCAATATAACTCAAGGAAATGTGATTTGGCATATCACTATCCTTAGGAAAACATTCTGTATAAAAAATGAGATATTGGAAAATGAAATTATGGATAAAAAATATAAAAAATGAGACAATACAACATATTAAAATTAAATACAAAATATTCCTAAAATAATTTCATTATGTTCTATAGAATAATATTAACTCAATTAATGAAAATTATGTTACCCAAAATCCTTAAAATATGATTAATCATTCATGAAAACAAATATAAAGAATATATTATGATTTTACAGTGTACATCAAAAAAATAAATAAATAAATTATATACAGTCATGGTATGTAAATTAATTTAAGGAATAATGGTGTATAACATGGAACATCTCTCAATATATCAAAATAGAGGCAGAAAACCCATAAGACATCAAAATGGTATGAATAAAAACCCCATGAATGATATAGATTATAATTTTACATCATATAGTATTATTAAAAAATATATATATGTTGATATTAAATCTCAAATTGGAAGTATATGGACCACATAAATTCAGTTAGGATAAAAATTCAAATTATGCCTCAAATAAATGAATTTGAGATGTAAACCATCACCCTATTCTATATTTATTATTCTCATGCACCTAAATTATTTAATAATAAAATATAGTCTATTATATAAATTCCTAGGAATTATTTTATAAAATATTTAATTTTATAAAGACTAACTAATTTCATATATTAAATATATTTTATATCATTGTTTTTATGTTCTAAAGAAAATTAAATTATTGGGGGGATTATTTTATATTTTTATCAATAAAATAAGATATTTTAATTATAGGTTTAATATATATTATAACTAGTCTAGAAAAATAATAAAATATTTTTATTCCAATTAAATAAAAGTAATAATTTTATTTGTGTTCATTTATTTTTTAATGATATAGTTCTATAAAATTATTCAAATGGGTGGTCGAACTATACCTAGCACGACTAAACTGTATCTCATAGAGAAGTGTGATTATATATTAGTTTAATATCATTATAAAATAATAATAATGATAAAATTTTATATATGATTTTATATTTTTGGATTTTTTTTTTGATAAATAAAATAAAATCAATATGAAAAAGGGAAAGAATGTTATATCCTAGAGGTGGTGATGCACATGGTTTTTTCACCAATCCCTGATCAATATTTTATTAACCTAAACATGAAATATAGTGAACACCAAGGGTAGATCAGGAGGAGGAAACATATACAACACTAAAATTATGTTATCACAATTACTTTTCTAACTAATATAGAACTAAATAATTCAAATGTGGGTTTTAATGTTTCCAAAAATATTAAAATATATATGTGTGTGTGTAATGTAAACAACATAACGTTATACAAAATTAAAAAATAAAATATTTCTTAGGAGATCATAATGGTTGATATCATTGTTCATGAAAATATTCTCAAAATCAATTCAATTCGTTGATCAAGATCTATCACACTATACCCTATCAATCAAATTGTTATTACAACAACAGAGAGATCTTTCCATGCATGAAATTAATCATTGGAATACCATCTTGAAAATATATTTTTTATCCATCACTAACCATGAAAAACTCTATCATATGCATGATATATACTGTGAAGGGAATGATGAATTTTGAATAAGAATAAGAACTTAGTGGGAGAAAAAATTGGGAAATCACACACCATAATCAATTTAACCACCACTTAAATTTTATGAATTAAATAAAAAGATTTGTATTGAAGTGAAATGAAACTCAATCAACCTGCATTCTCTCCATCCAGAAAATGTTGATAGTAATTTTCCATTCTCATAGTGTTAGAAGAGAATACTGTGGGAGAAACACATAGAAGTAAAAATTGAATAATGAGGTATAAATAAAAAGACTAATATAAATTAAAAGTATAAATATATACTAAATAATATAAGAAAATAAAAACCTTCCCAAAATGGCCACTACTTTTTACCCCATTCTAATATAGAATAAATTCTCTTTATAGGGAGAGGGAGTGAAAAATTGGCTCCAAAAATATACAAATAATAAATCCATATTATAGACCCATTAAATGAAAATATTTTGTAATTTTGTCAACATGAATGTTGTTCAACTATATCATTAATGTATATATGAAAAATGTCAGATTCAGAGCCAATGTGCAGAGAGAGATTCATCAAAATTACTCCATAACATTATTCTTCCCACAATGACTATTTGTATTCCAATAATTCTCTTTCCCATGTATTTATGGACTTATAAAAATTGGACATGGGCGTGGACATATCCTAGATGTTATTTAAATTAATGATTAATTTAATATCCTCTATAGCAGTCCTCTCTGAGATATAGGGACCTCATAAAAAATTTATAGATATGTACATAGTTCTGTGAGGCTAGTATTGTGATTAGATTTTGTCCCTTCAAATGATGGATTGATCTTTGGGTACAATAGGATGAAATGAATCCCAATAAAAATAGAAACAAAAAAATAAATACTTTTAGTTAGGACCAATAGGGGCCTATATACCTTAAGAGGGGGGGTGAATCAGTGTATGAATATTCATTTCTAAATTATTCCTGCCCCACTGGCTCTTGAACTCTTTATTACAAGGGTCACTTTGTTTTCACCTGTGTGTTTATTGTGACCAATTATTTTCTTCATTATCTGATGATGATGCTTTGAATGCAATGCAGGGAAGCAAGCAGGCAGACACAAAGATTTTTACTTGGTTCACCCTCACTGGGTTATGTCCAAGGACATATAACGGCGATGTTCCGTTGTACGAAATCCACTAAGGCTCACTGGAAATAATGATCGGGCTAGATCACTTCTATGACAAGGCTCACTACCTTTTAAAAGTTTTGGGTCAGCTCACTACTTTCCCAAGGGTCACTCCCTATCTCTCTCTCTCTCTAGCTCATTACCGGTGGAGAGGATCACCTTTTTCCACTTCCATTACTCACTAATTTGGAAAGGATACACTCACAGTTTATAGACCTTTAGGTCTATTCATTATCACTAATGAATACATCATCTATTGTATGTAGATTCTCTATTGATGTAAAACCTTCACCCGTAGATTAATCTCACTTTGCACCAAAGGTATCGGGAAATCTTCTAGCTTCCATGCAGCCCTCAATGTCTGTTGTGAATCAACCTTACCTGGCGCCCTTCCCTATGTTGGTGCACAAGTATCGACACACAAGTTTTAACTAGCTCAGAAGTCCACCTCAACCACCTGCGCGACACAAGCTTCTGCTACTCCAATCATGCACGAATCACATCCTTTTATGCCCAAACCAATATTTTGCGCAACCAACAACTTTCACGCTTCTTCAAAATCTAGTGTGCAAGTCCACCTCAACCAATTGTGCGTCACCTACTTCTTCAACACAAAACATGGGCGACTCACTCCCTTTCGTTCCCAAACAACCTTAGGCGCACAACTATAACCTGGCGCACAACTATAACCTGGCGCACAACTTCTACTTGTGCGACCACACACCACTTGTGTGACAACCACACCTATGCGATAGAAGCTCTTTTTTATGTCTATAAATCTTTACCAAATGAGGAGTGGTCAAAATTTATTTATAGGCATTTGGACACCCTGCGCGACGGCGCACAAGTCCACCCTCATCGCACAAGTTTCAGGGCGCAAGTCTCTGCCGCGCAAATCACTTGCACGACCAACTCTAAAACATGAGCGCCCCTTATCCCTTTGCTATATTTTAATGTTATGATCTTAAAAAAATTAGGTGCACATGTTTCATCAATTAAAAGTACACGGAGCGCAACTCCCTTTTCCAAAAAAAAACTTTTCTTTATTTGTCGATTTTTAGGCCCAAAACGTTTGCAAACACTGGAAAACAACACCACCTTGTATCTGCTCCTTTTGTACCGCCTCCAAATCATCCATTCCATTGTCGACGATCTTGAATCAAACATGGATCGTTTACCACAGCCCTTGAACTCCACATTCCACTATAAAATCCCATTTGTCAACAAATATGTATGTCATGGTCTGCTTTTTCAACAATCAAAACACATATGTCCACTTTGTCAATAAACACATTCACCTCAAAATGCTTGAATGATACCTTGAGTGATTTTTTCCCTACAATCTCCCCCTTTAGGTTTGTTGACAACTCTTCCATAAAAAGATACATTTTTAATTCTTCATCCACCATTTGCCTATTGGGATTCTGATAGTGATCAAGGATTTACTCACCACATACTCTAGGACCACATGAGCAATGCTCGACATGAGATACAAGTGTAAATTAAAATTTCATCAATGAATCACTTTATCTCTGACACCCAATGTTGTCACCAAACTGATACTAATTTTTGGAAATATAATCTTACCATATTCCAACACCACTCTTCTCCTTTTATCACGATCCTCAGATATCGTGATATCTATTCTTTGATCGATCAATTCTAGCATCATTAGATTTAATACACTCCCCCTTTCTCATTACTCCCCCTATCTCGCTGCTCCACCTGACAGCTTCTCCCCATATAAATCATGAATTATCAAATTTCCACATTTTCTCCCCCTTTAAAAATCACTATTTTCTCCCCCTTTGTCAATGAACCCAAAGGTCACTCCTTTGTAGTCTGTAATAGAGTAGGGAACACATATCAGCACATAATGGAAAAAAATAATACCTCAGGGAGAGGGGGTTGGGGGGTTCCACATCCACAGTTGTTTAAGTGCATGGGTTCAACTAAACACTTAGAGCCAGTTGATGCCTTGAAAACGCTTTCATGGGTAAGGCCTTTGTTATAATATCAAAAACTTGTAGCTATGTAGTCACAAACTCCAACATCATGATTCCCTACTCAACGTTCTCCATGATGAAGTGATATTTTATCTCAATGTGCTTTGTCATTGACTGATGGACATGTTTTTTTCTGAGATTTATAGCACCTAACTTATCAAACTAGATTCCGATCGGAGACATCACTTCAACTCCTATATCATCAAGCTGCTGCTTCATCCACAATAACTATGTGCATTCTTGAGTGGCCACAATATATTCAGCCTCCGCGGTGCTCAATGAAATGAAATCATGCTTTATGATTAGCAAAGAAATACACAATCCACCAAGATAGAATACAACTCCTAAAGTTGATTTTTTGTCATCTACTGAACCGATCCAATATACATCTGTGTAACCCAATAACACTGATTGAGATTTGTCATTATAAATCAGACCGAAATCCATCGTGCCCTTGATATACCGATGTATTCTTTTTTCCTGCAAACATGTGTATTTCCTTGGGATTGCTTTGGCAACATGCTGCTTGGCATGTGGAAAATACAATATCAGGTCTTGTTGTCGATTGGTATAGTAAATTGCCGACAACCTACCTGTATTCAGTGATATTAACTGCCCTGCCACTCTCATCTTTTGATAATTTCATCTGGGTAGGAACCAGAGTCTTCATCCCCTCGGAATTCTCTATTCCAAACCTTCTCATAATCTTCTTGGAGTATTTGTATTAAGAAATTAACATGCTATTACTTCCTTGTGTCTCTTGTAAACCAAGGAAAACGCTAGCTCCCCAATCATAGTCATTTCAAACTCATGTTTCATGAATTCAAAAAACTGTCTGCACTCTGCTTCATCTGATCCACCAATGATTATGTCAAAAACATAAAATAGTACCAACATCCTTTGATTACTGTTGTGGTTGAAATAGATATTGTAGTCAACTACACCACACTAGAAACCAAGTTTCTTCAAATACTGATCAGGCCTTAAGTATCTTGTTCTTCGTGCTTTTTTAGCCCATATAACCCATTCTTCATCCGAGAAACCATTATCTCACCCTTCTGAATGAGAAAACGATCTGGATGTTCAATATACACTTCTTCATCCAGAACCCCATTCAAAAATTCATATTTAACCTACATATGGAACACTTTGAACTTCTGTTGCACTACAATGGCTAGGAATAATCTAATTGTCTCCAGGCTTGAAACTGGTGAAAAATTCTCATAAAAATTTATTCCCAATATTTTGGAGTATCCTTTGCACACTAGTCTTTCTTTGATCCGAATCAATGTTACATCTTCATTCATCTTGTTGTGATATACCCATTTAGTCCCGATGAAATTCTTATTTGTCGGCCTCGAAACAACCTACCATGACTGATTCTTTTCTAAATCATCATCATCTACATATGCTCCCCCTATGTTTCTTTCCTCCTCATCGCATTTATCCAGAAATTGCGCAGTGTTTCATTTTTCAGTGACATCATTTCTTTCAGCTACCTTTCTGAGGTTCTTGTGGAAACATTATGGAAATTCTCTCACAGCTTCTTGGTATTCTGAAAAGAGTCAGCTAAGCTGAGTCATCCAATTATTGCATTCATAGCTCTTGCATCCAATTTTGTTATTGAATTCTCCCCTATATTATGCAACACTTCCTAGGGTTAGGCCCAATGTTTAGACCCCTAAACATTATTCTTCACTGGCATCATTAAATCTCATCTTCCACTTAGCATTGATCCACTAACAAAATCTTTAAGCCTACTAAGTTGGAACTCGTTGTATGAACAAGAGATAAATTTAATAACACAATCACCTTTTTTTCAACTCTGTTTCTCCTTTTCTTCTTCAACTTTGGTACCAAATTTGAGGAAATTTAAACCCTGGAGCACAAAACATCTCCAATTTTCATCAATAGATGCAACTTCCCCTTGGATCGTATCTCCCTAAAACCTGAAATATTGGAATCATCAGTTAACAACATTTATATACATAGGGAGAGGGGTGTTTCTGGAATCCTCAAGATGAGGATTGTGGTTGATCTTGATGGTTCAACCCTTTGATTCTTTCTTAGAGAGAATAAAACTCCTTCATTGATTCTTCTGGCTGCCTAGACAACTTCAACTACTCTGGCCATATGACTAAGCATTCATTACCTGCAAGCTGATTCTTTTTTTGATATGTAGATTCTGCAGGCCTAGACTTTCTCACCATTTGGGTATTAAACTTGTCATGACCCGTCCCCCGGGTCCTGTAACGTGACTACCCCAACCCACCTTCTATAGGCCAGGGGCTGGCGACTTGCACCAAAGGCGTAACTCCCTAAAAAATAGGAAGGCATTGAATTTATAAAGCGTAAACACACACAACCAGATAACAAGCTGAAGAAAACACTATGTAAAGCAGTTTAAAAAGTGTGCTAAAAGTAAAAAGGGGCCAGAATACAAGCCCAACTGAAAAGTACAATTTCAACCGAACAAAAAGTAGAATTGAAAAGACAATAGCTGAAGGGTGAAGCAGCTCATGGATCGTCCTTTGGGTTCCTACCTAAAGGGTAGATACAGATGTCCTCCTTAGCACTCCACGTCTATCGGTCCGCTCCATGTGCCGTCATGCCGAGTGTCCACCTCTGGTTACCATCTATTCCACGTACACTCTACCTTGGTCAGTGTTTTCCGTCGTCTATATCCAACACAACGAGGTGTAGGCATAGATCATGCAGGGTTGAGTATAATGATACTCCGTATGGACCCCGAGACCCTAAAGGTCTCACTAAAATCCAACATGGATAAACCACCAAGAAATATCTCAACAGATAACCTTTAATTAGGTATATTCCCATACATATATCAATGTTATCAAATTACCCATCTCAATCATGTGGAAAACACAAAGGTCATTGACTCAGCTCAACCAGGATTTTCATTTTCGAATCCACAACTACTGGAGAACTCCTCCTCTGTCAAGTATAGTGTCCCTGTCATGAATCTAAGGCACTACTCGCTAACCATATACTGCTGAGGTACTAATCCTATCGAGTACAGCGGGTCTGCTGCAAAATACCGGGCGCTCTGTCTGTTGTGGGTCTACCACCGAATACCGGGCGCTCCCCTTAATAGCCTACAGAGGTAATCCTCCTGTTGAGTACCGTGGGTCTGCTACAAACTACTAGGCACTCCATCCTCTGTGGGTCTGCCGCCAAATACCAGGCGCTCCATCCACTAGGATACTCGAATCACACCGCGTCGAATCGGTCAAGCAGTCATCAAATCTACAGCTACTAGGTATCTGCACTCTGTACGTTCGTCTCCAGGAGGGTCCGCTCTATGAGCTACTGGTCGTTACTTTCAAGTGTCACTAAGTCAAACATATAAGTAACAGGAAGTATCACCACATCATAGGCGTATCAACGCAACAGATGATGCGTCAATCGGATGCCCGGTCTGTGAGTTATTAGCATTTTAGTCCGAGGGGCCTTGTTGGTTTTGTGTACGAAACAACCCGACGATACTCCAACTGCATCCAAACCTCAGGTGAAGTATTCCAAAAGAAACTCCTCATCAGTTGGAATCCTACATAGTCGGAAACACGTCAATCAAACATATGGCCATTAATTTATAAGTGTTTCCCCTCCGAGGGCCCAGTTGGAAATACACTGTTTCAAACTCGGTCGTTTTCCAATGTCATCCAAAACACGTGTAGAGTATCACAAAAGGGCCGCCTCATTGCAGGGGTCCTATTTCCATAGATGGCATGTCGATCGGATGTGAAGCCTTAAAGTTATTCACCTTTAAGTGAAAACGGGCGAAGCCCATTAAGGCCGGTGGGCTGACGGGTCGGGTCAACCTAGAGATGGAAGGTCAGACCCGGTAGGGGGTCTAACTGGCCCGAAGATTCATGCGGACCGGCCTGAGGGGTGCGTCCTGCCCCAATGAGGGTGTGGCCTGGCCCGAGGTGGCCTGGCCTAGCCCGGTGGGGAGCGGCCTGGCACGACGCGACCTGACTGGGCGCGCGTCCCGACTAGCTCGGCTAGGTGGCCGGGGGGCTCGGCCCGAAGGCCGAGCAGTCAAAGGAGGAGAGGCCCCCTGGCTGCCTGAACCGGAGGCCCCATGCGCCGCCGCCCTCTCTAAACCAGCTGGCTATGCCAGACAGCCTTCTGGCGCAAGCGGCCCGCACGACGGGTCGCGGTTTCTCCATCATGGTGCCCTCCTAATGTCACGACTCTATTACGCCAGGCCGGCCGACGGGACGGCCGGTTCACCAACGTGACGCCCTCCTGGCACCGTGACTCTCCTTCTCATGGCTGACCAATGGGCCGGCCGATTGTTCTTTCAAAGAGGCCCGCAAAGCGGGCCGCATTTTCTCTTGCACAGCCTACGTGACAGCACCGGCTTCCTCCGTTGCGTTCCCGGCATGGTGCGACAACACCGTGCTTCCTCTGCCGATTCCAGAAAAACAAACAAGATCAAACGGAGGGTCATTGGGCAGTGTTCGTTCGGCCCGCTCCCTCCACATTAATTGATAGAAATAGGTTGGTCAAGAATGATGTTCAACGAAAAATGAATTGCAATTTTAGTCCATTAAATTTGATCTTGATTCCCCTACCTCGATAATTGATGTCGTACGTCGGGCTCCACGGAAGAAGGTGTCATGGGGTGAGGTTTTGTAGACGACGTCGGTGTGCGTTTTCATTCTTCATGGAACTAGTGTTCTTCATTAAAGAGACCATGTTCTTTGTCGAGAGAGGAGTTCTCTTCTTCTTCACACAAGAGTTCTCTCAAATCTTCCCCAACCAAATGTGTGCCCAAAATTAAATAATAGGATAAACTATTCATTTATTAACACAAGAAAATATAATTCCAATATTCAGACCACTCCATTAATTAATTAAAAATTGTGAATTATTTAATTATCATGTGTTGGCAAGAGTTAAAGAGGGAGAGAGAGAGAGGAAGTGGAAGGGTTGCACAATTAAAAGGAGTTTACAAATTAATGAAGGGGGGTTATGGGGGTTTGGGGAAAATGAATGGTTGTGGATCATGTGGGCCCCAGCTCTCATATATCCAGAAATGGGAAGTTGGTTGGGTGTGGGCCCCACCAACAACTTCTCATGAGAGGAGTTAACCTCGTTAGATAAAAAATAAAATTGTTCCATAAATTTTATTTACTTCTTAATTAAACCCCAATAATTAACTTCTCCACCCGTGTAAACAAAACTACGTTAAAGGTCCCCATAAGAAATTACTGGCAATTCGAGTTCATCAGTGCCTTCGACTTTCAATTCTGAGAACTGGTTCAAAAGATAGAAAAACACTCTCATTCGTTCACTGAGCGTACCTGAGCTAAACTTCGGAAATTGATTTCAAGCACACCGGGCCTCGGAATTAAGTGATGTCAGAAGCCACCGACTCGTAAAATTCCAAAGAATTTATGAAAAAAATTTCCTTGAAATTTATGGGTCTTTACATTACTTCCACCTCAAGGATTTACGTCCTCGTAAAGCTACATCATTAACTGAGGAAACAAAAGAGGGTACTGAGCACGCATCTGAGCCTCCAGCTCCCATTTGCTATCCTGGAAGTTCCTGTGCTGCCAAAGAATGCGCAAAAGAGGAATCGACCATCCCCTTAGGACCCACTCTTATCAATCCTCTACCTCTACTGGATCCATGTGAACGTCACCCTGTCATCGATGTCCAGCTCTTAGTGGTTGTTGATGACAGATAGTTCATGCACACATCTCCTCGGCTGAGATACGTGGATGACTTCGTGCACCCAGTGCATCCGAGGTGGAAGGTCCAAGTGGTAGGCCTCCTCGCATACCGTTCTGAGGACTTGGAAAGTTCCAATGAATCTAGGAGATATCATATCTCCTCGGCCACATCTCCATAGACTTCCTTGAGGTGAGACCCGTATAAAGATGTGGTCACCATCCTCGAACTCCAGTGGTCTTCGTCTCTTATCAGCATCAGATTTTTGCCTACCTTGTACAGTCTTCATCCGCTCCTAGATGTTCTGCACCTTCTCCATTGTATTTCATACCATATCTGGCTGGTAGGAAGTTGGCCGACTTAGTAAATCGGTCATCGACCACCCTTCTTCACCTACGATCTGTAAGAGCTTCTATGATTTCTCCTTTGCCAAAAAGAGAAACCTGGTCTCATCCCATGGATGAATCATGCCCATTGCCTAATATATACAATCCTGACATGAATCGTACATTCATTCCATGGATAACATTATACTGCCTCGACTCTACTACCAATATATCCAACCATCACTCTCTCCTCTAAGGGTTGAGTCACACTATCGACATTAGTGTGTGGTCACTAGGTCTCCTTGAGTAGGAATCTCGAAAGTGAGGGTCAAGTCAATAGTCTTAACCGAAAGATCTCGGTATCAACCACACAAAAATGAAGGAATGAAAACGTCACAAGGACAAGTGTCTTTTATTACTACAACTCAAGTACAAAGACACACAACAACCACAAACAACGTCAATATGGAATCTTGAAGCACCAAGAAAAACGGCCTCCATGCCTGGAACTAGTACCGCTCATATCCACCTACTTTCGGAGCTCCATAGTTGTATGCTTCAACTGACTTAAGCTATGCCCTCCCATGTCCACCTGATCCCTGTGGTCGGGGTGGTCCTCCTGGTGGTAGTGGTGGCAACACCTTGAAGCATCTTCCACCACCGGCTGCATGGCCAGCTCCACTCCCACGGTCTCTTACTCCTTGCGGTCCGCCTTGATCGAACCTATGCCTATGCCTGGGAGGTCCTTCATCTAACTGCTGATCTCCTGTATGGAGGGTCGGACAGTCACGTGCCATGTGACCAAGCCCGCCGCAAGAGTGAAACTCCCTGCTCCTGGCACGACTGGCTCTGTCTCCACTCTGGTTGCCTCGAACAACTGAACCCTAGTCGTGGAGTCGGCCACCGGTGGGTCGGGTCCTCTTGGGACCCTGTGTTGTCTGTCTACTACCAGATATATAAGACTCTGCTGAAATTCGACTAGTGGTGGGTCCTGATATTGGAGACTGCTCAGCAAGGAAACTCTCCTCTATAATTGCTTGCTCCAACACTCTCGTCTGCGTCAGAATGTTGTGGGAGATAATTGAATCTCTGATCACTCTCCTAAGTCACTGCTCAAGGGTCCGAGCCCTGAAGAATGGGTCTCGTACCATATTAGTGGAGTAGTGTGAGAGGACTATGAACCTTGCTGAGTATTCACCTACACTCATGTTGCCCGGCTGTAGTTGTAATATCTTCTGTATCCACACTGCTCGAAGGGTGGCTAGTACAAACACTACCCAAAACAGACTCTCGAAGTCTACCCATAGAAGTGACACCTCGTCATGCATATGGAGCATCATGCTCCACCATATGTCTTCTTCTTCCTGAAGGAGGGTAGAATCAATGATCACAATGAAGTCCGCTGGTGTACCTACTAGCCTGAAGACTCTCACAACAACCTCCATCCAATCCTCAGCCACCTGTGGGTCTGTCTCTCCCAAAACCTGGGTGGCCTCTGGTGCTCGAACTCATGTAGCATGCTCAAGTGGCGTGCATCGCCTGCTGCTGGGCTGGTGGCATCGGTGGCCCAACGTTTGGTAATACCACATGTGCCTCCGCTCTTTCCTAAACTGGAAGATGGCCCTCTACTAAGGCCTCGTCGCTTGGCGGGCTGTCAATACATTCAACTCTCAGGGATCTAGCTGGTCATCCGCGGGGAGGCATCCTGAAAGAAACAGATGCGACACGGGTAAAAGAATATACCTGGTGACTTGACTTGGTTTGAGCTGACATAAAGAAAACATTTGGAAGCACACACGCAGTTAGTGTTTTCATGCACTGAGTTCTAAATCATAAGTCAGGGTCCTGCTGTATGGATATGTCGAACGTCGCACCATCACTGGACTCCCTGAACTGAAAACCACACTCATTATTCTTAACACTATTGCATCACAAAAAAGAAAATATCAGATTCCTATGTTCTATGGTAGAACCAACTCCTATGATACCAACTTGTCATGCCCCGTCCCCCGGGGCCCATATCGTGACTACCCCAAGCCCACCTTCCATTGGGCAGGGGCTGGCGACTATCACCAAGGGTGTAACTCCGTAAAAACCGGGAAGGCATTCCATTTATAAAACATAAACACACACAACCATAGAACAAGTAGAAGAAAACACTAAGTAAAGAAGTATAACAAGTGTGCTGAAAGTAAAAAGGGGCCAGAATACAAGCCCAACAGAAAGGTACAACTACAACTGAAGGAAAAGTATAACTAAAAAGACAACAGTTGAAAGGTGAATCAGCTCTTGGATCGTCCTCCGGGTTCCTACCTGAAGGGTAGTTATAGAATTCATCCTCAGCACTCCGCATCTATCAGTCTGCACTGTGTGCCATCACGCCGAGTGACCACCTCCGGGTACCATCCAGTCCTCGTACACTCTACCTCGGTCAGGGATGTCTGTCATCTACATCCAACACAACGAGGTGCGGGCATAGCCCATGTAGGGGTGAGTATAATGATACTCAGTTGGGACCTCGAGACCCTCAAGGTCTCACTAAAATCCAACAAGGATAAACCACAAAAAAAGATCTCATCAGATATCCATTACTTTGGTATATGCCCATACATATACCTAGGTTATCAAGTAACCCATCTCAATCATGAGGAAAACACATAGGTCATTGACTTAGCTCAACCAGGATTTTCATTATCGAAACCACAACTGCTGGAGAACACCTCCTCTGTCGAGTACAGTGGCCTTTTCACAACTTTGAGACGCTACTCGCTAACCTTAGACTGCTGAGCTACTCATCCTGTCAAGTACCGCGGGTCTGTTTCCAATTATCGTCCGCTCCGTCCAATGTGGGTCTGCTACCGAATACTTGGATCTCCCCCTAATAGCCTACAAAGATACTCCTCATGTCGAGTACCACATGTCTACTTCCAACTAAAAAGCGCTCCGTCCGCCATTGGTCTACCACTAAATACTGGGCTCTCCATCCACTGGGCTAATCGAATCACTCCGAGTCGAATCGGTCAAGCAGTCATCAGGTCTACAGCTAATAGGTCTATGCACTCCGTACCCTCGTCTCCAGGAGGGTCTGCTACACAAGCTACTGTTTGTTACTTCCAAGTGTCACGAAGTCTCACATAGAAGTAACCCAAAGGACTGCCTCATCATAGGGGTCTCAACGCAACAGATGGCATGTCAATGGGACGCCCAGTTTGTGAGTTGTTAGTCTTTTAGTCCCGAGGGCCCGATTGGTTTTGTGTAAGAACCAACCCGACCGTACTCCAATAACATCCAACCCTCATGTGAAATATGCCAAAAGAACCGTCTCATCAACAGAAATCCAACATACTCGACGGGACGTCAATCAGACGTTTGGTCCTTATGTTATAAGTGTTTCCTCTCCGAGGGCCCGATTGGAATTACACTAGTTCCAAACCCAGTCATTTCCAAAAGTCATCCAAAACTCACTTACAGTATAGAAAAATGGCCACCTCATCGCGGGGGTCCTAGTGCGATAGACGGCACGTCGATCAGACACTTGTTCTTCGAGTTATTCACCTTTAAGTGGAAACAGTCCCGACCCGTTATGCCTCGTGGGCTGACGGGTCGGACCGGCCCGAATATTTGCGCAGCCCGGCCTGAGGGATGCGGCCTTGCCTGAAGAGGGCACGGCCCGGCCCGGAGGGGCACGGCCTGGACCGTTGCGGCCTGACTGGTAGCGGCCCGGCTGGGCGCGCGGCCCGGTTGGATCGACCAGCTGGCCAAGCGGCTCGGCCCAAAGGCTGAGTGTTCCGATGGGACGTGGCCCCCCGGCTGCCCGAACTGGTGGCACCAGGTGGCACCACGATATCCAAACCTGCTGGTTAGGCCGGCCGACCTTCTAGCGTAAGCGGCCCGCACGGAGGGCCGTGGGTACTCCAGCGTGGCACCCTCCTGGCGCCGCGACTCTGCTACGCCCGACCGGCCGATGGGCCAACTACTTCTCCAGCGCGGTGCCCTCATGGCGTCTTGGCTCTCCTTCACCTGGCCGGCCGACGGGCCGGCCAGTTGTTCCACTGAAGCGGCCCGCAATGTGGGCAGCAGTTTCTCCCGCACAGCCGGCACGACGGCGCCAACTTCCTACGCAATGTTCCTGGCATGGCGTGACAGCACTGTGTTTCCTCCTTCGATTCGAAGAAAATAAATAAGATCAAACAGAGGGTCATTGAACCGTTTTCTTTCGGCCCGCACCCTCCGCGTTAATCGATAGCAATAGGCTGGACAATAAATATTTTCAACGACAAATAAAGCACAATTTTAATCCATTAAAATTGAACTTGATTACCCTACCATGATAATTGATGTTGTACGTCGGGCACCGCAGAAAATGGTATCGTGGGGTGACGTTTTGTAGATGACATCGGTCTGTGTCGTCGTTCTTTATAAAATCGGTGTTCTTCTGTGAAGAGACGTTGTTCTTCGTCGAGAGAGGAGTTATCTTCTTCTTCACACAAGAGTTTTCTCAAATCATCCCCAACCAAATGTGTGCCCAAAATAAAATAACAGGCTAAACTATTATTTTATTAACACAAGAAAATATAATTTCAAAATTCAAACCACTCCATTAATTAATTGACGAATTTGAATTCTTTAATTATCATGTGTTGGTAAGAGTTAAAGGGTAAGAGAGATAGGAAGTGTAAGGGTTACACAATTAAAATGAGTTTACAAATTAATGATAGGGGTTTAAGGTGGTTTGTGGAAAATGAAAGGATGGGGTTCGTGTGGGCCCCACCTCTCATATATCCACAAATAGTATGTTTGGTGGGTGTGGGCCCCAACAACAACTTCCCATGGGAGGAGTTAACCTCCTTAGATAGGAAATAAAATTGTTCCATCAATTTTATTTACTTCTTAACTAAACCCCAATAATTAACTTCTCCTCTCGTGTAAACGCAACTACGATAATAGTCCCCTTAAGCTATTACCAGAATTTCAAGTTCATCAATGCCTTAGGATTTCAATTCCGAGCACCGGTTCAAAAGATAGAATAACTCGCTCGTTTGATCACTGAACGTACCTGAGATAAACATCAGAAATTGATTCTGGGCACACCAGGCCTTGGAATCAAGTCCCTTCAGAAGCCACAGATTCCTAGAATTACAAAGCATTTATGAAAAAAAATTCCTTGAAATTTCCGGGACATTACATTACTCCCACCTCAGGGTTTTACATTCCCGTAAAGATACAAAATAAATAAGGGAAACAAAAGAGGGTATTGAGAACCCATCTGAGCCTCCCTCTCCCATATGCTCTCCTAGAGGTTCTCGTGCTGCCGACGAATGCACACAAGAGGAATCAACTGTCTTCGCAGGAACCACTCCTGTCAATCCTCAACCTCTTCTAGAACCCTGTGAATGTCTCCCCGTCATCGATGTCCAACTCCCCGTGGTCAATGATGATGGATAGGTCGTGCACACATCTCCCCAGCTGAGATACGTGGATGACGTCATGCACCTGGTACATCTGAGGTGGAAGGTCCAAGTGGTAAGCCACCTCGCCTACCGTGATGAGGACTTGGAATGTTCTGATGAACCTCGATGATAACCTGCCGCCTCGGCCACATCTCCATATACTTTGACGAGGTGATACCTGTATAATGATGTGGTCGCCATCCTCGAACTCCAGTGGTCTCTGTCTCCTATTAGCATAGGATTTCTACCTTCCCTGTGCTGTATTCATCCACTCTTGGATGATCTTCACCTTCTCTGTCATAGTTTGTACCATATCTAGCTGGTAGGAAGTTTTCCGACATGGTAAATCGGTCGTCGATCACCCTTCTTCGCCTACGATCTGTTAGAGATTCTAATATTTCTCCTTTTCCGAAAAAAGAAACCTGGTATCATCCCCTGGATGAACCACTACCATTGCCTAATATAATCAATCCTAACATGAATGGTACATTCATGCCAGGGACGACGTCGTAAGTCCTCGACAATACTACCAAGATATCCAACCTCCACTCTTGCCTCCAAGGGTTGAGTCACACTATCGACATCATTGTGTGGTCATTGGGTCTCCTCTAGTAGGAATCTAGAAAGTGAGGGTCAAGTCAATAGTTTTAAGTGGAATCTCTCAGTATCAACAACACAAAAATGAAAGAATGAAAATGTCACAAGGACAAGTGTATTTTATTACTTCAGCTCAATTACAAAGACACACAACAACCATAAACAACAACAACATGGAAACTATAAGCACCAAGAACAAAGTCTTCCATGCCTGGAACTAGTCCCACTCCTGTCCACCTGCTTCTGAAGCTCCATAGTCAGATGATTTAGTTGTGTGATGCTGTGCTCTCCCATGTACACCGATTCCCTGTGGTCGGGATGGTCCTCATGGTGGTGGTGGTGGCAGCACCTCAAAGCGTCGTCCACCACTAGCTACATGGCCAGCTCCTCTGCCACGGTTGTCTGCTCCTTGCGGTCCACCTTGATCAAACCTCTACCTCTTCTTGGGAGGTCCTTAGTCTAACTATTGATCGCATGTATAGTGGGTCAGATAGTCACGGGACATGTGACCATGCCTGCCGCAGGAGTAACACTACTCGCTCCTCGAATGACTGGCTCTGTCTCCACTCTGGTTGACCCGCACAACTGAACTTAAGTCGTGCAGTCGGCCACCAGTGGGTCTAGTCCTGTTGGACCACTATGTCGTCTGTCTACTTCCAGATGCCGAAGACTTCGATGAAAGTAGACTAGTGGTGTGTCCCGCTAATGGAGACTGCTCAAAAAGGAATCTCTCTGCTATAAGGACTCTCTCCAACACACCCGTCTGCATTTGAATGTTGTGGGAGATAACTGAAGCTATGATCTCTCTCCTGAGTCCCTGCTCGAAGGTTCGGGACCTGAAGAATGGGTATCGTACCATATTAGTGGAGTAGCGTGAGAGTTCTATGAACCTCGCTGTGGATGGAGCTACACACATGCTGCCCTGCTGTAGTTGAACTAGCTCCTATATCTGTACCGCTCGAAGGGTGGCTGGTACAGACTCCACCTGTAACAGGCTCTCAAATTCTGTCCATAGAAGTGACGCCTCGTCATGCATCTGGAGAATCAGGCTCCACCATCTGCCTGCTACTTCCTGAAGGAGGCTGGCAGTAAGGATCACCATGAAGTCCACTGGTGTACGTACTAGCCTGAAGACTCTCACCACAACCTCCATCCAATCTTGAGCCACCTGTGGGTCCATCTCTCCCCGGAACCTGGGTGGCCTCTGGCGCTGGAACTCATGCACCGAGATAAAGCGGCATGCATCGCCTACAGCTGGGGTTTGTTCCATCGGTGGCCCAATGGGTGGTAGTACCGCTGGTGCCTCCGCTGGTACCTCAACTAGAAGATGGCCATGTTCTAAGGCCTGGTATCTTGGAGGGATGTTAGTATGTACAACTCTCGGGGATCTAGCTAGTCGTTCATGCGGATCCATCCTGAAAGAAACAGATGCGACACGGTCAAAAGACTATTCTTGGTGAGCTGTCCTAGTTAGAGATGACTTAAAGAATACTTTTGGAAACACACATGCAATCAGTGTTTTTGTGCACTGAGTCGGAAATCAGATGTCAGGATCCTATTGTATGGATACGTCGGCTTCCGCACCAACACTGGACTCCCTGAACTGAAAACCGCACTCAGTACGCTTAACAATATTGCTTCACAAAAACGAAAATATTAATGTCCTATGTTCTGCGGTAGAATCGACTCCTTTGATAGAAAATTTTCACGACCCGTCCCCTAGGGGATCGTATAGTGACGACCCCTAGCCCAACTTCCATAGGCCAGGGGCTGGTGACTAGAAACAAATGCATAACTCCATAGGAACTGGGAAGACATTGCCTTTATAAAACACAAACACCCACAACCATAGAACAAGAGGAAGAAAACACTATGTAAAGTAGTATAACTACTGTGATGAAAGTACAAAGGGGCCGGAATACAAGCCCAACAGAAAGGTAAAACTACAACTAACAGAAAAGTACAATTGAAAAGACAACAGCTGAAAGGTGAAGCAGCTTCTGGATTATCACCCAGGTTTTTACCTGAAGGGTTGGTACAGATATCCTCCTCAGCACTCCGCGTCTATCATTCCGCTCCGTGTGCCATCACACCGAGTGTCCACCTCTGGGTACCGTCTAGTCCTCGTACACTCTACCTAGGTCATCATTCTCCGTCATCTGGATCCAACACAACGAGGTGTGGGCATAGCCCGTGCAGGGTTGAGTATAACGATACTCGGTAGGGACCCCCAGACCCTCAAGGTCTCACTAAAATCCAACAAGGATAAACCACAAATAAATACCTCAATAGATAACCTTTATGTAGGTATATGACCATACATATACCTTTGTTATCAAGTAAAACATCTCAATCATGAGGAAAACACAAAGGTAATTGACTCAACACAACCGTGATTTTCATTATCAAAACCACAACTGCTAGAGAACTCCTTCTCTGTCGTGTATCGTGGACCTGTCACGACTCCGAGGCGCTACTCACTAACCTTATACTGCTGAGGTACTACTCCTATCAGGTACCATGGGGCTGCTTCCAAATACTAGGCGCTCCATCCACTGTGGGTCTGTCGGTGAATACCGAGCGCACCCCCTAAGAGCTTACAGAGGTACTCCTCCTGTCAAGTACCATGGGTCTGTTTCCAACTACCAGATGCTCCGTCTGTCGGGGGTCTGCAGCAAAATATCGGGTGCTTCGTCCACTGGGCAAATCGAATCACTCCGAGTCGACTCGGTCAAGTAGGGTTCAGGTCTATAACTACTAGGTCTCCGCACTCTGTACGCTCGTATCTGGAAGGGTCTGCTCCATGACCTACTGGTCGTTACTTCCAAGTGTCACGAATTATCACATAGATGTGACACAAAGGACTGCCTCGTCATAGGGGTCTCAACACAACAGACGACGCATAAATCAGACTCCCAGTCTGTGAGTTATAAGCCTTTTAGTCCCAGGGGCCCGGTTGGTTTCATGTACAAACCAACTTGACTGTACTCCAACTACGTCCAAACCTCAGGTGAAGTTTTCCAAAAGAACTGTCTCATAAAGAGGAATCCAACATAGTCAACAACACATCAATCAGACATCTGGTCCTTAAGTTATAAGTGTTTCCGCTCCGAGGGTACGGTTAGAATTACAGTCGTTCCAAACCCGACCACTTCCCAAAGTCATACAAAACTCCCTTAGAGTATCGAAAAAGGTCCGCCTCATCGTGGGGGTCCTAGTGCCATAGACGGTGTGTCGATTAGATGCACGGTCTTCGAGTTATTCACCCTTAAGTGAAAACAGGCTCGGCCCGTTAATCCTAGTGGGTTGATGGGTCGGGTCAACCCAGAGTTGGCGGGTCCGACCCGGTAGGGGGTCAGACCGGACCAAAGATTCGTGTGGCCCGGCCTGAGGGCCACAGCCTACCCAAAAGAGGGCGCGGCCCGAACCAAGGTGGCGTGGGCTGGCGAGGCCTGACTGGGCGCGGCCCTGCTGGGCGCGTAGCCCGGCTGGCTCGGCCAGCCCACCGAGCGGTTGGGCATGAGGGCCGAGCGGTCCGAGGGGGCACAACCCCCCTGGCTGCCCGAACTGGCGGCACCAAGCGATGCCACCCTCTACAAACCGGCCGACTAGGCTGGATGTCCTTCTGGCACAAGCGGCCTGCACAGTGGGCCGCGGTTTCTCCAGTGCGGCGCCCTCCTGGCTCCGCGACTCTACTCCGCCCGGCCGGCCGACTGACCGGCATGTTGTTCCGCTTTAGCGGCCCACAAAGCGGGACGTGGTTTCTCTCGCAAAGCCGGCTGGATGGCGCCGGCTTCCTCCGATGCATTCCAGGAATGTCGTGACAGCACTGTGCTTTCTCTGCTGATTCCAAGAAAATAAACAAGATTAAACGGAGGGTCGTAAGGCCGTGTTCATTCGGCCCGCACCCTCTGCGTTAATCGATATAAATTGGTTGGACAAGAAAGATGTTCAACTTCAAACGAAGCACAATTTTAATCCATTCAAGTTGAACCCGATTACCCTTCCTCGATAATTGATGTCGTACATTGGGCATCACGGAAGACTGCGTCACAGGGTGATGTTTCGTAGACGACGTTGGTGTGCGTCGTCGATCTTCGTGGAACTGGTGTTCTTCATTTAGGAGACATTGTTTTTCTTCAAGAGAGGAGTTCTCTTCTTCTTCACAGAAGAGTTATCTCAAATCTTCCCTAAAAAAACATGTACCAAAAATAAAATAATAGGCTAAACTATTATTTTAATAACACAAGGAAATATAATTTCAAAATTCAAACCACTCCATTAATTAATTGAATATGGTTAATTCTTTAATTAACTTGTTTTGGCAAGAGTTAAATAGGGAGAGAGAGAGAGGAAGTGGAAGGGTTACACAATTAAAAGTATTTTACAAATTAATGAAGGGGGTTTAAGGGGGTTTGGGGAAAATGAATGGTTGGGGCTCGTGTGGGTCCCATCTATCATATATCCACACATGGGAATTTGTTTGGGTGTGGGCCCCACCAAAAACTTCCCATGGGAGGATTTGACCTCCTTAGATATAAAATAAATTTGTTCCATAAATTTTATTTAGATCTTAATTAAACCCCAACAATTAACTTCTCCTCCCGTGTAAACGCATCTACATTAAAGGTCCCCTTAAGCTATTATAGACATTGCGAGTTCATCGGTGGCTTCAGATTTCAATTCTGAGCATCGGTTAAAAATATAGAAAAATCCACTTGTTTGTTCACTGAACGTACCCGAGCTAAACATCAGAAATTGATTTCGGGCACACCGGGCCTTGGAATCAAGTGCCATCAGAAGCCACAGACTCATAAAGCACTTCCTCCATTTTAGGGATCTTTCTCTTTCTCCACTTCTTTTTGTGGCACACGACATGAAAATCTTTCAATGTATTCTTTGTTTTTTTTGTTATGATATTTCTAAGTTACCACCATATTTAGCATTGGTGGGGGGTCCTCCACTGAATGTACATTCTTCTTACTCACAGTTGTAGTGTTTCCACCCTTTTTCTTCCAGATTATATCATTTTATTTCATAGAGGGCAGTTGTGAGTGTGACAGAAGGGGTGACAGATATACCTTAAGTTCAGCTCCAAGTGATTCCCCTCAGGCTCTAAGCATATTCTCCAACTTTCTACGTTGTCTCCCAAAGTAAGATTTCACGTTATACATCACTCGGGTCAAGAATATCTTTCTCGGCTCCTTTTCCTTTCTCGCATTCTTCTTGAAGAAATATCTTTCCAAACGCCCATGATTTTAACATATGAAACATCTTCAATTAAAGGAATACCTCATTTCATCATCTGTCAGCCGAGATGTTGATACATCTTGAGTTCATATTCTTTCATTGAGCTCCTGAGCTTCCTGAAACATATTCATGGTGTGTCCCATTCTTCCACAGTAATAACATCCAATGAAAAATTTCCTTTGAGAGACTCTTCTCTCTGATTTCTCATGAGGCTTCTTCTTATTCTCAGATTTATTAATGTTTCTATTTTCACAGCCTGAAATGTATTCCAGAGCCTCTGAACAGAAGATTTATGTGTGTCCATTAATCCCACATAAATATAACATGTCGTCACTTCTTTTTGTAACAGTCGTCTTAGGCCTATCTCTAGCGCCTACATAATTTTCACCACATTTGGAACTGTTCGCAACCCTCTTCAAATCATGCATGGGAGGTGATTCATCAAATCCAATTCCATTTTTTCCTAAACTGTATGGTCTCTCAGTTGAGAAAATATTTTTTTGTTTCTTCTCAGAAATATCATACTTCATTTTCATTTTATCATCACCTTCCGAAGGTCAATCGAATAGTATGTGCAGTGCATCCTTCAACATAGGTTTTCCTTTGACTTTTGATATCTCAATTTCCTTCTTGGATTTTTATATCTCTTCCTCCAATTGTTGAATCTTCTTATCTATTGATTCAAGTTGATAATTGAGTTCTTTTCTGAGATTATTCCTACACCTCAACTCATCTTCTAGTTCCTTTGTGTGGTTTTCCGCCCTATCACTTTTCTCCTTCACTTTCAAATTATCTTCTTCAATAGAATCAGAAAAATATGCATTCTCTTATTGTAGCCTTTGATTATTATGAACATCTTTAGACCACTGTGTTTCTAGATAATCATTTCTAGCTTTCAGATTCTGAACCTCATCTTACTTTTGATTCTTTTCATAAACATCAGCCTTTTGTTTTCCTTTCATTGTAGCCATCTTTTGTTGTTCTTCACCTTGTGAATAATTATTCTCCCTTAGGCCAATAGCCACATAAATAAGCCTTTGATTTAATCCACTTATCATGTTGACCTCAATGTTCAATTATTGGATCTAGATATCTTTAGATTTAACTTCTTCATCCAACTTTCGATCCAATTTCTTTGTCATATTGATAACATCTACTGGTGTCCTTCTTCATGAAACTTCTTCATCATTACTTGTTTCGGTATCACATTGAAGTTAATGTACTTCACTTATTCTTGCATCATGATTGAGTGAATCAATATTTTCCCTATTTGATTCATCCAGACCTTCCTTCAGTTAGCTATTTGATTCTTTTATTTGAATCACACTTTTTCCATAAACACTTCTACACAATGGGACACCACATGACTTCTGATTCTTCAGTGATGTTTTCCCTTTTCCATGGAACACTAAGATAAGAGAAAAATGATTTAACCACAGAAATCGACTACACCAAGTTATAGAAAACAAATCTGATAAAAGCAACCTATCCCTATTATACCAAATGTTTGAACAAATAGGGTACTATATACCCTGAGAGGGGGGGGGGTGAATCAGGGTATGGATGTTATTTTATAAATTATTCTTGCCCCACCATATCTTGAACTATTTATTACAAGGGTCACTTTTTTCACTTGTCTGTTTATTATGACCACTTATTTTCTTCTTTATCTCTTGATGATTCTTTGAATGCAATACAGGGAAGAAAGTTGGAAGACACCGATATTTTTACTTGGTTCACCCTCACTGGGTTACATCCAAGGAGCATACAATATCGATGTGCCACTGTACTAAATCCATTAAGGCTCACGACATATAATGTTCGGTCTAGTTCAATTCTATGCCCAAGCTCACTGCCTTTACAATGTATTGGGTGAGCTCACTACTTTCCCAAGAGTCACTCTATGTCTCTCTCTCTGGCTCACTGCCGGTGGAGAGGATCACATTCTTCCCCTTCCTTTTCTCACTTCTCTTGAAAGGATCTACTAATAGTTTATTGATCTATAGGTTTCTTCATTATCACTAATGAATTCATCCTCTATTTTATGTATATGTTCTATTGATGTTCAAACTTCACCTGTAGATGAATCTCACATTGCACCGAAGGTATTGGGCAATCTGCCAGCTTTCACGTAGCCCTAAATGTCTACCATGAATCAACCATACTTGGAACCCTTCCCTAAGCCGGTGCACAGCTATCAGCGTGCAATTTATAACTGGCATGCAAGTCCACCTCATCCTGTTGCATGAAACAATATTTTGCAACTCCAAACATGTGCGACTCACACCCTTTTACGCCCAAAACAATATTTGCGCGCAACCAACAACTTTTGCGCTTCATCCAAATCCGGCGCACATGTCCACCTCAACCACTTGTGAGACACCTCCTTCTTTAAATCTAAACTTGGGACACTCACTTCCTTTCTCACCCAATAATTCTTAGGTGTGCAACTATCACCTGACACCCAACTTCTACATGCGTAACCACACACCACTTGCGCGACCACCACACATGCGCGATGAGAGCTATAATTTTTATATGTGTTGAACTCTTCATCAAATGAGGAGGATTTGACCTATATTTATAGGCCTTTGGACACCCTGCGCGATGGTGCACAAGTCTCCCCTCGGCGTGCAAGTTTCCGCGTGCATGTCTCAGCTGTGCAAATCACTTGTGAGAACAAGTCTAAAACTTTAGCGCCCCTTATCCCTTTTCAATATTTTGATGTTCTGATCGTGATAACAATTACACGTGCAAGTTTCCTCTCCATTATTTATACAGCACGCAAGTCCCTTTTCGAATTCATCTTTTCTTCATTTGTCGATTTTCAGGCCCAAAAAGTTTGCAAAAATTGGAAACTACGCCACCTTGTATCTACTCTTTTTTACCACCTTCAGATCATCCATTACTTTGTCGACGTTCTTGAATCAAACATGGATCGTTAACCAGAACCCATGAACTCAACATTCCACTATGAAATCCCCTTTGTCAACAAATTTTTATATCATGGTTTGCATTGTCAACAATCACAACACAGATGTCCACTTTTTCAACAAACACAATCACCTCAAAAATGCTTCAATGATACATTGATTGATTTTTGACCAACAATTTTTTAATATGGATATTTTAATAAAATGTTATGGACAAAATATATAATAAAAATAAAAAAGATAAAAAAAATACATTTTATCAATTAAGTTATAAAATGATTCTAAAACATAAAATATGATAATTTACTATAAAAACACTTTTGGGTGATTAAAAAAATGAAAATGAAATTAAAATATTTCAAAAATATTTCTCTATAAATTCCCCCACACATAAACATTGTATTCTTTGGAAACAATCTTATGCCACCTTTAAAATTAACTTCCCAAGCATAAATAACAACACATATAAATTATGATTTCAAAAAAATATCATTCCCCATGTGTGGATAAAAAATATTTTAATCCCAAAAAATCATAAGATTCTATTCAATATCCTGTTAATTTCCACATTCATGTTTTACCTACTTGATGAGAAAAATATGTCTCTTCTCACTCGTGAAATATTTATGTGGAGTTTTTTTCATTATCAAGAAAACGTATTATTTCCATAGGTCTAAAATCATCACAACATATCTACTTAATAGTGTCATAAATCTAAAAATCATTAGTTTCTTGGCATTGCTTGTTCTGAGGATGAGGTTTGGTAGTTTGTAAATGTAAAAATTATGAGGTACAATGAAGAGGGTTAAGCTATAAAGTGTAGTAGATTATTTAAGATCGTTTTCCTCAAGAATGGGGTGATCCTCAATTTTCCCCAAAATAAATAAACTCCAAACACCTATTTTTTTATTTGGGACGTTAACACTTGGAATTTTCAACATCAATGCTATATTTCTTCCCCCTTTTTCAAAACTTTTTTGCATTTTTTCAGCTTCAATTTACAAATTTATTTCTATTCAAAATCATATTTTTTTTAAAAAGAGAGGAATATATTGATATTCAAAAATCTTTAAACATATAAACAATCATTTTGAGGATATTTAAAAGACCCAAACATATTTTACTCACAAAATGTCTTCCAAAAAATCAACAATAGATAAGGAAACAAATTTATCATCTCAAAAAGATTCATCACGATTGAAAAATATATCTCATCTTCTCCCTGCCTAACATTTTAGTTAAATAATAATAATCAATTTAAATTCTATAGTATATTTGAAAGGTACATATGTCTTGAATTGTGGATTACCCTTACGTTATTTCATGGATTCAAAATGATAAATAATTTTTAGATGAAAATGTTGTCCAAAATTGGAGTTCAATATAAAAAGAGATCTTAATGAGGTGCCTCATTCATAATTAAAACATTCCATGAAATCTAATATCTTTAAAAAAGAGAAATACCAAAAGTTATAGATCACTAATAATGTCTCAAGAATATAAAAAAGAATTGAACTGTTAGAAAATGTCAAAATTTTAGAGAAACCCCTATGGTTGGGCATGATATTCAATTTGGAGAGTATTTATGCACATGGGTTTCAAAATCAATAATAATTCATAAAATGAAAATATTAAAAATAAAGAAAAAAATTACTTTTAACAAAATTTGAAATCCTCATAAATTAAAATCATAATCTTCTCGAAGAACAAAAAGATGGTGTTTTTTCCAAAGTATTCAATCTGATGAAGAATCTTAAAAATTCATCAGATAATTTGGAAATGAAAATAAGAACAACTCTGTAAATAAAGAAAAAAATAAAATAAAAACAAGAATAAAAATACTAAAAATAGGTTGAAACCACCCCCCAACAGTTAATCTTTTTACTAAAATCATTTTAACTCAAATAATAATAATAATATTTTTAAAAGATTAATTTATATTGGAATGTGAATAAAATAAAGAAAATGATAGGCCCAACCTGATATATTTTTCGGTGGCTTCTTTGAGTTAATCTCGTTGATGAAAACACATTAAAATGACTAGAAATAAATGTAAATATGTAATATAAGAAAAATAAATAAAACTAATGTGAAAGGTTAAATAAAATAGACAATTCAGGGCTTAGACACCAAAGCAGGTGCTTGGTTTTTACCTCCCCAAGTTAGGCAGTTGTAGTATAATATGCACAATTAGAAGGTCGGTGTAGTTTCCTTATTATGAACTACCACATGTGACTTTTCCATTTTCAAATTGGTATAAAACAAGAATATATAATGCCAAATTATATAAAAAATTCCTAAAACTTAATAATAAATAAGGATAGTGTATTTGGTATATAGTGGCATGGAAATAAAAATAGGCGTTCTCCCTATTCACTTTCTGGGTTTTCTCCTCTGTATGGTATACAAATTATTGTTGAGGTGGTAGTAACACAACCAAATAATTTGAAAATTCTTCATCTTGGGTCACCTAAACATGACTGGTATCATTCTTAATATCTAATGTGAGGAATTTATGTGTTATATAAAATATTTAAGAAAAAGTAAATTCATAAAAAAATCAACATGAATACGATTAAAATAGGATGAATCCACAATGAAATATTAACTTTCAATTATATCTTCCTGGAAGCTGGTCTCTTCAAGAAAGAAAATAGGAATATGAATCTTAAGTGGTGAATATTTATCATATTCAAATACAATATAGAAAAAAAATTGGTGTTGATCTTCCATTATCAAGAATAGGATGAAAACAATTCAGTTTATCTTCTACAAAGCAATTCATGGATTATTCCAAGAAATGTTGACCTCCAATTAGTATATCAGCCTGTATATATTCTTCATGGAACCCATCTTTCAATATTTTAGTCTCCAATGTTGTTATTAATTATTTTATAAGGTACTTATATATATGTTAGGTTTTTTAACATAATATTTTATTGGTGAAATCTCTTTCACCACTTTTTTTTTGTCCGGGTTCCAGCTCCTGTTCAGAATGCAACACTAGTGAATGAATATATTCTTTATCCCTGTCCACTTTGCTATCAGTTTTTTATGTCATTATAAATCAATTGTAACTAATATTTTTAAATATTTTCTTCTAGTAACATCTGATAATATTCATTCTATGCAAAATAACCACAATTTGAATACATCATCGATAAAAATACCCTTTTTTATATTTTAATTTCTCTGTGGGTTTTTCTGATATATTTGATTATTTAAAAAATATGAATAAAAATTGTGAGTCAGGAAAACATATATTCATGGAAATAAAACCAATTTTACGTGCATTTATTTTTTGAAAAATCATGGTTAAAATATTAATTATATAATCATGAAATTTAGTGCACACCGATGGTCAGTCTTGAGGAGGTAACATTAAAAAAATGAAATTTTATTATCTTAATTTGTTTTATGAATAATTTATAACTAAAAAATATAAATATGGTGTTGTATGATACATAAAATATAAATATATTCTAACATATATGAACTGTAAAAAAAATATTGTCGAACAAATAATTAAGACATTAGTTTATAGGATATCATAACGGTGGACATCATTGTTCATTAAAATATTCTCAATATTAAATCAATTTAGTGATAAATATATATCACAATACCCCAAATAATATGATTTGTTATTTCTTTAACATAGATATATTTTTATTGTGGGAAATAATCATCTTAAAAAAATATATGATATCTCATTTTTAGGTATCTACACCCAATACATTATTCATTGAATTCTTGAAATATATAGTGAATGGAATGATGTAAGTTAAATGAGAAGAAGAATATAGAGGCAGTAATAATAGGGAAATCACACACCATAGTCAATTTATCTAGAACCAAAATTATCATAATTAAATATATATTTTTAAATTGAATTGTAATGAATCTCAATTAACAACCATTATCTTCCCTGAACAAATGATGAGTCAAGTTCCCCATTATCAAGGAGTTAGAAGATAATACAATGACAGAAACACAAAAAAAAAAGAAAATATTGAATAATAATGTAATAAGAATAAGGAAAATTTAAATTAATTATATAAAAATATACCATAGAATCAATCCAAATAGAAACCTAGATAAAATGGACACTACATTTCCAACCCATTGAAATGAAGAAAAAACACACTTTTATATAGTGAGAGGATGAATAATGGATCCCAAAATATTATATGATTTTTTTTCATTATAAACTCATTAAATGAGAGAATTTTGAAAATTTCAAATTATAATTTTTTTTCTTTTATATCATACATGCCTAAATGCACAATTTCATATTCATTATGCAAGTTTTGAGAAATATATATCTCATTTAATTTGAATAATTATTTTACACATGATTATTGTTTCTATTCCAAAGATCCATTTTCCCAGACATTTATATACTTGAACATTAAAGAATCAGGCATTTCAACAGTTAATGATGTTGTTCCCTCTAAGGTTCTCTATCATCTAGTTTAATTTTATCTTCTTTGGACCATCAATTTGTGAGATATGGTACAAGAATATAGAATCAACAGATCTGTACATGGTTATCGGGGAATGTCTTGTTAGCTGATTTTGTGTCTTCAAATGACAGATTGAGCTTATGCTACAGAAGGATGAAATAATTACCAATGAACAAATAATCCTAAAAAATAATAATTTTACAATTTGGATCATTTATTAAAATTTAATGAAAAAAATAAATAATAGAAAGAAAATATTTGTTTTCTAATATATGCCATTTTACAATTTTGCACCAAAGTAATCTTAAACCATATTATTTTAAAAATGGAAATCAAATAACACATTTTTGGGATTAAAAAATAAAATAAAATATTTAAATAATTGAAAATATTATCTCTATTACGTGATAATTCATACAACACGTCGTTTATGTTATTTAGGTGTTATATATGTATATAAATGAATAAATTACAGTCATTACACTAATATAATAACTATTAATTATAAAAATGTTCCTATTTTTGTTACTATATAAAATAATTACTAGAAGATAATTATTAATTTTACATTTTTATTTTTATGTAATACTAACATGTGATTTTCAAAAATCACTTGAAAGACTCCTGGAAAAAAAATTGAATAAGAAAAATTATACTAAAAAGGGAAATATTAACACGAGATAGGATTTTCTATGGATTAAAACAGTAATGTGTCACAAATAAATTTTATTCTATGGCTGTGGAATGAATGGATGGAAGTGTTCCCTTTTATGTTTGAATAAAATTGATATTTTTTGAAAATACTTCTAATTTTTAATGATATCAATTTACAATTCAAGGTTCAGTGAGGCCAAAAGATTGAAATAATTGATTCTAGGTTTATATTGGGATTATAAATTCTAAGACATGCACTTTGACAATAATTTTAGACATACATTTAGTCATTTGTTGTTATCTTTTTTTATTTTATGATATTTTTTTCTGTTTTTTACATTGGTAACTTTTTTTAATCGGCATTATTATTTTAATACTATGAATACAAATAAAATAATAAATAATTTATCTATTTTTAACATAAATATATTCTCAATTTATTTTAACTCAATTTATAAATAAGATAAAATGAAAATTTATTTTAAAATATTTAATATATAGATGATTTTTTTAGAAAAATACTTTTATAACCATTATTTGATCATAAATATATTTACCATTGGATACCATTTCAATTTTTGATATTATAGAATTATAGTTGAGTATAAATCATAATATTGTTTTCATTACAATAATTTTATTTTAATTTCTTGGATAAAAAATAAAAAAATATTAGTAGAAAAATTTATTGAAAATGAAAACATTACCATATCATAGTTATTAACATTAATCAGAGTAGTAAATTTTATTTTCCAAAATTTGAAATCAAACATGATATTTTTTATGATATTTTTCTTATAAAATATGAAATATATTTTTATAGATTTATTTTCTTTCAGTGAAATTTGTTATTTTTTTAAAATAAATAATAAAATAGGTTTTTAGAATAAAATATTACATAGGTTTCAAAAAAGATATACTTGGATGTTATAAAAAAATTTAATTTTAAATTATAAAATTTAATTATAAATATATATCAATTGTATATATTGTTTTCAAAAATATTAACTAATTTTTTATTATGACAATGTCTTAAAAGATACAGTTTGTAGTAAAAAAATTAATTTTTCACTAATATCTTGATTTCAATTATTTCAAAAATTATTTTTAAAAAATCATGTTATTATAATTGTCATGACCTAACATAATATGGAGAACATGGATAATGATAAGCTTTGTGCCCCTATCGCAAATTTGATTCCAATAGTCTAGGGGTGGGGGACTGACACTGATTTGGAATTACCCTCACATTTAAGGGCCATATTCTATTATAACTATACACACACACACACACACACATCTCCATTTCCATAAAATGTTGAAATGCTAAATTAAACTGATACCAAATTCAGGCACACATCTAAATCATAAAAATGAGATTATTAAAAAAATACTAGAATGTAATATGGCCCAAATAAAATCCTACCAAAATCTATAAATAATTTTAACCCAATAGAAAGAGGGAACTATTGTCAAATGTAATTCCTATAAAAACCCATGGCTTGTATAGTAATAATCAATGAAATTCCCTTTCCTAGTGCATTTATATCCCCATCAAACTAGTGTTAAATTTTATAAGACACATAACGTGTGGGAAGAACCCTTGGGTGACAATAAAAATACTCATTAGGAAACACTAACATTTATAAGGATAAAACATTACGGGTAGTAAGACCATCAATATATATTTCCAACATAATATTAGACATAAAATAAAAAATAATGATATAATAATAGTAGACACACTATCTCATTCTATGGTTAAAACAAAATTTCCAGCCAAGGATTCTTGTATGAAGGTTCCATGTAACACTCATCTAGGAGAACACACTCCATGAGATAGATAACACTTATGGAATTAATTTTATTGGTCATTCTCATCTGCACTCACCATGAATGTATACAGTAGAAGTATGAATAGATTAGTACACATATTGGTATCAAAAACATGTCCATGGGTTATACAAATTACCCATCCTAAATTAAATTTATAAATATGGGTTCGATGACAATATAGTGTTGTTCAAGACTATTTTGAGAATACCACCTAGAGATGATCATGATAGAGGATGTCTCACCATGTTTAAGATGAGTATTGAACCAATTCTAACTAAGACTAATGTTCTATAGATTGGATCAGTATCCTATACATAAGACCCTTTTTTCACAATAAACAATAAGTAAATGATCATTGGAGTTCACCCAAAAGAATTATTCCATGATAAAGAGGATAATGAATTCAATAAATCTTTTAAGAATTATATTGAATGTCTATTAGGCATCGAATATAGTTTCATATCATTGGATATTCCCATGTTCATCCCCATGTACATATTTCTTTGTATGTGTACATAGTTTTCAATGTATACAAGGGTATATTTGGGTACATATCATGGGGTGCATACTCTGGTCATGTCATGTACCTTACCATGTATATGTTCTAGAATCTTTCAGAATACACTTTGTCATGTCATGTAAGGGTCACAAAACATGTGAAACTTGTCGCAAGTAATGTGATATTCATCTTCTCTATTTAAAATTGTGCACCACAGGAAGGTACCCTCATGGTGTCTGATTCAAAATAACACACTGTGTAATAATGGATTTCTAAAATCACTTTGTCCCCCCTCTTCCTACTCCCAAAACACCAAAACCTCTTTCTCCACTAAAAATCACACCCAGATAAATAATTTCTAGAATTACTTATCCTCACCACCTCTATCTCACAGAAAAAACTATTCCTTGATCCTCTTGAAAAAAAACGATTATGCCACACCACTATTACTATCCAAAAATAAAAAAGAATGGTTACTCAAAAATTAGAATCAATCAATCATCCTTCTTCATTATTCCTTGAAATTGAACCCCCAATCACATCATTACCCATTGTATTGATTAATTGAACTGAATAACTACTACAAAACAATCATGGATCAAGTATTCTTCATAACATAGACCAAATAATTGTCTCAATGAATCTGTGAGGAATGAATGAAGAAATGAAATATTTAAAAAAAAGATGAATGATCATCAAAAACTGTTTGTGTTAGACTCCATTTATTTCTAATAGAAAACTAATAAAGTTTTATAGATAAACATAATAGAAATACATAATACTTAATAAGTCTAAAAATCACTGATAGTTCGACTGATCCATGAATAAGTTTTTTTAGTTTAGTAATCGTCATTGATCATAGGATACTAAAATGTTTATAAGTCCAGATAAATAAAATTAATTACACCAAGATGGACCGATCACGGCAAAATAATGAATCTATTTTGCATTCTTATCAAGATCCTCAATTTCCATTATCCCATACACTCTTAGATCTATCATAATTGTTAACCAAATCATCCTCAATTGGTCTCTCTCATTTATCAAGGTTATCTGGCTAAACATGATATTTTTACAAAAGACTTTTTAAATAAGGGAATATCAGGACATTCTATCATCAAATAAAACAAATTCATTCATTCATTTTATGGCCATGAAAAATTATTTACAAAGATTTCACAACGATGATAATTATATCACGCATTAGGTAAATCTAATTCTCTAAAATCATCAACATTTTTATATATATCATCTAAGTCCCTATTGCGGTGTTATTTCACTATTTTAGGAAAACATATTTCATTTTCCATTAATATATTTAACATATTTAAAATATTATTTCTAGGATCCCTATGCCTCATAATAAAGTGTTATCTCAGTGCCTGGTCTGAAAAATTATACTAGATATATTCGAATATGTTGTATGGAAAACAATGAGGGGCATTAAATTCTCCCCAATATAGGTTTTTTCTCCCAAAAAGTAATAAAAATACTACAGAAATAGATATTAGTAGTGAAAATTCATTTAGGTATCCCACACAGAAGTACTCTCATGAAGAGAAATGTGTTACCACCAAAACACACTAAGGAAAACCTTCACCCCTGGTGGATATTCTCCCTTCGATTATAAAAATATACATGTTATTTTAAAAAAAATATCTCCATAACAGTTGTCAAATTATCCTTAGACAATAACATGTGATAGATTATGCATGTACCTCCTCATATAAGACACGTAGATAATATCTAGTACCTGGTCCAATAACTTGGGTTTTCATAATGGTACGCCACCTCACCAACTCTGTACAGTATCTGGAGAGGGCCAATGAATCTCAAAGATATCATGTCACCTTATAAAAATATCCACAACCGATGTTGAGGTGGGACACCCAAGATCACAAGGTCTACCTTCTAAAAATTCAAATCCCTCCATCACTGTTCTTCATAATAATTTTGATTTCTCTATACAATCTTCATCCCCTCTAATATGATTTATACCATCACTATTATGGCTCTCAACAACAATAGAATAATAATCGATGACTCTCCTAGGTGAGTGCAGTATTGTGGTGATGTATAGGGTCACCCACACAAGCCCTCAAATTATGAAATACAGAATATGTAATAGTATCTGTTTTTGTATGAAAAATGCACTAATTGAAGGTGATCCTCTCAAGTGTGGACAAATTATATCATGCAAGCAATGAATATTTACTCCTTAAGATGAATTATCCAATCTTCCTATCCATCAATATGGATGATAAAAAACAAGTTCATAAGTATTTGAGTCCCAAATTATTCCTATAATACCCTTCATAATCTATTTTTGAAGTGATTCTCGTTGTTATAAATGATCAATTAGAGAACTCCATGTAGCCAGACTATCCTCTATGCATAGAGGATTCTCATGATCTAGACTATACTCTTATATCTGATATCTAGGAAGTGGTTTGATATAGTGAGATGTTTTATCATCACCTGTATTTAATCATGTACTCTAGACGTTAATGAAATCCATGTCATGATTTCAATAGACATCCCATCCCACTTCCTCTATGGATCCTTAAGTGGTTTAGACAATGTTAGTGGAACTTAGTGCTCAGACATCACTTCATAACAAGTATGGAATCGAGAAAAAAGCTATTCAACACCCTTCATCATCATTATCCACCACAATAGACATCAGATATCTTTGTAAATATTTTACACACCTGGATGTACTACCAAAGGAGATGTATGAAACACTCTTAGAACCCCCTCCCCACCCACAACATCACTGGTACCATTGTGCATCCTCAGAAAAGAATGAATTTCTCACAATCATTAGAAAATCTATATGGATCACACCCTATGTACATTTTATAACATAGCGTTTCATAGTTGGTATCTCCATCATGAATATCCCTAACTCCTTGTAGAACCAGTGGGGGTAAAACCCATCAATTAAAGGTAATATGCACAATCCCCATCAACAAGGATAACAATAATGAGGTTGAAATTTTATACTCCATAGTTATTAATTGTGAAAAATATCTCAGGATTATATTATTTTATACCACATTACCCTTCCTAGTAGTATTGAAATCTCATGTATCATATCCAAAATAGAAATATAGCCATCACCTCTACCTCATGATACAATCATTCTTAGAGAAAATATACTTATGACTCTATTGGTTTGAATATACAATAAATTTTTCACCCATAATTTAATGTGACCACATATTATGTTATAAGAATACAACTTCTAGCTCTGGATTTTTGGTCTCATAGTTCTTATAAAATGGTCTCAACATACGTGAACTATATTGACTCACTACCAATCGATGGATCATAACAGAAACAAGCTAAGTTCATGATTCATCATAGAACACTATGTACATGATATCCCTCTTCATGAATATCTAAAGGGTATTACTTGTTAATATCTTACTTAACATCAAAAAATCTTATTTTCACCTCTCGTTCCATGTGAATGGAGTCCCATATAATATCAAAGATTGCAAGGGTAATGATGTCCTATTGAAACAGGGAATTCATCTTTGATAGTATCACTAACAAAAAACAGGGAAAGGGAGGTGCTACCATTTATTAGCACTATGTATAAAGCACTGATAAAGGGGTGGGCCTTTATCAGTTCTAGCTAAAAGCAATAATAAATGTAGACATTATCAGCGCTAAAATAAGGACTGATAATGGTGTACCCTTTATAAATTATTTTTTTAGTGCTGGTAATGTGAACATTTATCAATGTTATTACTAGTGTTGATAATGTTTTTTATTACTAATTTATATAAAATCATTATATTTACATTAAAAATAATGTTTCTTTGAATAAATTAAATAATAATTAAATATTTATAATTAATATATTTTTCTATAATTCAAATATATATATAATGGTTTAATTGAAAAAAGTATTTCTAAGATTATAAATATATATTTATATATAATTATATAAATATAATATTATAATAAATTACAATAAATAATAAATATGTTTATTAGATTATTATAATTATTAGAGATTTATTAGATTTATTTGATTAATTCATTTTATTTATTATATTTGATATATTTAATATATTTAATAAATTTAATAAATTTAATATATTTAATATATTTAATATATTTAATATATTTACTTTAAAATAAATATATAGTGATTTTTAATCTATATATATATATATAATAAAAAAGTATTGTTGAAAGATGTATTTATCAGCGCTATAATTTCAGCGATGATAAATAGTTGTTTTATTAGTGCTTTTTGAGTGCTGATAAAGATGTGCCTTTATTAGTGCTAAAACAGAACTGATAAAAGACCTATTTATTAGCACTAAAATGTTAGAGCTGATAAATAGGTCCTTTATCTGTGCTTTTTTAGCACTGATAAAGGATTTTCTATTTCAGTGCTAAAAAAACATGAAAAGAAGTATGTTTTATGGGCACTTTTATAATAGAGCTGATAAAACATATCTTTATCAGTGCTTTTAACTATTGCTAATAAAGGATCAAATGGGTTTTTATAAAATATCCCTAAAACTCCCCTCATCTATCGCACCCATCCAAGCCTTCGTAGAAGCTAAACCATGTGCTGCCACTTTTCCTCCTCATCCTCTATCGCCACTGCTACCTTGTCCTACTCTTGCACTGCGGCCTTCCTTCTTTTATGTAGCCATTGCATTGTCCTCCTCCTCAGCTATGATCCCTCCTCCATCGCGACCTTGATTCTCCATGTCCTTCGTCACCACTACCTCTTCCTCCTCCTCCGGCTGCTGAATCATCCTCCTCCACCACGACCACCTCTTCATGTGTTTCAAAAATTGATGATGGATCATGATCAAGACTAGATGAGCTTACGATATGGTGGAAAAGCATTATTAATGGGTAAAATCCACTTTTAGGTAGGTGGTTTCAAACTATTACCAATGTTTTATGTATTATTTCATGTTTGGTGATATATAGTTATATGGTAAGAGGATTCTAGTTGTGGTTGAGTTGGGTGGGGTGATTCAAGATGCTTCAATTGACTATATATGGGTGATCCCTAAGTAGGATAAATCTAGGAGGAATTTATTTTGTGATTTTAATAATTTGTACTTATTTTATTTTGAGGGAAATATACTTAATTATGAAATAGATATATGGTTAGAGAATTTTTATATTTGTTTTATTTTAATTCTTTATATAATGGTGCATTGGATTCCAATTTTTATTATTTTGTTTCTAGTAGATATTAATTAGAGATAGATCTTGTTTCACGGTTATTATGAGGATCCAAAGATATCCAGGGAGATGTGTTGTACTCAATCATTGGATATTTTAGTTTATTTTTAATTGAAAGAGAAACAATGACATTTTTTTTTCTATCAACTAGGGATATCCAATATATTATTGTTTGAAATTTATTTTATGAATATTCTCTTCCATACATGTAACGTTTTTCAATAAAAGTATTCAATGGGGTGGTATTTGTATTAGGTGATGCAACTAGAGATCAAACATTGAATCACCCCATTTACTTTTCCAGTGTATTTTTTTGTTCTATAAAAGTGTAAGGTAATATATATTATCGTAGTGTAAAATGATTCATATTTAGTGTGAATCCCTAAAAAATTATTAAAGGGAATGTATATGGATGGATTTGTTCAATTATCAAAGTAGTTCATGTGTTAGATATTAGGGAGTTGGTCTCAAATCCCATTTTATAATCTTCCATGAGATAAAAGTTATCGGGCCTCAACCTATACCTCTATAATTGTTTTTTCCCACTGAACCTCATTTTTGTTAGCTCTTTCAATGAAAACCTTCCAATGTGTCCATCATAGATCTTTCCACCCAATTCATGTTAAAAAATTAAAATAGATTAATCTAATGTATTATGATTTTTAACTTGGTGATCCATTTTTTGAGACGTGGAAAAAATATTTAGTTGGGGGAGGATATTAACCCTTAGGGAAATTAGGCTATGTGAATCCATGTAAGTTGTTTTCATTAGGATTAGTGAGGTAATGGACCTATACAAGTTTATATGAATGCTATGGATTTGACAACATTAGGAGGAAGAAATGATCATTCAGGTACCATATATTGACCAATACATTTCCTTCACAAATATTAAAAAATGTTAGATGAATATTAAATACATAGAATTACGATCCACACTAGAATCATAATGGTTTAATCGCTACGAATACTTGATATATATTCCTTTTATTTGGTGAAAGTCCTTTAATATTTCCCAGAGACAATACATCTTAGGTATACCCTACGTAAAACCATTCATCTTATCCTAGGGATGGAAAACATAATAATGGGAGTGAAAAAATGAGTAATAAGGGTAAATTTAGGTGATATCAATCAATGATCAATAATGATAATAGTATATGAATAAGGGTATGATATTGAAAACATAAATTATCATGGTTATATGAATTATTTCATTCAATTTAAATATGATTCATGGAATAAAATTTTATGACAATAATGGAAAAATTTCACAATAGTTATAAATCATCAACAATCAGTCATGATCTTTGAGAGAAAAGCACAGCTTTATTAATGCAAAAAATATAAGTTTATAATCCCTATGAGCTACACCAACCTCAAACTCCTCACCTATTAGGTTGTTCTCCCTCACCTGGTGTATGTTTCATATTTCATCACTTATATTGTAGAACGTAGCACAATGTTTTCCTCTCTTATTGTTTCTATATAATAGTCTCTGAACCCCCCCCCCCCACAATCCTATATATAAATGGATATAAGTCAATTAAAATTAGAAATGTAATTATATGGCTAATACTGGTATCATAAAAAACCCCTGACCTAACATTCCACTAACCTATGAGGAATTCATGATCATTGTGGGATAACAATGATCCAAAATAATCAATAAATGTTAAATATTTTACCCCTAAAATAGAGTAAATTTAAAACGATCTTTTCCCTGAAAAGAATACATGTCCCATTCATAAGTTGAACATCTACGAAAATAATAGATACATAAAAAATAAGTAAACATGAAGCAGATATCATATACGGAAAATAAATTCCTAATATTGACCAATAAAATTGTTTAAAATGTGAGTTCTCATTTTATGTTTACCTTTTAGTTGGAAATCTCCTCTGTTACGCACCTCTCCTCTACTGTAAACGCACCTCTGTTGTGCTTGGATCAAGACCTTCACATTGAGTTTTCTCCACATACTCATTGGTTTCCTCTTCTTTTCATGTTATTAATGTTTGATATTGACGGTTATTTTGTGAAATGTCCGGGAAAAATGCCTCACTAAAAATAGTGGTTGTAGGTGGTCCTTGTTTGCACACTAAACGAATTCCATGTTGGTTGGTTCTTGTTGAACATTTGAATATAAAAAGTGGAAATTTATTCATACTAACTAATGAATGAATTCCCCATGATGAGAAAACATCTATGATAACCCCTAAATTAACTAACGGAATTGAATAAGGGATTCTTTTTAAAATCTAAAATGGAGATTGTTTGGTTTGTATGGTGTTGCAATTGTGAGCCCTATAGTGTGTTTTTTTGGTCGTGCAGTTGTTGGAAAGATTGGTACGCCATTTTCAATCCATGTTGTAGTTATTACACTATTTAATATCAAACCAAAATCTACCCATTTCAATGGAACCACCACTTTGTTACTAGTTAAATTCTATTGAATAGTAGAAAACCACTTCACGAGAGGACTCTATGAGAAACTTAATGGACACCCGAGTCATGTAACCATAAAAAAGCATGTAATGAATACATCCACCCACAAGAACTCTATTTAAAATCATACAATATATTAGTTGTGTACCATATTTCATGACTAGAGATGTTATATTTCAAGAGAAACACAAAAAAGATGGTTTACAAAAATGCGTATAGATCACATGCGGGATACTAAAACTATCTAGTTCATGGGATTAGTATAGCTAGTTCCATTGATCAGGTGGTTGGGAATATGGGTGTGATCTAATTTGGTCATGATTAATGCATGGAGAGGTAAGGGTATTGTTTACCATAGTTAGTTTAATTGATTATAGAATGATGATGACCCTAGTTGAATATCTTCTGTTTAAGTATATTATTAAATATTAATATTACTGTATCAAGTATTATGATTATGAATAAAAATGGATGAATTCCAATCAATTAAAACAAGTGTATAAAGATAGAATGAATGAGTTTATCATGATTGAAAAAGATCATGAATATGACACTTCTCAAGTCCTTTTTACATGTTTACACTATTGTTATTCAAGAAAAAATAGTCTTAAGGACTTGGTAGAACACATGATCTATCATGGAATAGATCAAAGTTATACCATATGGAATAAACACTGAAAAAAATAAATACATGTAGTGGATAGGATAAAACTGTGTTTTATGGAACATCTGATATTATTACAAGCGTAAACAATGAAGATGATCAAATGTAGGATGTTATTACAAATGGAAATGACGAATAAGATCATATTGAGGATATGACAAGGAATGTTTCATATGAACATCATGATTTTCCAAAATAATTTGAGGAGTAAAAGAGTTTTGGAAAGAAAAAAATGTATATTGGTTGCACTAAATATATAGCATTGTCAGTCGTACTGAAGCTGTATAATGTTATAGAAGGCAACAGATTGAGTGACGCCAGTTTTACAGAACTACATACTCTCTTGAATGACATGCTCCAAGAATATAATGATATCTTGAGAAGAAAATTTGATGCCAAACTAATTCTTCACTCAATGGGTACACTACTGAAAAAACAGGTATTTGCGACGGGCTATTTGCGACGGGATCCCGTCGCAAATAGCCATTTGCAACGGGGTCCCGTCGCAAATAGCCCGTTGCGGAAAACGTCGTCGCAACTAAACTTATTTGCGACGGGACCGTCGCTAAAGCCTTTTTTTGCGACGGGCATTCTCCCCATCGCAAATAGTATTCCGTATTTTTGTAAAAACCTTTTTAAACTGTTATTGCGACGGGCCCGTCGCAAATACCTTTTGCGACGGGACCCGTCGCAAATAGTTTTTGCGACGGGCCCGTCGCAATAACTTTTTTTTTAAAAAAATAAAAAAATTAATAATACTAGTATTTGCGACGGGAACCGGGACCCGTCGCAAATACTATTCATAGTAATTACGACGGGACCCGTCGCAAATACTCTTTTTAAAAAAAAATAAAAAATTATTAATAATACTAGTATTTGCGACGGGCATAGTATCCCGTCGCAAATACTATAAAAAAAATAAAAAAAATAAATTATTAATAAATTATTTTAATTAATATAATAATAGAATTATAATTTACAAATGAAAATAATAAATTATTTTAATTACTATAATAATAGTAGAATTATAATTCAAAACTAAAAACAATAGAATATTAATAAATAATTTAATTAATATACTAATATTATAATTATAATTCATAAATAAAAAAAATATTAATAAGTTATTTTAATTAATATAAAAATAATAGAATTATTTTACATTCAAATATTAAAATAATTCAAGTATTACAAAAAAATAATTAAATTATAATATTATAAAATTTTAATATATATATAAAATTTTATTATATAAATATTATTATTATTCATATTAATATTGTTATTTAAAAATATAATATTATTAATATTTTATAATGAGACAGAAACTACGAATAGAAAAAAAAAATATTTTGATTTCACAAATTTTATAACAGAAATACAAACACTAATCTGTAGGAGGGGGGGAGGTGGGGGTTCTGCAGATGGTGGTGGAGGAAACTCCATCCCTAAAGCATGAGTGAGTCGGCGCATGGACTCCATCTGCTCCTGATGCTGCTGCTGCCACCGACTCGTCTGCTCCTCGTACAGCTGCTGCTGGCGTCGACGCTCCTCCTCATGCTGCTGACGTATCTGCTCCTGCTCCTGTCGGAGACTCTCTATCTGTGCAGTCTGAGATCGCAACTGCTCCTCATACTGTGTAGAAGAAGATGCACGATCTCCCCTCGAGTTGGACGCCGACATCACAGCACTGCCATAATAATCTCCGGGAGTCAGTCGAGAGCCGATACCAACTACCCGGCCCTTCTCGAAGGCATACTGGGTGGCCTGCATCCATGCCGCCTCATCAAACTGACGGGCAGTGGTCTGATCTGATGACTCGGCCTGACTCTCAGGCCGGGCCTGTGCCGCTGCAGCCTCATATGACTCCTATAGTTGCAATTTAAAATTAAAATTGTGAATATATTATATGCAGTTAATTTTTAAACTTGAAAACAAATAATACTGACCACGATGTGATGCTGACGATCACCTCTGAGCTCCCCAGTAGCAGGATCACTATACATCCTCCGATATACGTCGTACTCTGTAATATCGGGGTGCTCGACAGCCTATAAGAATAAAAAATAAACTGTTAATATTTATAGTTATATAAAATATTTATAAATAATGTACGTACCAGATGCTGTCTATGAGTACTGAAAGAACGACTCCCAGCTCGATGAGTCACCTCCTGCCTCCCCCGATTCTGCCTCCCCACCGATGATCTCCTCTGAAAGGCACCACTCAACCAGTGCGCACATAATCCATCCCATACATGGGATGAAATGTACTCTGGTCGGTGTGCTCTACATGACTCCTCAAAATCTGACACTCCTGCTTTCTTCATCGCAGCTTTTCTTAAATTGTGCAAAAACTGACGAAGGCGATCACACATGGCCACCTCCCATGCCTCGTGGATGGCGTCACGCATGGTATCCTCGATCGGATACCATAAACCCTACAAATAAATCAAAATATCAAGTTAGAAATGAAATAATTTTCAAAATAAAAATTATTTATTTACGTACGTACCAACCAATGGCCGAACATGGCCTGCTGCACAACAATGGGAATCTGCTCCCATGTGGTCCACGGCTGAGAGAAATAGTTGCGCAAAATAGCGCTGCCCTGTCCGACTGCTATATACGAAAAACTGAAAAAATAATAAACATTTATTATGTGAATAGATTAATGAAATCTTAGTCAAATTCACAGGTTATTACACAGGTTATCACACCTCCGGGTGCGCGGATCAAACCCAAGACGTGGACGTCGCTCGGGGACGGGGTCAGGAATCATCAATCGTGCAAGACCACGCCCCCTCCGCGTACTCCCTGGAGCGCCTGCAGGCTGAGGGTCATCTGTCAGCAACTCATCCGCATCGAAAGGCAGGTCAGCCTCCGCCAACTCACGAAATGTGGCCTCGTCCATCTGAAACAGAAAATGTTAATATTAGCAAATAATTGATAATTACTATTATATATACATATATATACATATTATGATTGTATATAAATACCATGGAATTCTATTAGTGTTCATCTTCATCATCATCTTCATATATGTCAATGTCATCTTCATATTCCTCCTCAACATCATCGATATCCATTCGAGTTGCAGTTGCTTCATCTCTTACCATTTCAAATTCATGTGTGACATCATTAACATCATCGTCATCACCGACTCTTAAATGTGGGGTGTCGTCATCGATACTCATATCTCTTTGTAAAAAAGATTGATTTTGAGTACTCTCTTGAAAAACTTCAATTCTTTGCACATCAGTGAAAGCACATTAACTTTGACTAAACTGATTGTCTCGAATTTTGATTTTTATTACACTCCACCAATCAGTCAAGTCTCTTGATGTTGCACAGTACTTTGCATAATAAACTTGATATGCCTGTTGAGCCAATAAGAATGGTTCATTTACTGCGAGAACACTTTTACATTTAATATCTATGATTCCATGAGTCGGATGAACACGCACGCCTCTCTCTGTATCCAACCACCGACATTTGAACATGGTTATGTAATGTTGTCCAAGATAACAGAGTTCAATGATTTCATCAAGTATGCCATAAAAGTCAACTTCATTTTCTCGATGATGAGATCCTCTCAAGCTAACTCCACTGTTCATTGTTTTTTTCGATTCCCCATATGCATGCGTGTGGAATCGAAATCCATTCACCACATATGCATTATAAGTTTTAACAAGTTTGGAAGGTGGGTTACTCAATACCCACAGTCGTTTGTCAATTTTATCAGCATGTCGAGACACCTGAAGATTTGTGAAATAATTATCAATATAGTAAACTATACATTGAATGAGTTGCTAAATGATAAAGAATTTATGTTACCAGTTTTTGAAACCACTGAGAGAAATTTTTCAGTCGCCGTTCTTCGAGAGCAGCTGCTGTAATTTGTGGAATTTGTTTCTTGATATGATTATCATACAACCTTTAAAAACCAAAGTTATTTACTGTAACATAAATGATAGAATAAGTGATATAAACACCTACAGTACAACTGATGTCATCTCTTCACAGTTGAGAAGAACATACGTATGAGCTCTATGATGTTCATCATCTGAAAGCCAGCGTTCAGAAACTCCACCAAAACCAAGCTCTGACTGGTTGAAAACAGATAATTGATTATCGATTTCATCAATATTCCTATCATTCCGCCCCATTCGGTTGTGTTTTGAAGGATACTCAGATTCAAAATAATGGGAGGAGAAAAAAGATATTTCCTCTTGCAAATAAGCTTCTGCAATAGATCCTTCAACAGATGCTTTGTTGCGTACTTTTCTTTTCAATTTTTGCATGCATCTTTCAAATGGGTACATCCATCGAAACTGTACCGGACCTCCACATTTGGCTTCATATGGCAAATGTAACATCAAATGTTCCATTGAGTCGAAGAAAGACGGCGGTAATATTTTTTCCAGTTTACATATAATTACAACAACATCTTTTTCAAGTTTTCCTAGAGCATCATAATCTGCCGTAGCCGCACAAATTTCCCGAAAAAAATGAGACATGTCTGTTATGGAATCCCAAATCACAAAATTCAACAGACCTCTTAATCCAATGGGTAGAAGTCTCTCCATTATAACATGACAATCATGACTTTTCAATTCAGTAATATGACCTTTCTTTACACATCTACCCAAATTGGAAGCACAGCCATCTGGAAGTCTCAAATCTGCAATCCACTGACAAAATAATAAACGGTTTTCTTTAGACAGTGTATAAGCTGCTTTTGGTTTCAGTAACCTTTCTGTTCTGACATTCTCAAATAGTACCAATTCTGGACGCCTGCAAATTTGGGCAAGATCTAAACGTGCATTTACATTGTCTTTGCTCTTTCCTGGCGTATCCAAAACTGTATGAAACAAATTATCAAAACAGTTCTTCTCAATATGCATGACATCTAACATGTGTCGGACCAACAAATCAGACCAATATGGCAAATCCCAAAATATGCTACGTTTAATCCAATTGTGTTCTTTCCCAAAACCAGAAATTTTCTGTTGGTTTATTGTGGGACCAAAAGTGATGGGAGGTAATGAAAATACAACCGATTTTAACTCCGAACCTGGTAGCATTTTTGGAGGTCCATCCCTTTCAGCTGTTCCTTTTCTGAAATGAGATCTGTTTCTGCGAAAAGGATGATCAGCTGGAAGAAATCTGCGATGACAGTCAAAATAACAAGGTTTCTTTCCATGAATGAGCATAAATGCTTTGTTCTCTCCCATACAGTAAGGACATGATTTCTGACCATGTGTACTCCAGCCAGATAACATCCCATAAGCCGGGAAGTCACTTATTGTCCACATCAATGCTGCTCTCAGTATGAAATTCTGTTTCGTTGCAACATCATATGTACTGACACCAGTACTCCACAATAAATTTAATTCATCAATCAATGGCTTCAAATAAACATCAATATTTTTCTTCGAATGTCCTGGAATTAGTAAAGTCAAAAAGATATATGGCTCCTTCATCAACATCCATGGAGGTAAATTATACGGAGTTAAAAAAACAGGCCAACATGAATATTGACTACCATAAGATCCAAACGGACAGAAACCATCAGTGGAAAGGCCCAGTCGAACATTTCTAGCTTCTAAAGCAAATGATGGATGCACTCTATCAAAATGTTTCCATGAATCACCATCGGCTGGATGATTCAAGCTTTTATCGGTTGAAATATTCTCTTTATGCCATGACATCATTGTCGTTGTATTCTTAGACATGAATAAACGCTGAAGTCTGGATGTAAGCGGAAAATATCTCAATTGTTTTACAGGAATCAAACCAGACTTCCCGTGTTGTCCTTCTTTATATCTCAGTTGCCCACATGTGGGACAACTATCCAACGACTCATTTTCCCCTGAATATAAAATGCAGTCATTTGAACATGCATGAATCTTCTGACAAGTAAGTCCCAAATTTCGAACCAACATCTTACTTTCATAGTAATTTGCAGGTAAAACATTTCCTTCGGGTAACAGTGTTTTCAGCAAAGAAAATATCTGGTCAAAACATGTGTTTGACATTCCGTTATCTGATTTGATAGCCATAAATTTTGCAACTGCTTCTAATTTACTCATCTTGCAGCCAGGATATAATGCATCCTCAGCAGACTTCAACAACTCAAAAAATTCAGACCGTCCCAACTCAGGATTTGAAGCTATATCAGCCGGAGTTTCTGTATGTTGAACAGATGAACCTGCAACATCATGTACTAAATCTTGAAACTGGGATGGATCCGGAATCAAGTTGGTATCACCTGCTCTGGAACTGCGTTCACCGTGTTGATACCAAAAAACATAATCTGCTTGAAAACCAAAACGCAAGAGATGTTCCCCCACTTTGTCAAACGTGTCAAACGTTCTCAATGCACATTTTCTACAAGGGCATTTTATCTTTCCTTCTGAAACAAATTCTGGATTTGATGCCGCAAATGATAAAAAACCTCTCCACACCCTCTATATATACTGGATTTAAACCAGAACCATTTGGATTTCTACATTGATTTATCCATATGCGGTCATCTAATAATGACTGTTGACGACCTCGTTGTTCCATATTTTTCTATAAAATATAAAAGCATTACTGGTTTTGAATAATTTGTTAGAAAAAACACAAGCAATGATTGAATATATTGAGAATAAAGCAAAACCTGTTACAAATATTGATAATTTTAATATTATATTGATTTTTTATTTTTTTAATAATACTAATATAATTTTTTTCATAAATATTAATTATATAATAATAACATCATTACATTATTAGTATATTTTATTATTAATATTAAAATAATATAATTTCCTATATTATGTACAATTCTCCTTTCATCTGTGTGTTTCACAATCTGTCTCCACATGTAATATTGGCATTCACTTTCACCTCTCCATTGGCAAGTAGGTTGATAATTTTGAAAAAGAATGCCAATATTACATGTGGAGACAGAAAAAACACAGAAGAAAAAAGAATTGTATATAATATAGAAAATTATATTATTTTAATATTAATAATAAAATATACAAATAATGTAATAAGGTAATTATTCCAAATTATTGGTAAGTATTTCAAATTATTGGTAATTATTCCAAATTATTGGTAATTATTCCAAATTATTGGTAATTATTGCAAATTATTGCTAATTATTGCTAATTATTGCTAATTATTGCTAATTATTGCTAATTATTGCTAATTATTGCTAATTATTGCTAATTATTCCTAATTATTGCTAATTATTGCTAATTATTTCTAATTATTGCTAATTATTGCTAATTATTGCTAATTATTTCTAATTATTTCTAATTATTGATAATTATTTCTAATTATTGCTAATTATTGCTAATTATTGCTAATTATTGCTAATTATTGCTAATTATTCCTAATTATTGCTCATTATTCCTAATTATTGCTAATTATTGCTAATTATTTCTAATTATTGCTAATTACTGCTAATTATTGATAATTATTACTAATTATTGCTAATTATTAGTAATTATTGCTAATTATTGTTAATTATTACTAATTATTGTTAATTATTGGCAATTATTGTTAATTAATACTAATTATTAGTAATTAATACTAATTATTAGTAATTAATACTAATTATTGGTAATTAATACTAATTATTGGTAATTAATACTAATTATTGGTAATTAATACTAATTATTGGTAATTAATACTAATTATTTGTAATTAATACTAATTATTGGTAATTAATAATCATTATTGGTAATTAATAATCATTATTACTAATTATTGGTAATTATTACTAATTATTCCTAATTAATACTAATTATTCCTAATTAATCCTAATTATTCCTAATTATTGTTAATTATTACTAATTATTGTTAATTATTTCTACTTATTACTAATTATTTCTAATTATTACTAATTATTTCTAATTATTACTAATTATTTCTAATTATTACTAATTATTTCTAATTATTACTAATTATTTCTAATTATTACTAATTATTTCTAATTATTTCTAATTATTACTAATTATTTCTAATTATTACTAATTATTGCTAATTATTACTAATTATTGCTAATTATTTCTAATTATTGCTAATTATTACTAATTATTGCTAATTATTGCTAATTATTACTAATTATTCCTAATTATTGATAATTATTCGTAATTATTACTAATTATTGGTAATTATTACTAATTATTGGTAATTATTGGCAATTATTGTTAATTATTCCTAAATATTGATAATTAATACTAATTATTGGTAATTAATACTAATTATTGGTAATTAATACTAATTATTGGTAATTAATACTAATTATTGGTAATTAATACTAATTATTGGTAATTAATACTAATTATTGGTAATTAATACTAATTATTGGTAATTAATACTAATTATTGGTAATTAATACTAATTATTGTTAATTAATACTAATTATTGTTAATTATTTCTAATTATTACTAATTATTTCTAATTATTACTAATTATTTCTAATTATTACTAATTATTTCTAATTATTACTAATTATTACTAATTATTTCTAATTATTACTAATTATTTCTAATTATTACTAATTATTTCTAATTATTACTAATTATTTCTAATTATTACTAATTATTGCTAATTATTACTAATTATTGCTAATTATTGCTAATTATTGCTAATTATTGCTAATTATTACTAATTATTGATAATTATTCGTAATTATTACTAATTATTGGTAATTATTACTAATTATTGGTAATTATTGGCAATTATTGTTAATTATTCCTAAATATTGATAATTATTGGTAATTATTAATAATTAATACTAATTATTGGTAATTAATACTAATTATTGGTAATTAATACTAATTATTGGTAATTAATACTAATTATTGGTAATTAATACTAATTATTGGTAATTAATACTAATTATTGGTAATTAATACTAATTATTGGTAATTAATACTAATTATTCCTAATTAATACTAATTATTCCTAATTAATACTAATTATTGGTAATTAATACTAATTATTGGTAATTAATACTAATTATTCCTAATTAATACTAATTATTCCTAATTAATACTAATTATTCCTAATTATTGTTAATTATTCCTTATTTATTACTAATTATTGGTAATTAATACTAATTATTGGTAATTAATACTAATTATTGGTAATTAATACTAATTATAGGTAATTAATACAAATTATTGGTAATTAATACTAATTATTGGTAATTAATACTAATTATTGGTAATTAATACTAATTATTGGTAATTAATACTAATTATAGGTAATTAATACTAATTATAGGTAATTAATACTTATTATTGGTAATTATTACTAATTATTACTAATTATTCTTAATAATTGATAATTATTGATAATTGTTTCTAATTATTAGTAATTAAATGAATAATTATCAATAATTAGAAATAATTACCAATAATTATAAATAATAACATTATTAATATATTTTATTATTAATATTAAAATAATATAATTTTCTAATTTATATACAATTCTTCTTTCATCTGTGCGTTTTCTATCTCCACATACAAATAATACATGTGAAGACAGCAAACACACAGATGAAAAAAGAATTGTATATATATATAAAATTATATTATTTTAATATTAATAATAAAATAAACTAATAATGTAATAATGTTCTTATTCCTAATTATTGGTATTTATAACTAATTATTAATATTTATTCTTAATTATTAAAAATTATTACTAATTATTCCTAATTACCAAACAATACTAATAATTTAAATTTATTAAATAATAAAACAATGTAAACATAATTAAATTACAACTAATTAATAATAATTGAAACTAATAAAAAATTAAAAATAAAAAAAAATTAAAAATACCTTGAAAAATGATCTGTTCTGATCGTTCTTGAAAACTTTAATATCAGCTCCGGAGAAACAAATTAAACTGGAGAAAAACTCAACTCTAGAAATATAATTTTCAGAGAAGGAGAAGATAAGGAATGAGAATGAAATGAAAAAAACGGATGGGGGTATTTATAGGTTAGATTATTTGCGACGGGACCATTTGCAACGGGATTCCCGTCGCAAATATTATTATTTGCGACGGTACCCGTCGCAAATACCTTAGCAAACATTTATTACGGTCAACCGGTAAATAGTTATTTGCGACGGGTCCCGTCGCAAATAACCCCTGCCGACATAGTATTTGCGACGGGGGGATATTCCCGTCGCAAATACCTTTTACCGCCGCCGGTTATTTGCGACGGGGAAAGCAATCCCGTCGCAAATAGTTTTCCCGCGATTTGGCGCGCATCGCGGGAAAACTATTTGCGACGGGGAAAGAAATCTCGTCGCAAAAGCCTCCTTATTTGCGACGGGGAAATACCCCCGTTGCAAATAAGTTTTTAACATGACTATTTGCGACGGGAATAAATCCCGTCGCAAATAACCCGTCGCAATTGCTCATTTTTCCCGTAGTGGTATGATATTTGAAATAATACATGCCTTCTTGAATGAATATATATTGTTTTGAATGGACTACCACTCACATAAGGAATTCTGAAAATGCGGTGCTTCTCGATAAAAGAAAGATGAATCCAGCCCTACGAAAGTTGTATGGTACATTACAATTATTCCAATGTTAACGGGTCTATATGGAATTGAGGATACTACTAGAAAATTGACATGGAATAAAGATACACGAATTAAATATGGGAAACTACATCAACCGACAGACTCTCCTCTATGGAAGAGAATTGCTCGCAAGTATCATGAATTTATAAATAAGTCAAGAATCCATCGTCTTGTGTTATCTACATATGGAGTGAATCTTTTCGGTTTTCAAAGATGCAGTCACAGTACATGGCTGGTTATTTTGGTAAATTATAACATACCACTATGGTTATGCATGAAAAGGAAATACATCATTTTATCTCTGAATATATTAGGACCAAAACAACTGAGTAATGATATTGATGTTTATTTGGCACTATTTATTGAGGATTCGAAATTATTGTGGGATTCAATTGTTACGTTTTTTGATACTAACAAAATTTACGATTTCACATTGAGATCCATGTTGTATGAGATGATAAATGACCTTCCTCTTTATGGAATTTCTTCAGGATATAAAATTAATGGAACTCAAGGGTGTCCCATTTATGAACAAGGTACACAATAAATAGATTGAAACATTCATCGAAAATAGTTTTTCTAAAAAATAAAATATTTCTACCCCAATCACATGTGTACCGATCCTGTATAACATCGTTCGATGGAAGTTCAAAACAATGTACAACAACGTCTCCACTAAAAGGTGATACATTATTTTGTGAATTTAAAAGTGGTTGAATCTACTTTTGGTAAAGCATTTTCGAAAAACCTTATGAAAAATGGTTAAAAAAATATATGATTATTTTCAATTATCATTCTGTAATTGTTTGTATGTCAGACATTTTATTTATGTTATGCATGTTGAAAAAATGTATGTGATAGTGTCATCGTCACATTGCTAAATGCACCTGGATAAATAAAGGATGGATTAAGTTTATATTGGGCATGGTTGAGATGGGAATACGAGAAGAGTCGAGACCAGGGAAGGGTAAAAAACAATAATTTTTTCTTTCGGCTGCTTAATCACTTTCTAGGTAAGAGAGTAATTAGTTTTACGACATATTTAATGATGTAATGGTTTTAGAGGGGTATTAATCAAATATCAAGAACATTGTTTCATTGAGAGATTTAATGTTAAAGAGCTAGAAATCACATGACTTCCATGTTTTGATCCAATATCTAATTCCTATAGCTTTATGTTGCATTTGGACCAAGAATGTAACCATAAATTGATAAAGCACTATTTATTCGTCGAATATATATGCAGCAAAGTTATAGACCTGGAAAGATTTCCAACTGTGTAAATAGATATTTCCTTCATATTATGTGAATTTGAAATGTTCTTCCCACTAACATTATTTGATATGATGGTTCACATTATGATTCTTTTGGTGAGAGAGATTCGACTACGTGGTTCTATACATTATAAAGGGAAGTTCCCCATTGAATGGTATCTGAATATCTTGAAAGGGTATGTCCAAAATCGATGTTGGTCAGAGGGTTATATTATAGAGAAATATATTGTTGAAGTAGCCACTGAATTCTATAGATAATACCTTTCAGGTGTGGAAATCATTTTCCTACCTAAATCATTGTAACACTGGGCGGCTTATGGGTGAAGGAATTTCTACAAGAGAGATTGTAATAATCAATATTACAGATCTTTAGAAGTCCCACCTTTACATTATTCATAATAGTTTTGATGTTGACCTATATGATAAAAACCACAAAGAAATTATTATGCATTTAAATACATCTATGGTTGAAAAATTGATATCAGATACACATATTCAACAGTTTAGACGATGGTTTCAGGATCATATTTCTAATAAGTTGGATGAAAATATAGACATAATTTCATAATGACATCGATGGATAGTTGGATGAGAATGTGTGTATGTATTATCATACAATGATTATGTAGTTAAAAGTTATACATTCTATAATAATGAACATGATGAATATAGTACCATACCGAATAGTGGGGTTACACTTGTGGATGAAGCGATGCATGTTTCCAGTGCAATGGACTGAAATCCAATTTATATGAATGTGTCATACTTTGGTATCATCAATCAAATATGGGAGTTGGATTATAAGATATTTCAGGTGCTGATTTTTCAATTCATGTGGGTTGATAACATGAGTGATTTAAAAATATATGAATTGGGATTCATGAAATTTGATTTCAATAAGGAAGTGGATTAAGATGAAACATTTATAATAACACCATAAGAAATACAATTATTTTATGTCCAAGATCCTACAAACTGAAACTAGTCAATTTTTTTATTGACCAAAACCACAGAAGGCTCAGATGAAAGTTCAACAGATGATAACCCTTTCATTGTGAGTCCACAATCATTTCACAGTAGTCCCAATATAGATGGAATTCTGTTTGTTAAAGGATACCACAATGAAAAGATTTTCATAGTCGATAGAGAGGTCAAATCTCTTCAGCCTTTAAAAAAAGAGTTCAATAATTGGATTATTTGTTAATTGTAATATACATTGTGTTAAATTATGTTATTATTTATTCATTAATGCTTTTATATAATCTAAATTAAATCATAAACCACTTCTATAGATAATGAATTTTTCACCCACTGATGTGCCCAATCCTGAGGCACAACATGTCTCTCATTCTACTATTTCGAGTTCCATTGTAGAACAACAATAGTTTTTTCAACCTATTGTTGTTGGTCCTAGTGTTGAGGTACAAAAGGATTATCAACCTATTGATATTAGTCCCATTTTCAATGATATTGCTCCAGAGGAACACAATGATGATGCTTCTGAAGAAATGGTAGGAAATGAATAATGAATGGTACCAAAAAAATAAGAGCGATTTAGTTTGACAGTGTTAACCATAATACTTAAGGAAAAACAAAATCGAATCAAATATGATGTGGTATGGAATAAGAGAGGTCAACATGTTAACCCCAGAAAATCCATCATTAGTAGCTACATTAGAATCATCACAAGGAAACATGTGTCGATTGATGTACAGTAATGTCACAATGATGTCACCAGGCATAAGACACTAATATGGGATGAGATTATGGAAACTTTATGATATCACATCTTTAATTTATTGAAATAAAATAAAATTCTAAAACAATGACTTACTCTGCATCATCCACTATAGTGTTCATTTATAGTAGATTCCTCTCACAAGGAATATGGATTAAGAGTTTTGGGGAAGCTTCATAGAGGCTTCTGCACAATTTTAATGAAATATAATTTAAATATACTGACAGGAAAAACATGCCCCACCCACATCCTCTTTATGCACACTTGATATCCCAAGGAGCGTGTGATGAATTTAGCAACCATTGTTGGGAGCAAACATTTCAGGTACATTGTGTATGGTAATATGCTCTTTGATGTTTCTTGTATTCATCACTTTGATTGACAGTTGTTTAGTTTTGAAACAAAAACTGAGTGCTAAAAATAATGAATGGGAAACAAAACCAGCATACACCTACTGTAAAATAAGCAGGGGGTACACTTTACTTGAGAAAAAATTGTACATATTTTAAATCTACCCTAATAATTTTATGTGAAATAAAAAAACAACATTACAATATTCCTATGTTTCTATGAAGATTGATGAATCAAAATCAAAATCCACTTCCATCCCACACCATGTGCTATAGAAGGAGGCTTGTGTAAATAAATAGGGGATACTAATTTATGAAAACACACAAAAAGTGTTGTAAACATGTGTAAGTATGACATAATATAAATTTGATTTGAATTAAATCAATATTTCATATCAATGAATACTTATTTTTTTATATTTTAAATATAACATAGTGAAATGAGTCAACAACACCCACCCCATAGGGAGATATACATTCAATGTCCTTGAAGAAACCAGAATAGTATGGCCACATCAGATGTGGAGGTTTTAGGGTGACACCTCAAACATATTATCAGAATGAAAAACAAGTGGAGGATCAAATTGAAGGAATGAAATAGATGAGATAAAGAAAATATATGTTTCAAGAATAATTATAATACCAAAGAAAGATGATAGCATGTTTGATGGGAGGAGGCAAAGAGAAGAAAAAACTCAACAACAACCCATGTGTGAAGATCCACCCCCACCCCAATCATTATGGTGAACCATTCCCCTAAAAAACCGACATAGCTGAGGTAATAAATTCTATAATAATTGTTTCTGGGAAATTTGAATCACATAGACCCAGAAACCTTTACTACACTAATATTCTATATTGTGAAAATGATTGTTATTTATATCTATCAACTACCGCATATCGCCTTGTAGAAAGGGCTACGATGTTCAATATGTAGAATGATATGCTACACAATAGAAAACATCCAAAAAATCATGTCAGAGTTTCAACTGACGTAGATAATGAGCTGAGTGCCTAGCTACCTATTCCAATTGACGATGAAGACATTCATACAACCAGATAAGCGGTTAGAACATTCCTCTCATTGTCGTTAATTGTTGGAAAAAATATATCAACAAAGTTGTATCCATTTCTAATTTATTATTCAAGATGAACCTTTATCATTTAGTTAAAAAGGGTCTAAACCGATGAATGTTATTAAAGAATGGCAAAGGGAAGGAAGTGAAATGAAATATCATCTCAAAACTATCTCAAGGATCAACAAACTGATTGAAATGATCTGTTGATAGCACCTTCACCCCAACTGTTCTATATCCACAGTCAATATCATTTCAGGCTCATGTGGATACAAAGTTAATAGATGGAAATTCTCAAATAGTTGATTTTGAAAAGAAATATGTATGGGGAGGAAAAATCATATTTCATTAGTGATTAAAATGTAAATGAAATCCTCATGTATGAATGGGTATGTGCCTCATTTTTAAATGTATACCTGAGGTATGTTTTCATTATTTTATTTTACAAAAGCTGGTATACTATGATGATTATGATGAAATACATTTCATATTTTTCATAATCGTATATATGAAAAACAATTGAAAAGGGATTTTTGCAAGAACAAATATTTGGAGTTGTTAGTCCTTACATCACCTCTTCAAAAGAAGAAATAAATTATGATAAAGAAGCTGAAATAATGTCATCCCTGCTCAAATAATTTGAAATGAAAATAACGGATTTCATACTCCTTTTAATACCAATGATACAGACATAAAATTGTACAATTTATTAATGTTAACTATATTTTATTTTCGATCATTTAGTATTACATTTTTTGTTTTTAGGAAGCATTCTAAACATTAAGAACCCGATAATTGGCTATAAAAACTATGGAATATTAGTGATATTATTCCAGAGCAGTGCATTGAGACGACATGCGATTCTGAGCCCCGGTGTGGCCGGAATTAAATTTTCAGTGGGTTCAAACTGGGCATGCCAAATAAATGGGATAACACCTAAACGGTGGTTCAGATCAGAGATCCAAGTGTACAGATGGGTCTGGAATGGGGTGTTTACCCTAGGAATGACATAAAACATGTCGGCGCGGGACGTTTGGACCCATGCCCGCTACCAGAACGTTAAATGGATAAATTAATTAATTTTATTTATTCGTTTAGTGGCTTAACTCAAGTATCTTTTAAGTGGGGGCTCGAATAGGAAAACTGAGGGGATCATTGAGTTCGGAGTGTGCCGTTTACCCTAGGAGGGTTGTAAGTTTCGCAGGCACGGGACGTCAGTGAAAAATGGCCCCAGGGGCGTTTTCGTATTTTGGCGGCCTCGAGTTTTGAGTTTAATAACTTTTGAACAAGGCCTAGTATTAAAATTTTGAGACCACCGTTGTCTCAAGAGGCGGTTTTTACCCAAGGGGAGGCTTAACCTCGACCTCGTCGGGCGTTCAGATGCGGGTTATTTTGGTGGTTTTAAATTAATTAAAATTTTAATTATTTTTCTTTATTAAACAAATCCTCCCCCTTCCCTTCTCCTTTTTAACCCCTGGTGGAAGGAACATACCAATTAATACCTCTCCTCCTCCATCCTCCCCTCTCCAAAGTTGTTGCGGGCGGCCGGCGGATCGTCGTGAAGTAACACGCTAAGCCCCACTGAGTAGGAGTTTTTCCGTTTCGTTTTTAATTTCAATCCCCTCTTTTGAGCTCATTTTTCATCATCTAAATTCTGTTTAATCTTTGAGAAAACCCCATGGTTTCTAAGTATGAATTCTTTCCTTTCCAATGCACTTTTTGATTTTGAATTCGGAGTCCTGAGACCTCCGCAATCACCCACCGAATAATGTGGGTTTTTGTTGGTTATCTGGAGGTTTTGGGGTGGTCCGGCAGTTCTACCAGGAGGCGGAGGCCGGTTCGGCCGGGTGAGTGCTATGGAGGCGCGACATCGGCTGGTTCAGCTGGGCGAGCACCGCGGAGGCACGACGGAGGTGCGGGCATCGACTAAAGCATGTGGAGCAGGGGTGACCCGGGGCGGCGCTCGCTTTGCATCTTGCTGCGGAGGAGGCTCGGCTGGGCGCGACCGGCCGAAGGGAGGTTTCCAGAGGCAACCAATGTGGAGACCAAGACCCGTAATCAGCGGGTCTCTCTTGACCTGGAAAAGGGGTCGTCGACCCCTATGTAGGGGGAGAAGACAAGCAAAAGAAAAAAAACAGAGGAAAAAAAATAAAGGGTGGAAGGAGGGATATAAAACAAAAAAACATAATAATAAATAATAATAATATAAAATGTTATTATTATTATTTGTTGTTAAATATTGTTTTCGGTCGTAACTCTCCTGTGCGATGTCAGATTGATGCACTACCAGCAGTGACATGGTCATTTTTTTGAGACGGTCATTTTGAGTCCAATCTTGGATACTTAATTCGGAGTTCAGACGTGGCCCGCACGGGCTGTCGTTCAAGCTGTGTGAAATGTTTTATAACATTTTCATTGGACATATTTTTGGGGTGAATGAGTAGTCGTTTTAGAGTGTTTTTTTGAGGTCATTGCATTGGTGAAATCTGCCCGCTTTAATTCTGCATGGTGGTGCGGGCCCCATGAGGGTCGTTTTGGGCGTTGACGGTGAATTTCCATCTCCTTCAACGGGTATCCATTTCAGAAAAGTGATTATTGGAACTTGTGTACTTTTTTGAGAGGATCTATATGGTACGATCTGCTTATTGTGCTTCGGGACTGGGGTGAGGGTCCCACGTAAAACTGCTCGTGCGCGGTTTGACAAAATGCATCTTTTTCTCCAGATATCAATTACGCTCAAGTGAGCAGTCTTTTCCACGTGTCTTTATGAGGATACCACAATGGTGTGATATGCCCGACTGTTTTCGGGGCCGAGTCTCGGGACCACGTGACGCCGTTCGGGCAAAAAGCAATGTTGGATGACTTTTCCGTCAGATATCCATTCGAGGTGAGTACGTAGTCTATCTCGCATGTTTTTCTACGAGGATTATAATGGTGTAATCTGTTCAGGCATGCAGAGCCTCTTGCATGATATTATTAAATGTTGAAATATGAAATGTGTACTGGTGGTCGTTCTTCCTGCGGTGTTTGTAGGAAACCCTTACCGTGTGATCACGTTCACTCCTGTGAGAGTGAAGTATATGGTTGAAGAGATCTAGTTGGCCATGACTGTGCTGATGAGGTGGCAAGTTGGAGTTGTAACATTATGCCTTCGCGTTGACGATGGGTGTCGTGTGCACATTAGCCTTTGGGCTGGAGACGTGGTATACTTCGGGAGTATACGGGAATGCTTGGAGGTACATGTGGTTGTTGGTACCTGATAATGTTTGTGCTCTTGGTTGGGGTTGACTTGGGGTCACACGTCGTGTGGGCCTCATGTGTGTTTCGTGCTCTTCTTTATGTACTTTCGACCTCTAGCGACATAGAGGGTTCCTCTATTATCGTTTGTTGACCAGCAGGGTTGATTTTTCCCCTGGTTCTCTTCTCAATGGTTTTGACCTGCAGGGTTGAGTGTTTTCCCCCTGGTTCTATTCTCGATGGTTTTGGCTGGCAGAGATGGTTTGGTTCCTCTATTTCTTCAGTTATAAGGGGTTTTAGTACTGTGCCTCTTTCACCGGACTGTGGTATCATTTGCAACTATGGGTGTTCATACAGTGTGGGTGTTTTCTCACTTTTTGGGATGTGTTTTCTCAGTCCACTTCGACAGTGACTCATCGGATTGGAGTGTGATCATGTTGGGAGGCTTGGGGAGAATCTATCATTACACTATGTTCCCTGGTAGTGTTCCTGTGGATTCGGTGTGACCAACACATTACGCGGGCACTGATCCTCTACCCAGGAGGTTGTTTCCACCAGGGATGAGGTTGTTTCGAGTAGGGATCACCATTTGTACCATCCAGAATGGATGGAAAATGGATTACCATCCAGCAGGGATGGCCAGTACGGTGGAGTTCACCGAGTAGTACAATCCAGTAGGTATGGCCAGAGTAGTTCTGGGCTTACCTCCAGCGGGGCGAGGCAGTGGTCCCCGATGCCGGGCTTACCACCAGTTGGGCGGTGCAGTGGTCCCCGATGTCGGGCTTACCTCCAGCTGGGATGGGCAGTGGTCCCTGATGTCGTGCTTACCTCCAGTTCGGCTGGGCTGTGGTCCCCAATGGCGGGTTACCTCCAGCTCTGCTGGGTAGTGGTCTCATCGCCGAATTTTTCCGGGTCGCCCTCCAGTGGATTACCCTATTACAGGACTGGGTAGTTCAGAACCCGTAGACTCTTTCCGGGTCACCCTCCAGTGGGAACCCGTCGACTTCTAGGGATTACCCTCCAGCGGGGCTGGGCATGGGGTCGCCTGTCGACTTTGAGAAGACCTCTCGACTGCGGGGCAGTGACGAGGTGTGGTTTGACGTTCCCCCAGAACACTCAAGTATGAGGGTAGATTTCCCCACCGATACGCGTCCATGTGACGTGACCTAAAACCACGAGGGCGAGTCAGTGCCGCCCAAAGAGGATAGTTTCGAGATGCGGTGATTTGAGCCCTGGACTTGCAGTTTGGGGCAGACGTGCGGGATGCTGGGCATCAATGGTGTTTTCTTCTTGGACTGTTTGCTACTCACTGTCTTGGGCTGAGATAAGGGATGGAGATCCCCTAACGACCTTGTTCGGGCTTCTTGTGGAGCATATGTATATGAATATACCTTGTTCTAGTACCCAATTCTTGGGTTTGGTTACTCTCCTTCCAAAAGAGGTGAAGACGCACGGGGTATGCCACATGATTTCCGTGTCTAGCTTATCATGGTTGGACGAGTCTACTCTCTAGATATTGGTAGCGAAGTCTCGATGGGAAGTTCATCTTCTCACCACTTCTATCTTCTTGTGTCTGGAAGAGTCTACCTTCTTTCCCCTTGTTCGGTTGAGCTAGACTCTCTACTGTTACTCTTTACATCACTCTCGGTTGTACTCCTTTACCTTTACCCCGTTCGCTCTACTTCTCACCTTCATTACCTCCTTTTTTTCTCCCTCGAGCCTTCAGGATATCCTACCGAGTATTTTTATACTCACCCATGCTTGGGCATTGACAGCACTTGGTGTTCCCTTGCAGACGATGGTCAGGTTGGTCGTGAATTCAGTGGAGCTTAGGATTCCAGGAGTGTGGACCATGTGCGGTGGTTGTAGTCGGGTTGCAGGTGGGGGACCCTTCCAGCTATTTACGTTTTGTTCACCTGTTGCTGGGTTGTGGCACTTTTCTGGTTGGGCACGTGTTTTTTCCCTTTTCTTTCCAGTTTAATTTCATCACTTTCTTTGTACTGATTAGAGGTCGATGCTCTTTTGGTGGTTTATATATAGCATTTGCACTTTACTTTACTTTTCTTTTCTATTTTACTCTGAACTTCTGCATTGAGTGAGTTGTGTGTGCGTGTACAAGTACATAAGCAAAGGCCTCCCCGAGTTGTTGTTCCTTCGACACTGGTCGCCAGCCCCTGGCCTATAGAGGCGGGATTGGGGTAGTTGCGGCTTGAGCCCAGGTAGGGTCGGGTCGTGACATATACTGATTAGATTCAATTTGGATACTCCTACGATTTATTTCAACGATTCAATGCATGGATATGCAACAATCCAACCACACATTATAGTGTTTTCAATTTTTAGTACACTACTTCCAATATTTTAGATCTAAACATCTTGTTATATAATATATATTATCTTTCAATGAGGATTATTTTATGATAGAGTAGTGTATCAATATTGTATACTTCATGGAATGAGTCCAGGGCGTAAGGAAAAGAATTCCTACTAGATCAAAAAATGGAAAAATATCGTGTTATATATAATAATATTTCACTTTCCAAACACAAATCAAAACTAATTTCTTGTTGTTCTCGATGTTTCTGTAGTTTCTAAAATAAAAAAATTTAATGGACTATGGTTATTATTTTTTAAAATTTATGAATGAGATCATATTTCATCAACAAACTAGCATCCCTGAAGTGGTATTATCTAAAATAATTACGAGCTAATTTAAAATATATATTAATCATTTTTTTATTTATATTTATTCGGTACTACCATGGCTGTCTCAAAAACTCATATTCACAAGATGATATAGATGTGTTTAGAAACGAATGGGAAACATACCTAATAGAATATTGTACACAAATAAGATGAAGGTGAATCCCTACTACTTATTTTATCCTTATATGATCATTAGAATCTCCCTTTTTTACACTTATTGAGAATATATGATCACCCAATATAATGTTTTATATCCTTAGGATATGAAGAATGGTTTTATAAATGATTTGTATTTTCAGTACTGCATAATTTAATGGGAGACTATTATGAAATAGTTCTTTATGTTTCCATGTTTCAAAAAGAAATAGACCTAAACTATTATGGAATGGATCATTTATATTATGTATTTTGGTCATTTGTGTAGCTATTTCTACTGATGTAGTGTGTATGATGAATATTTGTTGTGAACCACTCACAAATTTAATAACAAAACTATGGATTCATCACTACTGTTGGTTAAATACCACTTAGCATAACATCTGATCTGAACATCTGATTCAAAATCACCCAAATGCTCTCATCTGACACTATCTCTATGATACCATCATTCTTCATTCACTTTCCCTTCTCTTCCTTCACCAATTCACTAGGTAAATGGGTACAGGAAGAGAATGAAAAAGTGAACCCATAATGATGGTATCATAGAGATGGTGTCGGATGAGAGCATCATGGGGATGACGGATCAGATGTTCAGAACACATGTTATGCTAAGAGGTAGTTAACTAACTGTTGTAAAGTCAACAAAGTATAATTGGTTATTTTATTAGCTTTTATTTTGACCAAATACGTCATTTGAAGAGATATAAATGTATTTTTATGATATAATATGTCTATTTTGAGAAAAATATTATAATGAATCATTGATTTGATTTTCATTATTCCGTGCAAGGTTAGTTTATTTTAGAAGATTTATGTCCAAGTTACATGCCTTTGCAGGATGAGAAATGACACTATGTCTGCTCAATCATAGAGGTAACATTGATTTTTTCACATTAAAATGATTTTCCATAGATTTTTCATCTCAAAAATTTCTTGGATAAACCCACATCATATATATATTCATTCTAATCAATATATGGGTGCTTACACACCTCATATAAAACATGCATCACATCAATGACCAAATGCATACACACCTCAGATACAAATTCTTGAATAAGAAAAAAGGACTTTGTTATAATAAAAGTGAATACCTGAAAGATTCTCTTGGGCTTCTATTTTTTAGTATTCTACGATATTCTTGGTATTCTGTGAAATTTCTTATAGATAGGAGAGTAATGGGAAACATATTTCACTAATGACTCAATATTTCATAGCTCTAAAATAAATCTATGATTTTTTATCTACTTCACATAATCCTCTTCTTGTGATCATGTCACATAATCTTCATTATATGAATTCTTCTTGTGAACTGATCGGGTGATCTAATCACATGATCACATCACATAATCAAATCACATAATCAAAGTAATTCACATGAACCATGATTCGTGCATTCTTGTATTATTTACATGTTTTCATAATGATTCAAGGGTCATGTAATCATATAAACCACCCAGGTTCATTTGATCACATGATCCTATTATGGTCATGTGATCACATGACTTTGAACAGGTCGTGCACTTAATTTTGAAGCATATGTGGATTCATTTTAAAGGGTTCTATTTAGAGTTTAAACCCCATATTTACATATCAAAAATGTATAATTATATATCAAATTAGAAGAATGGGTGGTTATTTTTTTGTGTTTTTTCGATCAGGTTGAAGATTTGGGATGAACTAGGGTTGTCCCTTCTTGGTTCGGTCTACTGCCACCGAGTTTGTGGTTGAGCTGAAAAATAGAGGATTTTGTGAATCTATTTTGGAATACCAAACCATTACTTTTTGTAAAAAAATTTGAATGGTAGACTAATTCAGTTTATAGAGTCAATACGTGGAAACATTTCATTTTATGTACAGTGAGTTCTACATCAGTATATAGGAAGATAATAGGGACTAGAAAGGCTATATTGAAGAGGAATGATAAGTTTTATCACCACTTTCATATATTATTTGATATTTTTAGGACTACGATGGACATTATTTTATCTTACAACCAAATATAAATTTATTATCAAGCCAATTTAAGGACAAGTGGGAAACCATAGTTCACAAATCAAATGTCACTACGTGCTGAAAGAGCTCACAATGTTATTAAACACTAAACAATGATTTTTTTAATCAACCACACTATATAATTCACAGTTCAAAGTAATAACCTATGTGTCTGGATCCTTCATAAGATTTTCTTCAAGGTAGGTAACAATTCTATCCAACATGTGAATGAATTCTTATAGGGTGGTTTTTCCATGATTTAAGCCCCATGATATTATTCGGTCTTTCTTGTCGATCCATGCATCTGGCACATCCCTGGACTCAACTTGTATCCTTATTTCATAAATTTTTACAATCTCTTAATTTGAGTCTTTGTGATGAAAGATGTTTTTGAATCATTTCATCCTTGCAGTGGACCCCTACATCTTCTTCCATCACTTTTGGATCTCTTACTGGATCACCACTTTCCCCATATTTCATGTCTTTTCTTCACTTACTCCCACATTTCATGGCAACCTGGTTTTCATTTATTTGGGAAGTAAGAATAGAATTTACTTCCCTTGGTCTTTTTACCCTATATGACTATGCATTTCCTAGGGTCACGCTTCCCATTTAGTCCCATCTTCTTTCCAAGGATGTTAAGACCTTTCCCTTGGAAATGGTCCCAACTGTCCTCTAAGTGTTGGCTAAAACAGTCATCACCTGAATCATCCTAATCATGAGACACAACTTCATCTGGAACAACCATACTATGAAAAACATTTATTCAACTCAACTATCAGGACATCCATGGGGGGAGTTGACCCAAAATAGTTACCCTCTACCTGTTATTTACCATACACAAAGACTTTAGATAGGATGTCGGTTTGGAACAGAAAATTGTTGGGTCCACAAGGCCCAAGACACTCCCCTCATCCCGACACCAGTTGTTATGTTGAGACACTACTGTAGATAACCGGTGCACCACCTACATTACTAGATGCTCGACCACACTCCCCTCCTCAATAATCCATTTGTTATGTGGAGACACTATAGAAATCAATAAGGCCTCCTCCTAAAATATTTTCCCTAGAGGTTCAACCTCCTCTTTGTGCGACATCATTGTAGGGTCCATGTAGAAATCCTTCTATGAGAACCAAAATATTACTTTGGAACCCTAAATAATTCACATGGAGGCTCTGAAATAGGAGATATAATGCATTCCATAACTGATCTATGATTTCTATCTGGTAGGACATCGCCACCTTGAGAGGGAGATTGAGAGTCAGAGCACTCCACAACGACATTAAGGTTTGAACAACATACAGACCCATCCCTTGAAGCACACACAGCACACTAACACACTTTAGTGGGGATAGGGATCCCTAATCCTTTCTTGGACACCCCCACGTCTGCCTCATGCAAAAATATACTCCCAGTTCCCTGGAATTGATATTGATAAGGAGTATCCAATTTCCCCTCAACATTTTTGCTACTACTATAGACCCCCAAGGGGATATCACGAACAACAACATTACATGGGACCATATTCATCTTAGCATAAATCCGGTGTCTAGACCCATGTCTACATATCTCCGATGACTGTTCCAAATGCTTGGGGCTGGTACTCAAGTCATCCCATGACTCATACACAACCTTCTGTCTACACCATTATTCTTCTCATATGGTAATCCAAACAATCATAAGAGGATTTCTCGAGGAATCCAATTCCACACACACATGGATATTAACAGAATCACACACAACAACGGTTCAGTGATTAGTGGATAAATACCTCTCTATGAGGTTCCGAAGCATCCTAACGATCGAAGTATTTTAAAAAGGATTGGGGAGATTAAAAAAACTCACCCATATTTCCACCGAAGGGGAGTGCCTCTTTATATAGAATTCATAATACCATCTTTATTGGAATAATCTGTACCCATTGCAGTTGTGAGTAAGAATAGTCCAATATTTTATTAGGTTAGCCTCCAACGTGAAACAAACAAAATGCATCAGTTGTCGAGGAAACCCACCATCTCCCTCTCTTGTAGATACCATGAACCTAAAATGAACCTATAAAAGTAGTCCACCAATGGACTTCTCTATGGTAAACATGCTACCTGGGTCTGGTTTAGGAGTACCGAGGAATCTTTGAACTCCACGATCAATAAATCCAGATTAGGGAGCCCTGTATAGAGATCATGATCCTTAGGGCACATGAAGCTCTATGAGAAAGGGGCAAGAAGCTTGGGATTGGAGGATGTTGAGAAAGAGGTCGTCACACTCTTAGAGGATGACAGAGGTCCCTCCCCCTTCGGTGGGTGAGGTATTGGCTCAATGATCTCCATCGGCCAGAGGGTAGAATCCTTTATCCCTTTTCTCTTGAATATTTTAACAGAATCGTAAAATTTGGTCACTTCCCGCCTCTCTATTTTACATTCCCAGCGACATGGTGGCAAATGTTGGTTCAAAATGTGACTGGGAGGCTAATGATGAGGGATTTCCATGTCCAATAGAGATCATGGATGTGGTTTTTTTTATTCAAAGATAACTCCATTTTTTCCTCCATCAGCACCACCTTTGGAAACATAAGATATGTTTTGATGTTCCTTACTCTAAGAGGACAAATAAAAGAAAGTGGGAAAGTCCATACACTAAGAAACCTCTCAAAATAATTAATTGTTTCAATTTTTGGAATTATTTCCATTTCATTACTCTAGTAGCTTATCATGGCTACTTACCTACCCATATCAAGGTCATGTATCATGTATCATCTAGTTTTATATCCCCCTACCTACACAAATGTGCATTTTTTATTGAAAAATGACATTTTATTAAAGTATTCTTACATATTAATGTTTCATTTATTTCATTATTGTATTACTAACATAATATTTTTTTCTTATATAGGTTGGTTTTTTTAGTTCAGATTCTTTGTTCGACAACTAATACCATGGATGACAATTTTTTAGAAGGGATCATAGATGAAAAAGGTTGAAGCATTAACAATTTTACCTTTTTGTTGGATAATTGCAATTGTATCCATATAAATCAATGTTTGAAGTGTATATAGCATTGTGTTTTTTTGTATTCATGATTTCATGAAAATATATATATATATCATTGTTTCCAAAACCCTTGTGTGACCTATTTTTGTTATAATATTCTTTTTTGTGTGTAGGTGTTGTTTTTTGCAGTTATTTTGTGTGCATGTGCTGTTTTGTGATGTTTGTGCAGGTGATGTCATTGGTGTGCAGGTTTTGTGCAGGTGCTAGGTATTCTCAGCCAACATGGCATTTGTGAGCGCTAATTGAGTGCATATAAAGGGAATCCCCTATCTGCATCGCAATTAAAAATGCTTTTCTAGTGCTGTTAAAGGCAGGTTTTATCACATTTAAAATCCATATTTGTTGTCAAGTATCCTTCTAGAAAATGAATATTTTTACCTCTATCATGATCTTTGGTGGATCACAAGATAAAATTTACTTGACTATCCATAGGTCCATCGTAACACTTTCTAGTGAGATGAAAAGTTCGAAAATGTGGACCACCAAAATCATGAACTTGACCTTATAGAGCTTCCTGTAATGCTAGTTATATAATTTTATGATCAGTACCATCCTCATGTTCCTCATGTTGTCATCCACAAATAGTAAGTAGATGAGGATATCTTCAAGGAAGACTACCACAATCCATTATATAATAGGATAAATGATCTTATTCACGAGTATCATGAACAATGCTGGTGAATTAATCACACAAATTGAAATGAAAATGTTCACAATGTGACTATAACGTTATTAGAAATCCATCCTTAGAATATCATCATCCCACAATCCCATCTTTTCACATCTTGTCCTATGGTCAATATTTGAGAATTATCATTATCTTATCTACCCGTAAAATAATTTATCAATCATCTATAGTGGATTCTTTTTTTAACAGTTATAGAGTTTAGATGATGGTAATTCACATACACACTCAGACTTCTATCCATCTACTTGAAAAATTTTATAGGTTCTTTCTGGGGAAAACAATTGTGCATGATAAATCCATTCTTCTACATGTCCTCCAAATTCTGCCTCAGATTTTTAGGATCTATATGAAGCCGTTTTATATGCTAGAATATATACATGGGCCATCCTAAGCCATAGATCAATACATAAATATATCTATCATTGGAGACATAAACATGAAAAATCCATAAGGAATAAGTGCCCATACTCATCTACCATTGTAGGAAATTATATCGTCATATAATACAGTACACTAAGAGTCATTATAGCCAATTAGTGTGTAATCAGATCAAATATCTTAAGAATGATCCCAAACTACTCTACCTAGGATTAATTTCTAGTCAAAAAGAAAGCACACATCATGTCACTGCATAGATATTTCATCCTTCACCTAAAAAATATAATCTTGGCATCAAATGTAGATAAAAAGTATGCACCATAAATGATGTTGTAATGAATTATCCCTATATAATGGGATGAAAAAAATAATATTTCACCTCCAAGAATCTGGCCACATTATTTTAAGAAGTGTCTGATCATTGAGTCACTTCTAGTAGGAGTCTCTAATAACATAGGTTGAGCAAAGGGATCAACCACAATCCTTATTCCTCAAGATCGATATGTTGATAAAATGTAGTGTATCTAACCATTGTATATCAGTAATACAAGAAAATTATAGTAGTAATAGATCATACGTCATATCATCCATGGATCATCTATATAATAATCCTCAACTTCTTATATCTATAATTACCCCAGTCCCTCAGCTCCCTAAGCCTAGCTGGGACAAATCATAGGGTTGTTATGGTTACAAGTGATAACAACTAAGACATATAATAATTCTCCATGATGATATTCTATTTCCTATACCATGAGGACCAAGTTTCTCTGCCTACATCCACTTTATATGTTTCCTATCCTCTTTCCATCTATTAGTATCACGTCACATCTATAAATCTATTGAATGATGGACCCTACTCTCACAAAAGTAAAACAATCACTCTCAAGGATGACTATATCAATCCCTTGATCCTAAACCAATAAATTTATATCCTTGGACCACTTATTGAAACGTATCACATGGTCATACCCCTGCATCTATCATCAGATACCTACCACCAATGTTTGAGATCCCATCTACCCACTACATGCACCAATTTTCTACGTCTGATCATCCAGGATACCTTCGCTCAGCAGAGATAACTCAAGTACCATAGAATAAGTGGGAATGTATTGTGGTATCATCTTTCATCATATATCTTTTCATTGAATTTTACATATTTGTTGATCTAAAATAACAGATGAGGTACCATATTCATCGCGTAAAGAGATAGGATGGTGAATCTTGATGTATAATCATCTATAGTCAAACATCTATTATACTGATGACGAAGATCCAAGATTCACACAACCATCAACATATTTGGATAAAAATCCACTCTAGAATATAGCTTGAACTGTGTCCAAAAAAGTGTCTCCTAATCATATGATTAGCTCACTAATCCCCACCATTATACCGCGTAGCCATTTTGAAGTCTCATATGCAGGACCCCCAACCCATCTCGTCTAAAAGTGTCATGATGAGATGATCAACTCGCATCGCCACCTAAATGAGATTCTCATTCAAATGGGGGTTTGTATAACATCAGATCCTGGTGGGTAATTATCGTTAAAACTTATGAAGTGTAATAAACATACAAACCACATTTTCTAGTAATGATAGTACCATCAATTTTTCGATAGGTTGTTTTAATACCAGTGTACCACATGGGCGTAACACCTCATTAATAGGTTCCACCATCAATGCCTTGTTAATAATATATTCATCCACATAATACCAATTCTAAATCCAATATGTAAAATTCCATGGATGAATCCTAAAACAAATAATATATTCCATGATCAAAGAGTATATCTAGAGGGATGACTCACAATGGACATGAAAAACACAACCCAATACTATATGATGCTTGATCCAATGTTTTTTTCCTAAAAACTAGTGACTCTATGTACTGAGATCAAATGTATGGATTCAAAGTCCTCGTGAATGTATACATTGGATGCCACACCAAAAATGGAGTCTATAGCTTGAGATCTGAACTCGAAACACATAACTCTTTTTCCATAAAATAAAAACAACACTCACTGCAATAAAAAACATAAACTATAGGTATTAAGATGGAATTGTACCTTTAATACCAATCTGTAACACCCTGTCCCATCAGGGTCCGCTTGTCCGATGATAATATACATGTGACTACACCAAGCCACCCTTCAATAGGGCACATACTAGAGACTATTGCTATGTACACATTACACTCACATGAGAGCCATTAGCTGAAGGTACCTAGACACTCACAAACACACACAACTCTACAATACCATATAATTTTGATGTATATAATACAACTACTACCTAATTCATGCATACTTCTAAATCCAAAAATTAGTGTATAAAAAAATACAGGAAATCGTTAATGGCCAAATAAAATCCCACAAATACTCTAATTATGTAAAAACGTTTATAAATAAGGGATTACAATAAAATGTGACTCTTGTAATGGACCATCGTCTATATAGAAAAAATATAATCCCCATATTATCCTTTTCAAATGAGAACCACATTGAATAACTTGTCATCTACATAAGAAATGTCCCATGTGGGCGGAGCCCACATAGGAGTGAGTACACAAAACCCAATACGAAATCCCAATATCACCGAGAAGAAAATTTCATTTGTAGTAAACTCATCACAATATAGGTGAAATAGAATATGATACATAAAATATGACGTATAGACACATTTAGAGTAGATAAAAAGTCCAAAGAAAAGATAAAAAATATATTCCTAGCATAGGATTCATGCACTAAGGTTTAATATGACACTCATCTTGGAAAAACTAATTCGTGAGTCTGATGGAATAGATGGCGTCTATACATGATGTTGTGCTCGTTGGACATTACCTAATAAGTATTCATTCAATGTCCCAAGAGATCGATACACGTGTGGGGATCATAACCAATTCCTTGGGGTATACCAACAACCAAATCTGGGTTAACTCACTATGTAAGGGATTGAAACCCATGTAATGTTGGTTGTGATAATTTTGAGAACCCCACCTAGCACTGATGATGAAAGAGGATCTCACTATGACACTCAAAGAAGGACTCTGACATCTATATCAGAGATTTATTTTTCTCTTAGGGATAATAATCTTATAAAATGTATGAAATTCCATAAAAAACCATCTGGGAATGGATTGAGGGAATGAACCAAAACATAACATCTATTTAGAGTAGAGGAAAATGTATTGAAACCATATTTGAAGAAGTAAAATGTGTGTACTAGATGTAAATGGTGGGTCCCTTCAGCATCTAGTGACCCACGAATCATAGACAACGTCAATTTTTATTCTCATGTTAATCTGGCCATGTCCATGAAACTAGCACAATTTTTGTGCTATTTTTGTAAAATTCCATGTCTGAGTACGTGGCTTAGCCCATGTTCTCTGACCATGTTTTGTACATGAATGCATCCATGATTGTGTATTGTATGGGATAAAAATTGAACCATCATGTAAGGTTTTGATGGTGTGTAAGACATGTCACATGGTGTGCAATTCATTCCTTCTCTATAGAATCCCTAACATTGCAAGAATGTATCACAAGACGTTTTATTTTGGATTACAAACCTTTCAACCCAGTGTTTCTAGAAATCCTCTGTTCCTGTTCGAATATTCCAACACATTTACCACCTCCGGTTCCACTACCAAACCAACCCAGATATCATAGATCATATCTTCTGATTCCTCACTACTACCTTCTCAATAGAAACTATTCCTTGATACAGATATGTATAAACCATTAGGCCACAACATTATCACATGTCGAAAAACTGATAAATTTGAATCCCCCAATTTGAACTGATTTATCATCACTCATCATCAATCCTCGTATTCACATTATCGATTGCATATGTATCTAAATTATATATTTATTTCACCGAATAATGGTAATACAACAATCATGTACTGGGTATTCCTCAAAATTTGGCCCAAACGAATATCCCATGATGAATTTATGAAGAATAATTTGAGAAATCTATAACACACAAAAATGAATAACTCACTCTAGATAATTTTAGTTTTAGACATTTTCATTAGAAGATGAATTAATAGATATAAACAATCATAAATAGTATTATCCAATCATTGGATAAATCCAAACCGCGTAAGAAATATGGATAATCCTAAAATAAATTCACTAGTTGACTAATTCATTGTTATCATAGGATAACCAATTATGGAAAAATCCAATTAAATAAAATTCCCTACCTCGGGGTGGATTTATAATAAATGAGGAAAAAAACTGCATCATATTCATTGGCAAGATCCTTGATTTCCATTTTATTGGAGCATACTTGATCGGTTGTCACTGTTTTTCAAATCCTCCTCTATTGATCTATGTAAATACTCATGTTTATGTGGATTAACTGAATAATTGTTCATAATAATATTTAAATAGTGGAATTTAAACTCACTAGATCACTAAAAAAATAAATAAATTAACTTATTAATTCATTCATTTTATGAATGAAACTATGTAATCAAATTTGGATGATCCTGATAATGATTTTGTCATTATTAGGGTGAAACAAATGCTATATATTCAACTAAGGCCTCATATTTATAATTAGACACCCCATTTGAGATTTATTCATTCTTTTTTATTATATTATCATTTGATTTTAATTAATATATTTAGTATATTTCTAAAATCATTTCTGGACTGAAAGAGCTCCAAATTCATGTCTCGTCTCAGTACATGGTCTAAAAAATAGTATGATACATATCAGATGAATTTAAAAATTATAAAAATATAGGTTACACTAACATTGTTGTTATCTATAAAAATATTATCTTAATTATATCATATTAAAATTTTAATATTTCAAAATTAAATTTTTGTATGAAATCATAAACTATAATTAAAACGATTTACAATATAATAATAAATTATTAAATATTAATCATTACCTTTATTATTTCATATCATTTATGAGATAAATTATTTTAATATCATCATCAATAATAAAATGTTTGCAACAATAAAAATTCCAAGCCCATAAGAAGGATTTTTTTTAAATACTACTCTAAAAAGTAAATGATCATAATAGTCATTTTGTAAAAACAATTGAATCACATTCATAATAAAAATGTGAGATATTTTCATTATATATATATATATATAGTGTCATAAATCGTATTCATCCATACTAAATAATTTTATTCTTTCTAATAATCCTATGTAATATTAATTTTTTTATGAAAATATATCAATGGTTGGATTTTGTTTGTTATTATATGTGGAGGAAACAATAAAAAATACCATTTAAAAGAATTAATATATTATAATAAAAAGGTTCCTCATACCCTATTGAGTTTATATTTTCTTTATTAGACTACCCATCTCTTTAATGATAATATGATGTTTTAAGGCTAATATGTATTTCCAATTTTTTAAATAATTCTATAAATCCTCTTTGTAAAACTAGTATCCCCATCAGATACAATTGATAGGTGTTCAACATATATCCTTACCACTTCCCATATATAGAAATATATATATATATATATCATTACAATGTTTTCAGGGGAGAAATATTCATTGATGTTAATATTAATTGAAAATTATTTTAGATGAATGATTAATCCCAAATTACATTGAGATATTTTAAAAATATAAAGGTCATAATACTATTTTTTATTATATTTCCCATTTCCATATAGGTATTTGTAATGGTTTCACTTTACTTTTTAATTTTTTCTATAGTGGAATAAATGTTTGACATAATAGACATCATGATATAAATATCTTATTTTCCATCATTATTTTATCATGCAAGAAGTTTTTATTCACATATATATACATCATTGTTCAACATGTATGGATTTAGAATATTGATCTATCTATATCATATGGAATATATTTATTTTTCTATGTATATATGGGACACCTATCTTTGTTCCAAAATTTATATGTCTATGATTAGGAATGTTGTACTCATAAATGGTTTGTACCTTTTTTTGTAGGTCTACATATTCTTTCATGGGTTCAATTGCCCTTAAATGAATTTATGATCGATTAGTAACATGGGAAAAGAGAGTATTTATCTTATCCCATTATTAATTCAATATTCACCATATGTAAATCCATGAGTATTGGTTCATTTTCATTCTTTGTCATATATAGAGTGGCATGATATTTTCTAATCATATCATCAACCACAATGTTTTAATATGTGTGACGGTAATGTATCATTAATTCATAGTATTTTATTAACTAAAAACATATCCATTGGTTCATTTTTAACTTCTTATATGAGATTATATATATGAACAACCTATGGTCAGTGTATATATCACACTTCTCAATATAAATTTAATTAAAAAAATTTCAATGCAATGATCATCTCTATTAATTATGAATCATGAATGTAGTTATTTTCACATGAGTGTTTAATTGATTTCTGAAATAATATATTACTACATAATTTTATATTTAGAATCCTATCAATCCATTTAATAATTTCTCACTTTAAATTAAAATCCTTCACCATTATAGGGTTATGTAATAACAGGTGTGTTGGCCAATCTTCTCATTAAATCCAAGAAGATTTATCACATTCTTTCATTTATAAGAAAATCATTCCATTACATTTAAACCTATTTGATGTGCTTTTTATCTTTGAAGAATTTCATAAATTTAGTTGATAATAACCAAATAAACCATTAAATCGGGGGATTTTATATATAGTGTTTAGTCTTATCCATTGCTCAATAACCATAATCTATTGAAAAATTTATAGTCATAACCACTCTATTGTTTATATGACCAAATAATGATTCTTTTTAAAGAGAGAAATAACTATTTTTTAGTTTCGAATATTAGATATACTTCCTCTAATAATTCAACATAGTGCATAAGTGAATTTCATGGTCTTCCTTATGTTTGGAAAAAATAATGAGATCATCTATAAATACTACAAAAAATTGATCCTGGTAATCTCTAAATAAATTATTCCTAAGATCCATTATATATTAAGAATTGGATATTCTAAAAATTATCACAATACTCTTATTTTTTTAGTTCCTTTTATATTATGATGTGTTTGTAATATGCTCCCTTTTGTTCCTTAGTTTATCATATCCAAACAGGAGGTCAGTATTTGAGAAAATTTGAGCACCACATGGTTTATAGAATAAGTCATAAATATATGTTAGTGAAAACGTTTTTAATATTTTTTGGTTGACCTAATAGTAATTGATGAACCATTTCATTAATAAAAAACTCTTTATAATAAATTGGACTTGACTACCACAAGGTGAAAAATAAGGGAATATAAAATCAAAATCAATGTTATGTTTTAATTACATCTTCAAATCCCCAAATTTAGAGAAATCCATTCTATAGGGAGTATAAACTATATTCAATGACAAGAGGATGAGTTTAATTTGGTATTTGAAATAACGTTCTTGGGGAAGACCCATAATTTCATCTTGAAATACATCAAAAATATTCTTGAATAGTAGGATCACTCTCAATATTGACTTCCTCCACAATAATATGTGCTAGGAACCACTTTTTCACTATATCATGACCAATATTATAGAATAATCTTCCATATAATTTTTAGTATCATCCTTTAATATTACTTTATAACCAAAGGATTATGGATTTGTAAGTGAATATACATTTATTTTAAATTAATATTATAATTATATAATAAATTCCATTCCATACACAGTTATATGTAAAATTTAATTATTTGGATATGAAGAATAAATTTTTTTATTTCATTTCCCAAAAATATCATTTAAATGGTATTTTTAAACCATTTTAGCATTTATCATGATATAATGTTTTATTATGGATAGATAAATATTTAATGAATCATGCGGTGAATCCATATTCTATAGAAACATATATGGTATAATTGAATTAAACTGACTAGAATCAAATAAGGATGTAATTTTTATTTAGTGCATAATGACTATACCTTTCTATAATTATTTATTATTATCATCTTATATAGTATTGATTCATATACCCTCTAATTACCTACTATTTTCAAATTATACTACAACTCACTTCCATCATTAAAAAAATATTCTTGGAATTGATTCATATAATTCACATATTCCTATAATTTGAAGAAATGAAGATCTTATTAAGCATTAGTTGGGGCCTTTTTCTCCTCAGTGGTGTTATTCAGCCTCTCTCTATTACATTAGTAGTCACAATAAAAGCATACTATTTTAATATTTTTTTTAACAATTTCAATAAACATTAGGGAAATTACACATGTGTTTTGTACAACCTTTCTTACAAGGGGTTCATTAGACATTCATAACCACATGATATTGTTCATTAGGGACTCCATGATAATATCTTTTTTTTTGTTTTCCAGAATCATATTGGTCACCATTATCAATTTCAACTATAATCGCACATTATATAACATCATTATATAATCTTAATAAATATACAAATAATTAATTGTATTTTATATGTATTAATCCCCAAAATAATTAATCAACGTTATTTTCATGTCTAAAGATATACTTTGGGGTGTACCTTTTTAGTCTCATAAAATTTTCATTGTATGATACAATTGGATTATCTTCTGTTTTTCATTTCTAATAATGAGTCCTAGAGGGTCACACACAATGTATATCTTTATATATGAGAATAATACAATTAATTAATTAAATATTTTATATTATTCTTTATTATAAATTTTTTTTAATAAATATTATTCACATATGTGGGTTATTAATTATTCATTCATGTTAAATTGCATATAAATATTTATCTTATTTTTGTTATATATAATAATTATTTTTTCTTAGTGAATAATGTAGTGATATTTATATAATAAATAAATAGACATTATTCATGGGTTCATAAATATTACAGAGGAATGGAAGACCAAGTGTTTCGGTTCGATGAGAATAATATTTAATTAATATTATTTAATTCAATAATATTTTACTATAACTCAATAGTTTAGAGAATATCGAGATATAATGAAATTACTCTTATTATTTAACATCGGGTTTCTCTATGATTAAATAAACAATTAAGGATACATATAAATTTTTTTTATATTAACCGCAGTGATATATAAACCCGGTAATACTATTTTCTCATTAAGACAATTCATTTGTCTTGGTTGTGCACAATGAATTTAGATAAACCACTCAAGACTAGAGGGCTCCCTTCTCCAAGAATATTCTAAATAATGGATAAGAGTCATCTTATACTGGATCAAGGAGAACACTTTGTAAGTGGTTCTCAAAGAGATCAAAGGTAGATGATGCAAGAAAATAAATCTTCCATGTTATCACCTCAAGATTCTTTTATCGATGTCTAGATATACATGAAACATGTATGGATCACCAATAGAGTAAATATACACTAGGTTTATCCAATAGAATGATGATGGACCCTTACATCTATCAAGAGACTCGTCAATAATGGAAGAATTATTTAATGGTAAATCATTATTTAATTAATTTTATATTAATTAATATATGATGATCTTATCTCTTGGTTCTTGTGTAATTTATCATTTTCTATTTCTTTTTCTGAGGTATTTGGATAATGATCTTCATCATCGTATAGGTCTCATTATTATCATCAATTAGAGAATGAATAAATGTTGGGAACCACGCTTCGCATGCTGCTACTACGCCGAGAACCTACAAGTGGTGTTAGTGGGGTCACAAAATTATTTATATTTATTTAGAATTCTTTGGTGATTTACACATTCTAATATATTTTTTCAATTCATGTTTAAAAATTATTTTAATCCAAATTGTGATATATTCTTTTTCCCCAATCCCTTCTCTTAAATCTAATTGAAATTATTGTTTTTTCCATTAAAATAAAATTTAAGAACTCTTCTAGAGGTGAAAAGGTTTAACGCCATATAACAACAGACTACATATCGTGTAATCACGTTCAATGCATAATAATATTTTTGGAAATTGATTCAATATTATTCATTGATTTTTTAAATTAATTACAAAACTATTAAACTATGTGTTGACCAGAATTTAATAGTTCATGGTCAACAAGGCTACAAACCATGTATCCAACAAACATGATAAGTAGTACCTTTGAGTCTTATATGGGCCCATATTCCATACATGGATGACCTGACTAGTGACCATGTAACATAGATTTCTCAAAAAGTGTATCCCATTGAACACATAGTGTACTCCAAATTTTATGAGTCACATATTACACGTTGATTCCTTAGGCATACATCTCAGATATTGGTGGAGAGAACACACGTCATGTAGATCAGAGCTACATGCCCTTTACTAATACCAAGATACACATATTTAAAACATATATATATATATATTTCTATTAAATCCTCGGGACATGTAATTTTGTATGTTTTTTAAGATATGACACACCAAGTGATAGGTTTTAATAAAAATGAATATTTAAATTTTTAATTAATATTTGCATAATGTTCAGTGAAATATATAATGTAAGAGTTGTATTGTAAGTTTTTTACTATATATACATTGAAGCATAACATGTGACCGAAAAAATAGAATTCATGTAATCTTTTGTAAAGTACATAATTTTGTACATGAAATATGTCAGAATATTAAAAATGTATATGAGAATAATAGATGTTGGGATGATTTGTAAGAGTATTCACCATATTTACTCCAAGGTACACATGTTTAAGAAGTTAACTATAAATGAATTTATATAATTTGAATAAAATTTTAATGAATGGAATTCTCAACGAAATTAGGATTATAATTAAGATAAAATGGTCGTAAAATTATGGATAAGAAGTAATCGATTCGAGTGTGATTTTACTTAATTAAGAACTATTAACATTCCAATGATATTTCTATTAAATTCATAATTCGTTTTATGCATGTGAATGGTCATGAGCTAGACCAAACCTTTTGTATTTGATTGTTATTATTTAATTTTTTATAATTTCAATTGTTGGAATGTGTGCTTTATCTCCTTTCATTATGTAGGACCTTTATTCCCATCGTTTATTTTACGTATAACCACTTTTACCCTAAAATTTGTGTGAGTAAATACATATGTAATGGATGGAGATCCCATGCTAGTGGAGGTAGTTCAGGAATGGATTCAACGCGAAACCAATCCAAGTATATACATAGGTGGACATGTATAAACATTCCACCCAAACCTAATTTTGATCACGGAGTTTTCCCCAAGATGAACGGTTAGATAATCAAATTATAGATAAAATAACCACTAATAAGATATCATTATCATTAAACTTAATTATTTTATTTATATCAGTTTCATTGTTATTTCATTATGTATATCTTATCACAATCACATAATTAAGGAATTAAAAAGCATGTATGATATCACTAAAATAAACCATCTTACGCATATATTTTATCTAACACATTGTTAATCACTTAAGTAGATCCATATAATATTAATGAGCATGTGATAAATATATTAATTTTAAATTTATTAATAATAATATAAAATTCTATAATGAAATATTTTAAATCAATATATATTTCTGTTAATTTTTTTAAAGTTGAACCATACTTCAAAGTGGTTGACCAACCCATATTTTAGTGATTTCAAATACTATGTAATTTTAACATCATTTTTTGGGTTGAATTGTTTTATTTCACATCAAAAGATGACTGAAAATGAAGGACTTGAAGTATTTGGGAGGCATTTATTGAGGAAATCCAATTATGTATTCTAGTATTGGGGAGTACACTGAGCATATCAAGGAACTCTTAGTTAACGTAGTTGGCATTGGGAATTCCTACCATAAACCATTCATGTTTCTTGACAAACCAATTTTAGTGTAATGAAAAGGGTAATATGAATTGTTTTTTCTAGAATATAGAAGAAATTTTTATTTTAAAGCCATTTGTATGGGATATAAGGTTTCAAAAATAGTGGGAGACAACTAAATATAATATTAATTTATTTGTATAAATTTTATTAGAAAAAGTACAAAAATTATCCTTATATAATTTTGTAGAAATGAAAAATATTATATAAAACATTTCATTTTGATCCATACTTGAGAATAATAACATATCACTAGTACAAATTTACAAGAATGGAAAAAGAACCTACGTGTCACCCTTCTCCTTAAAAAAATAAATTTTTTAGAAGAAACATTTTTATTTGTTCCTGATAATGAGTCAAGTGTTGACGAGATATATCTATATTAGAAACATCTTAGTGATGTTATAGATATCCAATTCTGAATTTTATCATCCATGTCAATTAATATTTTAATGAAACATGAGGAAATGGATGCATATAACATGATGTCTCTTGATCCAAATCTCTATCAAGAGAATGTAAGAAAAAATAGGTATGCGATCTACAATTATTTGTTTACATTTTATCATAGAGAGTATTTTCTATCTATACCTCATGTTATAAATATTATTGGATACATTTATTGCATCGATATCATAGGGATTAAATACCTAGATGATTTGGGTACATATCTCGTACATTCATCATTTACCAAGACCTTATCAAGATTCATTGTTATTATCAACATGAAAATTAATTAGAATAGTCTTTTAGGACATCATATATTGATTCACCAAGTGGATAAGGGAATTGCACCTGAAAAACCCACATTACATAAGGTTAATAAGAAAATGAAGAATAATGAAAATGGGACCAAGACTAATAATTAGTCAAACTCTCCCAAGAACCATTCTTATGAATAGAAGACTATCTAGAGGAAGGGTAAGGAATATGATGTAATTTTATATTCATGTGATATATGGGGCCACTGGAATAGGAACTGCACTCACAAGCTAGTGGAATCTAATGGTGTTTTCATTACTGATTGTAATCATTCAATTTCTACACATTAGGTACTAGAGAAATATTTAGGGGATCACAATCATTTCCAAATGTTGGAACCATGTAGATTACAAATGATTTCTCAAGAATAGGGGAATCTGACAGCTGCTAATGGTATGAGGCTGACTACTCTGGCAAATGTTGACGACCACCTCTCATTAATAGAAAAAAATATTATGTTTTTGGAATGATATCATTATGTACATATAGTCACCGAATTTTTTTTTTCTTACCTATACAATTATGGGTTTATTTTCAAATTTAGAAATAATTTTTTTCCTTTTATAAAGACTGGAAATGTTATGGAATGATGTATTCAAATAAGATTATTTATGTACTAAATTAAAAATAAAAATTGTTGAAAATTGATAATGATCATGTTCATATAACTCATACACCACCGAACATTATCATCACTGTCTTGGTAATATATACTAGAATACCTTGAAAAGGTGATTTTAATAAGGCCATTTAGACCTTTTGAAGATAAAACCAACTGAAATATTACATTCATCTTTATAAGAAAAAATTACTAGACCACCATTATGTGTATAGGGTGAAAGGGACACAAAGAATCTAGGATTGGGACACACCGATGTGTGTAGACCATTTCAAATAGAATATAGAGGGGGATATTAATACATCATAAATTTTACAGATGAATTCAGTAGTAATTTTTTTACCTACTTGATTATGTATAAGTATTAGTCCACTGAGAAATTCAAGTAATTCTATAATGATGTAGGTAATAAACTTGTTAAGAAGATAAATAAGATATTATCAGAGAGAGGTGGTGAAAATATTATCAAAGAGTTCATCAACATTTTTCGGGAGTTTGGGATTCAATCGCATCTCACACCACCTTCTAAACTATAATGGAATAGTGTTAGTGAATTGAGGAACCATACCATGTTAGACATGGAATGGTCTATGATGAGTCATGAAATTATTCTACTATTATTTTAGGGATATGCATTAAAAACCGTGACATGCACATTAAATTGAGTTACAACTAAGGGGAAAAATAGAATTCCCTTTGAGCTATGGAGTGGAAGGAAACCCATTTTGTCTCAAACACGTATATGGTACAGTGATGAGTTTGTTAAGTTATTAAAGGGCAAAAAACAAGAAACATGGGTCATAAAGTGTTTAATTATATTTTATCCCCTGGAAATAAGAGAATAATAACTAAAAACCCATCATTTTAGAAATTGATTATCGGCAGATGATATACCTTTCATGAGAGGGACAAAATCATCTAAATGTATAGTTGGTGAAGGATTTAATTCAGATAAGTTCATGATATAGATATGAAATATTTGTAATATTAATATATTCCATAAATCCCCAGGTAATACGTAGTTCTTGAAACCCAAATACTATGTTGGAGCGTAAGTGAGGTAAGAGAAATTGAGAGATATGAATTTCTAGTCACTAAGGATGGTGAATCATTATTGGTTGAAAATGATCATCCTCAATTATATAAGGATGAAATAGAAACCTTAGAATATACATGATGCAAATAAGACATGAGTTTTGATATGGATAATATGTTTTAGAACCATGTTTGGGTTCTAGTTCCTGCCCCAGTTGATGTAAATCCTATTAGGTTCAATGGGTATTGAAGAGGAAAATGGACAAGGAAGGTAAATATATACCTATTACATATGAATAATGGCTAATGGATTTAAAAAACACCAAGAAATTGAATATGATGAAACCTTGTTTCCAATTTCCAGGCATTAAACCATTTAAAGTATACTTACTATACTTTCTTACAATGACTATACTATTCAGAAGATGGATGTTAAAACTACATTCCTTAATGGGAACCTTATGGAATATGTCTATATGACATAACTAGAAGTGATTTTGACTACAGGTGATTACAAAATGATTTCCAAGTTACAATGATCTATTTATGGACTTAAGTCGGTATACAGGTCAAGGAAAATTCGATTTACAAATTCATAAAAGAATTTTGTTTCCTTAAGAAAGAATCTGAGTCATGTGTTTACAAGTGGTTTAGTGAAAACGAATTCAATATCTCATTAAAATACTTCGATGACATATTACTCATTATAAGTTAAATACCATTTTTACAATTAGATAAAAACTAGTTAATCATGGGTATCTAAATGATGCAAATAGGAGAACTAATATATATTTCAGGGTTCAGTATCACTTGTCAAAGATCCAATAGGGTTATTAGACTATGTCCAAGTACATATGTCAGCCTGATACTAGTGAGATTTAGCATGGAACAATCCAAGATGGGCTTGGTTCCAGAGTCACATGGTTTAAATATTTCAATGAAAATGTGTCCTCAGACACATCATGGCAATGAGATATTTCATTAGATCACATACAATTCTTCGATATGATCAATCAATTATGTACTATTATGTACTAGACATGATGTTTCCAATGAATTGATAATTGTAGTTATATATTAGGAATATTGTGATAAAAACATTATATGGATGTTAAGGACATGCTTAAGTATCTAAGAATATCTAAGGATATGTTCCTGGTGTATGGAAGATATGATGAGCTAGACATTCGGGGTCATAATAATGCAAGTTTCTTGAAAATTAAAAATTATCTGCAAAAAAAATCTGGACATGTGTTCAATTGAAATGGAGGAAGTTTTTTATGGAGGAATTAAAAGATTCCAGTGGTAACTAATTATACAATGGAGTATGATTAATTATAAGATTCTAATGCAGCCATGAAAACCCTATGGATTCAGATCTTTTTTTAAGAGAATGTGGGGTACATTGATGTAAAGACTCTATCACATTGTATTGCCTTAATATTGAATTGTTGGGTCTTGAAAATTATATTAGGTAACCCCAAAAAACAAATAACATACTCAAGAAGTATCAAATATTGATGGATTTCTATCTGAGGGGACTTGTTGTTGTATGCAAAGTACCCACATAAGAGAGCATGGAATACCAATGACTAATGGAATATCCCAGTAAAATCATGAGTATCTTGTGAGAGATAGAAGACTGAAGGGTGTTTGCAGTTGTCTCTAGTTCAAGTGGGATGCTATTAGAGTTTCTCCCAAGAACCATCATTTTTGTAATTTATGATAATCTGGTTTTCATTGTTTTTAAAATTAATTAACTACTTATCACATCATCGTTGTTATTCTTTGACAAGGTATATGATAATGTCCTAAGAGTAGATGTCGAATTAAAAGGTCATTGTTGTTCCATGCTATGATGAGAACTCTGATGTTCTACAATAACATTCATGAATATTTATTCTATAACCTGATGATATCATTTAAGGGACAAAAATTATATAGGATATTTGTGGTGGATACTCATAGGACATGGAGGTACATTCTCATTGTATACACCCTGGGTAATATCCAGTAGGATAGTTGTCCGAATGAGACCTACTATTAGAAAATCCACATTTATTTGTGTCATTGGATGTTCCTATATTAGGATAAGTGTATTTTTACTTAGAAATTAAGCTTATTGTTAATTAGTATTATGATTTTCAATATTATATATATTGACCAAATCCATGATGACATATGTTTGTGGTGAGTATGGTATGTTGAGTGCATAAAGAGAAATATTGCTTTGATGAATAAAGAGAGAAAGGATTTGTCCCTCCCTTTTATTAACCAAAGTTGATATCTACTGTACTTTTATGGAAATGATATAACCTAAATAAATACAAATACACGGTTTACTAAAGGAATGTTCATTTTATTGGATTTTAAAGAATTCATAATTAAGTTTAGTAGTTTGTGGAATAAGAATGCAACCTTCTTGATTAGAGATATCAATATAAAAGGATTATATTACATAATAAGCATACATGTGAGGATACATGTCATTGGGCATTAAAATATTTTTATTTGGGTGTCTGGGCGTATTTCTAGTCATATTCCATGTGCTTTAGGCTACTGTACCTAATTCTGTAGATTTAGATTCCTACAGGGTAACACACTACGTGTTTCAAGAATCTATGTTATATTATATATATTATTATTTATTATTAGATAGGTTGAGTAAATTTTTTTATGTATGTGGTATAATAATTATTATTGTAAATTATATGGAATGTAAATATTTATTTATTATTTATTAAATATAATCAGTATTTATTTTTTTTGAATAATGCATTTATATTTATTTAATAATCATATAGTAGTTATTCAATGTTTGATAAATATTATAGAGGAATGGAGGAATATTTTTTAGGTCCGGTGAGAAATTATAAATATTGAATATTATTAGATAGTATAATATTTAATTACAATTCACAAGTTCAGTGCATGTTGATAAATTATGGTATTATTATTATTATTTGACAAGGAGTTTCTCTAAAACTAATAATTGATTTAGGTCACTTATGGATTTATTTTATTTTAACCCTATAAATATTTAAAACTAGTTATGAAATTTTCTCATTACGTCAATTCACCTATCTTGGTTGGGAATAATGGATTTGGGGAAACCTCTCAATATATAAATTCTCCATTTTCCAAGAATTCTCCAAAGAATAGAGACCAATCACCCTATACTGGATAAAAGAGAAATATTTGGATGTGAATCTTTAAGCCCTCAAAGGAAGACAACACAAGCATAGTGATATTTCATTCTACAACCTTTAGATTTCTTTGGAAAATTGTAGAGAGTTTTTGAAATAACCTTGATCGCTACTAAAAGAAATCTACACTTGATTTCAACAATTCTAAAATGGTGGACCACTGATCTGTCCTAATATTCATCAAAAGATAATGAATTATTCAAAGTTTTTTCATTATTTTATTAAATTAATTGTTAATAATTTGGTTTTAAACACTCTATTTATTTCAATGTATTTGTTAATTGCCTATTTCATTGACCAAATTCCATGGATCATGATGTTTATCATCTTATAGATATCAGTTTCATTATTGATTATAAAAAATTAAAATTCACTCACCCCCAATGCACACTTCCCCTCCAACAAGAACCAATACTCCAAATGATATTATATAGTTATTTTACTTCATCTTCAAGATAATAAAAAACCAAAACAACCTCTCATGCTTCACACATTAAAGGATATAAAATATCTTCTCCACTTCATTAATCCATTGCTAAAAATTAAAATTATTTAATCTAACTATAATGGATGGTGGATTCTGAAAAATAACATATTCAATTTGAAGCTACTAACTTCATAGTTAATTTCAATGATCCACATTATATATGATATTATACTCATTCTAAGAGGTTTGAGTGATAATTTTCTTGTTATTTTGACCAAAACATCTTGAATAAATTGTAAAATCACCACATTTTCCATTGAATCTATAATTATATTAGTTCTACATTGTGCATAAATTATTGTGTTAGAGGATAATTCTTGGTGATAATACTTAAATGAGAAAAAAGTATAATGTATAAAATAATTTTGATAGAATAAATTACTCAAATGGCAAACTATTTTCTTTTTTAACAGCTCCCTAAGTTTCAATATAGTTTATACATGATTATTTCAATACTATCATTTCAAAAAACATTCTAGATAAAATTAATAACAAAACCAGCATAATGGTTCATAAATTTATTAATTATACTAAGAATATCCACTATGATTATAAAACATGATGTGATGTTAGTTCCAATTCATTGTCCTCCAGAATGATGATCGATATACAATCGACCAATTTTTTTGAATTACTACAACAATGATTCGGTTGTGATAGAATCATACAATCATTTATTATATAAACTGTGATGTATTTGAAGTAAACCAATAATCACTTTTTTATGATTTAATTGGATGATACCCTATACTTTGGCATATTCTAATATATGGCCCCAAAATTAAACAATGCTTATTCTTGTGATAAGTCAATAATTTGACATTAATTCACATCGAGGATATTTTCAGTTTTAGAGATTTAGAGAATTATGTGATAACTGATATATAAAATATTGAATATTAAAAGTAGAACTTTCTACTAAATATAAATTTTATAATAAACCAAAAAATATTCAAAAATAAACATGACATCGATTCATGTTTTATCATCATTCCTTTTCCATAATCCCATCCATGACTCTTTTCTTCTTTATGTCTGGAGAAAAACATTTAAAAACATGGGATGAGAATAAAAAATCTCATAATGGGATACGTAATGAAAGAAAACTGTTATTCTTGGGATAAAATGAATAAAATGAATACTTTATCATAAGTAATACTTTTCACATTAACGATATAGTAAATATACATCATATAATATAAGGTCATTTATTATACTTTTTATAACCAAAAGACTACCATTAATCAAATATTAAGAATCATGTGTCATAAAAAGGTAACTTGGTACATAAACATACTTAAATGGAATAACCATACGGCCGACTTCCACACATATCACTAAATTCAATACCCACACGGCTGACATATATACACAATTAATTGGAGGTTATAACTTAACCACCCATCCTTGGTTTGTCACGGAACTACCCATCATATGTTTTACCACATAACAAATTGTCATTGTTTTATCATGTAACCACCCATACAACATCCAATTACTATTATATAATCATAACACATAAAATATTTCATATATCAACATGTCACTAATAAAATTTCATTGGCAATCAGAAGAAATCATTTCAAGAGATTAAAATAATTAATCCATTTGAAAAACAATTTTCAATACCAAAACAAACAATAAGGGATTAAGGGATTTATTTTACCTATGAAACATTAATACTTAAGTGGAAGGAAAATATAAAATAATTGATATGGTCATGGAGAGGTCGTCGTGACTAAATATGTTAAAAAACATTCCTTTTGTTGTTTGGTAAAACTCTTCAGAGAAAAAATATTCCATACTAATGAAATTAAAATTTTATGGGGTTTATTATACACCATATAATATAAGGATGTGTATATTACCAAAATATGCCTCAATTAATTTAGATTGAGACAAAGTCCCTTGCCTTGTGCATGTTTCATCAAATATGTTCCTAGTTCAGCAGGAATAATAATCATAATTAATATACTATTTTCTTCAAATCGAATTTAAATTTTATTATTATTTTTACATAACTTATTACCACTTTAAAAAATTACCAAATTATTAATGTTAATATGAGTCATTTTGTCAATATAGGGTACTTGAGTAAAAAATTATTTGTTTTCATATAAATTGTACATGTAGTCAAAAATTAATCATCTCTAGAATGATACAAATGTTTCAAATACCATATATATTCTTTATATTTGTATTTATAATATTCTATAACATTTATAGATAATAAATTAAATGCACCCTCCATGGAGATGGTAGGTCGTATGTACGCATTAACCCTACATTCATTTATTATTCACACTAAAAGAATAATAATAAAATGATATAAATGTATATTATAATACTGGTATGATATATATTTCAGGTATGTCTCATAGGTTTAACAAACACATCCTCTATATGATCCATGTAAATCATGAATGAGTAATATCACATTGAGGGAGCAGTAGTCCGCACTTCCTGAAAGAAAATTATCATATTTTCACATAATAGAAAGAATAATGGAATGAATTTAAAATAATTACTAAATCATAGAGAAAATATAAATATAATATTAATCATATATAAATATAGTTACATTATAATGTACACCAAGAGAGCTGGTAGGAGAAAATCGAACAATCATCATTTCGTGATGCAACAGTTGTCTGTATATAAAAACAATATGTTTGTATTAATTAGATGGTGGTGTTTGTAAGTGTAGTTAAAATCATTCTAAAAAATAAATCCAAGTATATTTAGGATTTGGGGATTTTTATGTAATCAAGTAGTAATAATATAATAGGGTGTGAAGTAGAGAAATAATGGAAATGTACTTTAGAGTAGACGTCACCTCTTAAAACTAGTACCTCCCATTGATTTGAGCCAAGGATTTGATGAATTTTTTAATAACCAACAATAAATTTATTGGAGTAATGGAGGGATATTGGAGGCTTAATTGAGTATATGTTGGATGAGCCAAGGGGCTTTAGTGGTGTTATTAAGAGGGAAGAGTTGGTGGCCTTTTACAAGAGGCAGTTGGGGGATATAAAGAATATCTTGAAATATTATTTTATTATAAATTATTTTTTAGTTTCAAACTATCACAATGTCATTTGTTTCATTGATAAGTTTATTTTGGGTATAAAACCTCTCAAAATATTGGTTTTAGAGAAACTTATCTCAAAAAATTAACCATATCGTTTAGCATTAACCATTAGTTAAAAACATTAACTCTTACCATGCCTTCTATCACTTTCAAAATATATGGTAACAATATTTTCTATAAGATGATAAAAGAACCATAAGTGGAAAATTAATGTCATATTTAACAATATATAAGTTAGTTGGCCGAATCATAAATGTTTTTTACAATTATATCATTTAATAAAATTTTATTTGTTTTAAAAACTAATTTATGTCAATTTTTATTCTATTAATATAATGACATTTTTTTAAAATCCATTAAAACATTATTATTTAAAACAAACATCATTAATTCAAATATAAAAAGTCATAATAATCTATAAAAATATTTTATGCCATAAAAAGTTTCAATATAAATTTATTTTAATTTTAATAATCTCATTTAATTAAATCTCTCATTAATAAGTTAATCACTATATACGTATTGTATCCTTAATTTATTTATTTATTTGATGTATAATAATTATAAATAAAATAAATTGATTTCAAAAATATTTTTAGATTTATGATGACTATTCATATATTAAAATGTCAGTGATATAGACCCATACTAATTATTTTTACTAAATGATACATGTTTATGTTATAAATCCTTTTACATTAAATTAATTAATATAGCATGACATTATCACTCCCATGTGGATCAATGGGTTTCGAAAATATACCCAATTATTCCAATGGTAATAAATATCTCATCTAATAGGATTATGACATGTATTAAAGTAGATTTATAATGTTATTTTATTATTATTACCCTTATTTACCAGATTTACCCTTTAACCATGATAAATAAAATAATTAATGATGTTGATGTTCATAGTGTCCATAAATAAATAGTGTTTGTTTGCACAATTTTATCCTTATGATTAAAAATATTAAATAGATTTTTAAAAATTCAAAACACATAATATGCAATGATTAATTTTAAATTAATTCATATTGTCAAAACCAAAAAGCATGTTTTTAAAAAGAAAAAACTTCCAAAATATTTACAAGTGTTTATGTCCAATTTTATTGTGAAATTACATCCAATAACCAACATTGGATTAAATGATAAAAACATAGTGTAATTTTATTTTAAAACTACTCAAAGAGACAATCTAAATATATAAAAAAATTATATGAAAAAGAAGATTTGAATTAAAATGTAGTATTTTTTACTATTTATTAAAAATTAACCTTATCATAAAAATAACAAAATATTAATCAAAAGTAAATTTTGAGTTACGACTTCTATAGAATAATTTTATTTAGTAAAATAGAACATATAAAATTCACAAAAACAATATTTAAATAGGGTTCTCCTACATAAGGTGGAAATACAACATTTTAAAAATATTAGAGTATTTCATGATTAAAATTGGATTCAATCATATTTTATGCCTCTAAAATATAGTGGATAAATATAATTTTTTTCACAACAATGTTTAATAAAAATTTATTTATTTATGTTCATTCATGCCAATATAACAACTTGGAATTAACTACCATTTAATATAATAATATCATTATTCTATTATTTTTCATTATAACTCAATTTTGTGTGAATCATAAGATTTTAAAGAAACCTATTGTTGGGTGTTGAGTATGTTATCAAAAAATGTGTTATATTTAACGTAAATTAATATCTTATTCATAAATATTAATAGATATGAATACTAATATTTTTATAAATACCTGGGTCATTATATCCTTCCCCCTTTTTGGAAATTGCGTCCTCACAATTTTAAAATTGGGATCAGAAGCATAATTGAAAATCCCACATGTGAAAATGTGTCAATTTAAATATCACTTTTAAATAAATAATGATAAGTAAAATGGTAACTTTAGATAACAAATTCTGGGGTTCCATGTAGAAAAAAATTGATATGGAAGAAAACTAACCATCAAGATCTGATGGAGAGTGATAGAAATCCTGATCAAGAAAAATATAACTACCAGAAAAGCATAAACATGTGATTGGTTAAATGGTCTTTGATTCCCCCATAAAAAAATAAACTAAAAATGTTTTTTATGTTTATTTTCATAAATTTGAAGATTTTATTACTAGATTGACTAAGAATATAAATAAATATACCTAAATTCGAAGTATATTTTCGTCGTTTAAAAACATTCTACCACAAACTCATTATTTCCCCAAACGATGACTATACAAGAGGACATGGACATATCAGAAGTGCTAGAATCAACTTCTATAGAATTACATTATCTACAAAAGATGAAATATATATTTCCACTATATTTTGATATTATCCAAATAAAAAATAGTTAGTATAGAATAAGATAATAAAAAAAGGATAATCCTTTATAAAAATAAATAAAACTCTTAATCTCCAAAATTCAACAAACAATACCCGAAGTTCACCAAATACCATTCAATAAAAATTTATCCTTAAAATTATTCAAAATAATCAAAAAATAATATTGAAACCCAAAATTCAGAAGGATTTGATCTCATAATCATCTACAATAAATCATAACATTTATCTCCAAATAACATCGACTACTCTTAAAGTCAAATTCAAAAATGTTATTAACATAATCACATATTCTCTATGATAGGTTAATCATTTCCATAAATGATCCAATCACCATATTTCTATAATAAAATTATAGATTATTCGAAGATAAAATTCAAACATTACTTCTCAAATTAAATCCCATAGTATTATATCTTTCATAGGCATATAGTGTTCCCATAAGATAAATTGTCTTCAAAAATAACCTTTATCACATAATCACCATGTCATTTTCATATATTAATTAAATATATTTGATAAAACATAAGTTCGAAAAATCATCTTATTCTTGATCCATAAAATCATTTAACTAAAAAATATAATTCATACTAAGCATGGGCTTCACATAGACCATTGGTATATGATGCACCCTTGTCGCCTTTCAGTTGTAGGTTTGATTCATATGGCCTTGTGGACATGGTGGGTTGTCAACCATTATGTGGGTATTCCTTTTACCAAAACCATATCATAAATATAAAATTATAAAAAATAAGATAATTTACTCCAAAATAACCATAACCTGCTTTATCCTCAGTGGTTATCTAATACTTTTTTTTTCATCCCAAAATGTAATAACCATTTACCACTTCAAAAACAATACATCATATAAACCTATAATGTTATCCATTATCTCCACACAAGAGAAGATAATTATTCCTTGAATAAGATTTTGACATATCATACATCAAGGTTATAGATACTAGAAAGAGTATTCCAATGTAATCCCATCATCAAAATATCATTCAATAATATCATCATCCATATATCAAACATAACTCTTAAATTCCAAAAATGTTGGCATCTTAATCATCAAACATTCTTCATGATCCTTTTTTTTACGTTTTTCTGTCTTATTTTATTCTACTTCTTTCATTAAAAACAAATCATGCATAATGTATTATGATTTTATTAAATTCAAAACATGATCTATGAAATAATCCATACCTTTCAAAAGTCATTTTCAATTTTCTCATCTTCAATTGGAATGGAATTAGGTACTAGTAAATATATATTTATATGGTCCTACTAATCCAATTCCAAATCCTTCTTCTTAATAAATCTATTTGTGTAAGGACAATCCAGACCACATTAAAAACATTCAATTGATCCCTTAGAAAGAACATCATTCCCTTTCATTGATTCAACTGAACGCTTCCTTTTTACATGGAAGGTTATTTCATTATGACATTCATTACAACATATTTAAAATCTTCCGATTCCATTAAATAATTTTCCTAGGCGTTTAGTTCCAAATGCTTGAAAAATATGTTTTTAAATACACATACATTTATGATTATTACCTGAATTGACATTGGGATTCGTTTCTCGCATATATTTTTCCTTAGATAAATCACCAATGTTCATGTGCTCAGTCCTGAATCCAGATAGTTTGTTAAGAACAACCACAAGACCTCTCATTAACACTCCCATTTCATTTAGTAGTTAATCAAAACACCACCATAGATTTTTTCACATCCATTGTTACGTGGTTGCATGTTATATCCAACAGTTTACTAAAACTATAATGGTTAGTGTGAGTATATTAGTAAAATCATCATGTACTATCTTATGATGAGGGTAATCACTAATATACAGTTATTCATGTTATCTTAAACTAACTCAATTTATATAATATAAATACACCTCTTTCTAATATTGTAACCATTGTGGTTATATAAAACATGTTAATTATTCTTAAATATCACTTTGATCACAAAAGTTATCTAAATCGACCTCTGATACAAACTATAAGGCCCAAGATTTAAACATTACTAATTCATGAGATAAGTCAATAGTTTTACATTAATTTACATCAAGGATATTTTATAGATTATAGATTTATAAAAATAGGTCATAACATATACATAACATCTTGGATATGATATGTATACACTTCTTCTCACAATCCATTTTTTCATAAATCAAAAACTATTTACAATGAAACATGACATAATTTCTTGTTTTAACAACATATCTTTTCCATGATCCCATCATTGACTCTATTATTCTTTATGCCCTGTGAAAAACATTTCAAACCATAGGTTGATTATAAATAAGCTCATTAAGGGATACATAATCAAAGTAAACTATTTGTATTGGGACAACATTAAATCCAAGAATACTATATCATAATTAATAAATTCATCAATTATGACGTATTAAACGTAGTTTATTGAATACATGATCATTTAATACCATTCTTGTGACCCAAATACTGCCATAAATCCCATATAAAGCAACAAATAGCATATCAATGTAACATGTGACATAAACCTAATTAAATGTCGTAACCATACAGTCAACTTCCACACATATAACTAAATAGAATAGGCATACAGCTGACTTCCATACCTAATGAAATAGAGGATATTACATAACCCCCCACACTTGGTTTATCACAGAACCACCCATCAAATATCCACATACCATTATATAATAATAACACATAAAATATAGAAAATATCCACATGTCACTAATAACATTACATTTACAATCATAAGAAATAATTTCAAGATGTTGAATTAATCAATACATTTCAAAACCCATTTTAAATACCAAAACAACTAAAAATGGAATATAGTATTAATTTTCCGTTGGAATGCATTAACTATTATAGAGGAATCCAAATATCAAATAATGGTTATAGTGACGGAGTTGTTGTTGTAACTACATACGTTAAAAACATTCATTTTCTTATTTAGAAAAACACTTCGTAGAATTTTTTTCACCTATGAATGAAATTATAAGTCAAAACGGTTTATTAATCACCATATAAAATAATGTGGTGTATATTATCTATATATGCCTTAATGAATGGGGATTGATATAGAGTCCCTTAAATTTTGTTTATTTCTTCATATATGTTCCTTGTTCTTCTAGAATAATAAAATTAAGTAATATTCCACTTTCCTTAGAATACTTTTAAACATTATAATTCATTTTACATTACTTATAACTACTTTAAATAAATTACTATATTATTTAAGTTAATATCGTTCATTTTTTGATATTGGGTACTTGGGTCGAAGATGAACTTGTTTTAATAAAAATTTTACATATAGTCAAAATTAAATCATATCCAGAATGATTTTAATGATTTAAATATATTATATATATCCATTATATATTTATTTATAATTGTCCATAACATTTGGAGATATGAAAATAAATACACCATTCATGGAGACGGTAGGTTGTACGTATGCATGAACACTACTTTCGTTTCTTTTTCATACTAATAAAATAATAATCAACTAATTTAAATGTATATTATCATACTAGTATTATATTTATTTCATATATTACTCATAGGATTAATAAAAACATCATTTTTATATTCTATTTATATCGTGAAGGAGTCATATCACATTAAGGGGAAATACATTGCACTTCCTCAAATGAAATTATCACATTTTAAAATCATTAAAAGAATAAATTTATGTTGTATATAAAAATTACAAATTAATCGAGAAATAATTCATAAAATATAAATCATATATAAATAAAGTTCCATGATAATTGCCACCATGAGTGGTGGTAGGGTAAAATATAACAATCATCGTTTCGTAAGGCAGTAGTTCACCGTTTATGGAAACAATATGTTTGTATCCATTTGATGGAGGTGTGTGTAAGGGTAGTTAAAATAAAACTCATAAAAACATCATAGTATATTTACTATACTATGCTTGTTATATAATCAATGAATAGGAATATAATAGGGGGTGATGAAGTAAAATAATGGAAAATAACTTTAAAGAAGATGCTACCTCTGAAAACGTGTAACTCCATTTGATTGGAACCAAAAGGCATACATTAATTGCCTTAATTACATGGTAAAGATCTTATGTGGAAAGGAGGTATGTTTGAAGCTTATTTGAGTATAATTTATATGACCCAAGGGGCTTGACAGGTGTGATTATGTGGGTATATATGGTGGCCTTTTATAGGATAGAGAAGGCGCACATAAGGAATATCATGAAATATTATTTTATTATAAATTAATTTTTGGTTTCCAATGGTCTCAAAGTCATTTATTTCAATGTTTATATTTTTTTTGGTCGAAAACACTCATCCGATAGGTTTTTGACATGTTTATTCACAAAATTACCCACATCCTCTATCATTAACCCTTAGTTAAAAAGAAAAACTCTTACCACGTCTTCTTAAAATTTCATAGTATCTAGTAACTATATTTACGATAAAATGCCAATAGAACCACAAGTGGATAATTAATGACATTTTTAACATTATATAAGTCATTTATCTGAATATTAGATTTCATAGGGCTATTATATCTATTTATAAAATAGTATTCGTTTTAAAAACTAATATATGTCAATTGTTTACTATTCATATCATTACATTTAAAAAAAACCATAAAAAATGATTCTTTCAAAAAAAGGGATTAATTACAATATAACAAGTGGTGATCATCCAAAAAAATTCGAATGGTTTTAAATGTTTACGAAAAATGTATTTTAATATTTATAAATTCATTTATTTAAATCATTCATTAATAAGGTAATCACTAAATCATCATTGTGTCATAAATAAATTTATTTACTTGATATATAAAAATAATAAATAAAATTCCATTGTGTAGAAGAAATTCATATATTTCAAATGACTATTTATACTTGAATAGACCAGTTATTCAACCCCATATAATAATTTTTTTGCTAAAAGATACATGTTTATGTTATATTTCCCATTACATTATAGTAATTATTATAACAAGTCATTATCACTATCATGTGGCTTTATTGGATCCAAAAACCATCCCATGGATTCCCATGGTTGGATATATATTCTCCAATAGGATAAAGACACGTTTTAGGGTTTTTCATTTTACTATATTATTATTTTTTACCTTTATTTTCCAGATTTACCCTTTAACCATTGTAAATGAAATAATTACTAAAGTTATAATTTATAATGCCCAAAAATTAAAGGTACCTATTAAAAAAATTTATCTTTAAGATTCTAAATATTGAATCCATTTTTTCAAATTCAAATCATAGAAGTTATAGTAATTAATTTAAAATTAATTCACATGGTCAAAACCAAAAATCATGTTTCCAAAAAGTAAAAACTATGAAAAGTATAACTTGTGTTTATCGTTAATGTAAATATAAAATTTCATCAAATGACCAAAATTATATTAAATTATAAAAACATAATCCATTTATAATTTAAAACCAATTCTATGCAAAATCTGTCTACATAAATAAATTAGTTGAATATGTTGTTTTGATTATAAAATGCAGTATTTCTAACTATTCATTCAATAAATGATCTCCATGTGAAAAACACTAAAATTTATTCCACTATATACATAGATTTCCTGATTCTAAAGAAGAATTTTTTATTTTAAAATAGAATATATAAATGTTACAGAAAAATATATTTTAAAAGGAATTGCCTTTAAAAGGTGGTAATACATCCTCTTAGAAATATTAGAGTATTTCAGGTTTAAAATCAGATTCATTATTATTTAATTCCACTTATTGTTTTTGATATATATAATCACAATTAATAAACATTTTTAATCTTAATGTATTTAGTTTTATTCATTCCTACTAATATAAAAACTAGGCAATAACTACCATTTAGAATAATAATATTGTTATTATATTATTATTTAGTATAACTCAATGTTATGTGCAACATTTTATTTATACCAAACCCATAGATGGGTGTTGATTAATTTATTAGAAAATGTGTTCTATTTAACATAAAATTAATAACTTATTCTTGAATATTAATAGATAAGAACATTAATTGTTCTATAAATACCTGGGTCGTTACACCAATGGGTTCTGAGTAATGTTTTCTCATCTGAGTCTACAAAATAAAAAAACCATTCTCAAATCGATGTTGAAGAGACTCAATATAAATATAAAAAAAATAATAAATCAATGAAATAGTTTAATTATGAAATCCAGTAATTTTCTCACATCCAAGAGATTTAAATTCTTAGAGATGTGGAAACTAGAAATATTAAAACACTTATTTTAAATTCTAGGAACATTTCACCAGAATAACACCCCTCTTAATCATTACACTAGTCATAATAATATTCAAATCCTAGGGTAGGGAAAACATATGAAAGGGTGCTCAAAAATAAATAATTATTTACAGCATAACATATTCTATAATTTTAGATCATAAATATAACGACACCGACCCTAGTAACCCATATCCATTGTTCATTTTTATTACACTGGCATAGATACAAGGCATAAAATCCTAAAAAACTAATTATTTTAGATGTTTTAGAGATAGATTTACTTGAATTTTAACCATTTTTCATTGGTAATATAACAAAAAACAAAATATGTAAAAAATTAAAATGAACTGGATCCTTGAAAAATCATTTTATGAATTCATCTTCATTTCATGGGGAAAGGTAATAAAGTAAGGGTGGCGTCAAATCCTATGTAATTATTATGTATTTAATTAACTCGTATGAATCTATAATCATAATCAACATGGAATGATAAATAATTGTACATATATGTTTATTTAAAAATATTGGGGATTGTTATTAGATAATGCACAATAAATAAGAAAAGGTATATAATTCAAAACACATTCTAGTTAATCAATATTGGAGAACAAAATGCATAAATTGATAATATCATATATATAATCTCATGTATAATAATAATAATAATAACTATAATATAAATAAAAGATATTATAATTATTTTATATCATTTTCATAGGCATCATGGTGCCTCTATCACTAAGATAATTCACTAGGAAATTTTAAAACAATTGTAGTAGAATCATTTAATTTAGCCAACTAAATTGTTTCAGGAGACATATCACATCTATAATTTTTTTAGGTAATTCTCACATTTATTTGTTTTCTTGTATTAATAATTGTGTTTACACTTGAGTTTTTGGTGAAAAATACATATTTTGGGCTTGAAAGAAACTCTCGCAATGTTGGCTCTTGGTATGGGGAAACCTAATGCCCTCTTCTTGGGAGCGATTCCAAAAATGTTAATTTTGGAAAGTAGAAACTAACTGGTTTGTGCATGGCTTTGAAAACCATGCGGGCTAACTATGCATCTTGTTCCTCTATGAAATTATAGGGATGAATAGTCACCACATTATTTTCCAAACCATATGACCTAACCAATATAATATAAAGTGGAAAATTACCTTCTTTTTCTCTTCAATTTTAACCCTAAATCTTCTCCCATATTCACCATTCTAGATTTTTAGCCACATGAGTGTCTTAGAAGCCATTTTGTAGAATCTGATAACAACCATTGGGTGGTTTTATCATTTATTCTTCATGAAATCATCAAGTAAGTCTATATTCTATTAATTTCACCACCATTCTAGGGTACTTACTTTCTCCTTATTATGTTTTTATCTTCCACTGATATTTTTAACCTATATATGGTTTGATCATGTTTTTTGGGGGAAAATATTGACGAATTTTTCTCAATCATTCATTTATAGGGTCTTTTTATGGTGCAATTTTGGTTTCACAATAGATTCTGGAAGTTTATAATAGTGAGCTAGGTGATCCCATGTTTTTAAATTATTAAATGATTATGGATTGCATTGTTTTTTTAAATGTTTTTGATGTATTATTTTTGAGGTGTTGAAAGCAGCTTTGAAATGGTCTGAGATGAACATATAGTGAAAATGGGTTTTCTAAAGGAAAATATTCCTATTTCATGTGTGATTCATTGTGGTGTTTATTGAATATGTTTTATGCCTTGTGTGAATGTTGTGAATTTTCTTAAAGATATTTAATGGTTCTACTATGTTGAAAGTTTGTTTTAAAGACAAATGGGTTTTATTGCATGTTTTCTACTTAGTTGTGCACTTTAAATGTGTCTTTGAATTGTGAATGTGATATAAATCATTAGATAAAATGAATTTAGTATGAGTGTGAGTTTAAAAGGGAAATTTTTGATGGAAATGGTTGGATCCCATATGAATTCTTCTTATTCTGTTTCCAAATGGGTTTAACAAATTGTTCATGTGGTATGAAATATATTTACATATTGTTTTGGTGTTCGTGTGAAAAAGAACGTGGTTTTGATTATATGACATGGTGGTTTCCTCATGAATTTTTTTATTGGATCAATTTGAAAATTTGAAATTGGTTATTTCATTATGTTCTTATCATTAATGGAATGTGTATATGAATGTGAAGAATCATGTGATAAGTGAAATTTAATTTCAACATGAAGGGAATCTCCGGTTTCTTGATGGGAGAAGTAGAACTACTATGATATTTTATTCAGATGTGGATAAGGAAAAAATTATTCTAGCAAGATTTATGATACCACACTAACAAAATATGAGATATGATCAAATACCACAAGAATATTATATTGACACTTCTCTAGTGGCTCATTTATTGGAACCCTATTGGTTTTGGAAAATGATATAGAGAATAATAAATCATTGGATAGAATTTTATATATTTTCAGGTTCACGAGGACGTTGTTGGTAGTTTAGTTGGATGATGTTCCTAAAAATTGTATGAGGATCATAGGGTTCTACATATGCTAGTTACATATAGTGTTTACCCATCGTTATTTCTCCTGACATTATGTGCTTGTGATATAGTGCTACCAGTTGACATATTATGGACCTTGTATACATTTTTTCAAAAGGATTATTATTAAAAAGGTTTCCTTAAATTTTATTTATTATTAACGTTTACATTAAATGAAATTTCATAGAAAAGTTTCAAATATTCTTATGGAAATATGTATATTTATTTTTCTTTTTTATGTTATGTTATTGAATATTTTCTTTGGGTGTAATCATACTAGGAATTGGCTCACACCGAACATAAACCCTTGGTTTTATAAAGAAATTTCCTCATATGGTCAAGGTAAGTGAAGAATGTCTCATGATCGTGATGGAGGATCCAATTTCTAATTTCTACTTCTTACATTTGTTGATGGTGGTGAATTGATGGTGATGAACCTACTATTTCATGGATGTTATTGATATATTTTTGATGTTCTCATTACATGTTTTCACTTTTAGTTTTGGTTATAGTTAACAAACATTGAATCTCAAATGTTTTTGAACCTCATTTTATTATGCTTATCATTTTTGCATTGTTTATTTTTATTCGTTTATTATCATTATATACATGGGTGAAATTTTTTCATATAATATTTTTGATACCTAGGAATTAGTTTGTAGCCCATGGGGAAAAATATTCCATTATCCACATGTCATGGTCTGGGTCATGTGTCATATTTTATGGAATCTATGTTTGGTTTATAAAAAATGTTAAAAAATAGGTTTTTTCACATTCGGGCCATGTTATTTGCGAAGAGTCTAGATAGACCAAATCTAGAATCATCTAGTCTTGTGGTTCTGGTTGGGAGTTGGGTGCATGTCTAGAACACCTCATGATAGGACTCGATTATCCATTGGATGATGGAATGTTTTGTTTAACATCACTTCCAGATTACGTGTACAAGATACATACTGTATATAAAAAATGGATTGGGGTGTGGTGGTTTGGTTTATTTTGTTATTGTGATGGATAGTGTTATTGTTTTCTTTATGGATGTATTATTTTTATTCTATAATTTTTCAGAATGGTTGTATTGATGTTTTCCCTCATTATTAAGTATTATTATAGTATAATTCCTCGTTGGATAATTCACATGATACCATGGTAAGAGGCTGGATAGTGCTAACCTTCAACAGTTGATCATAAGACAGTGGATGAAGTGGTTTTATCTATCTACAATTTCGGTTAAGTGGAGGTCTCGGGTCCTTCTACGGTTAGAGAAGAAGAACCAGGTCCTAGAAATGACAATCCTCAAGAGTTCCCTAAAAACAATCCACCTTAAATCCAAGGTAGCGTGGTACCCAAAGAAGATGATATGTGTCATGAGAAAACTTAGATAATATTTGGGTTTTGTATACTCATTATGTATTTATGGTTAATTTTTCTTTGTTCATGTTAGAAGGAACTAGTAAAAAGTGATGGGGATAAGTTGTGAAATTTGGAAAGCATGAGCATATGTTCTAGAAGGATTTCAATGTTGTCTTCAAAGAGAAGTATTTTTCATATATTTTCAAAATAAACTGCCCATGCTTGTCTTTTTAGATTAGATAGGGATACCATACCATAATAGAGAATTATAACCACTCTTTAGTGTTATTTTGATACGCACACAAGGTAATATCCATTAAAGAGTTGAAAGATCAAAACATTGAGATGGGGTTGTGGCTAGAAATATGATATCAGGTATTCTTGTTCAATATTAAGACAGATGTTGCGGTATTCAATCAATGTATAATGGTATATATTTATTATAATGTAACATCATGTTCCAACTCTATAGTCCCAATAGTGGGCTGTGGATGTTCAATTGAGAAGATGTGGAAGAAGGCTGGCCATTGAAAGGTGGGAGGTGGAAGTTCAGGCCATCCTTCCAAGTTTTCTTTGTCTACGGCCTCCAATTAGGCGTTATATGTGTGACAATAGTGTGGAAAATCAGGGAACATGCATTCAGTGTATTAATCTCTACCCAATTCTTGCACAGTTGTTGAACCACAGGGAACGTACAACTGTTTTCATAACGAAATCCCTATGTCAGGGTGGTGGAGGATCTCTAGCTTCCAAATAGATGTTAGAACAATCATAACTATATTGTACAATAGCGCCTCATTTGGGAGGTTGTGGTAGTATGGATGAATCTTCTTTAGGGTAGAGTTAGTTTAGAGTATAGATGCACTCCACTCGTCACTCTTAAGGACATGCTAAGATGAGGTAACTTCGGACCATGGAACGAGCACCGATGGAATCAGATGTAGGGACTGCGATTGTGGAGGGATCCAATCATATTAAATATTCTTTAGATGTTCATATATTGGATATTGGTTCTTCGGTTTCTTTTATTTCTTCAATTCTAGTATATTTTATGAATTTAGCAACAAAACTCATGTCGTATGAAATGGAGTTTGTATCACTGATTGGTAATGAGCGAGAGTAGTGTTTTAGGTTTCAATCCATTGATTTCACTATGTTAGTTATTGAGATGGAATGGTATTTTGTTGTTATATATATGGTCCTCTTTGAAGTAATGATTTGTATAGATTGGATGTTTCGTATTATGGTGAAAATTGATTGTTATATATGGTGAGTTATTTTTGTGGTACCTGATACAATTACCTAGGTTTTTCAACATGAATAGGATCCTCAGTCCGTACGTGATGGACTTACATTTATGGTGTTTGGAAAACATGTTAATTTTATCTATTTTCCCACATTGGAGTATAATTATGATTCTCTTGGGGGTTGATTTCCTCTTATGGTGGAAGATATCCATGAGGTTTTTCAAGAGGATTTCTTAAGAATCCTTCTAGTGAGGGATGTGGAGTTCTCCCTTAATATGGCACCAATAACATGACATATTTATATTCCATCATACAGAATGTTCCCCACCATGTTGATGTAATCAATGGTATAGTTGGATGATTTGTATTCTAAAGTATTCATTCACTTGAGCATCTGACTTTGGTCCACCCGTGTTCGGTTTATGAAAAAGGTCATCGGATCACTGAGGTTGTGCAATGATTACTAGAAACTAAACTACGTAACAATCAAGAACAACTGCACATTTCCCCATATTATTGAAATTTTATATTATCTTAAGGGATAAAGGATGTTTACTATGATTTATTTGTATTATGTGTATCACCAAGTGAGTTTTGAACAAGAATATGTTCTAAAAAGGATTTTGAAGTTCATATAACATTTTGCGTACATTGGAATGCTTTTCAGGTTGAAAAATGATCGAGCTGTCTTTATACAACTCATGAAAGAGGCGTTCTACCAATATCTATATTCCATTGTTGTGGTATTCATGGATGAAATAATTCTCTATTTTAGGACTTTGGAAGAGCATGGGCAGAAATTGATCATTGTGTTGGCCACTATTTGTGATCATCACATCTATGTGAAAATTTATAGGTACACCTTTTGGTGTGTGCAGGTGATGTTTTTGGGTATGTGATCTCAATTGATGGGTTTTAGTGGACCACTATAAAATTATTGTAATTTTATCATTGGATATTCTGAATAATGTTTTGAGATTAGGATATTTGTTTTAATGAAATAGTATTATATGTGGTTCATTTGAGATTCCCCTCATCTTTCATTATACATGATTGTGCTTTCCCAGAAAGGGGTGAATTTTTAGTGGAGCATAAAGTGTTAAGAATCATTTGAGGATAAAAGGTGATGGTTGAGAATATCCACATTATAGATTTTACTAGAGTTTATAATGGGATATGTGGGTAGTGGTGATGCTTTTGGTATGGTTATCTGAGGTTTGCTGATACTGGATTACCATGTGGTGGTGTTTGGTTCATTTTAGCTATAACCACGTGAGAAGATTTACCCAACCCATGATTTGGAGTTAGTGGTGATGGTCCATGCCATGAAGGGGTTGAATCATTATCTTTTTTTATAGATATTTGTCGTCTATTTTGATCATAAGATAATCGCTTACATTTTTACAAGGAAAGATTAGAATTTAAGGACTCATCATTGGGATGAGTACATTCTGGGGTTCAATTAAGATATATCTAATATCCTAGAAAACGGTAATTTTGTGGAAGATTATTTTACTTGGAATGTGATGTTGAATAAATTCGAATATTCTAGTGATGGCTTGTATTTAAGTCATATTTTCACTCAAATTCCTTTAGAGACCAAGGGTCGTAGTGGAGGTGTATTCTTGGGATGTGTTCAACAGAGAACATCCCTTCTAGTGTTGATTAGGAAAGAACGTCTGAGTGATGAGATATTCCATAATTATATGTGTTTTCTAAATTGAGGTGAGATTAATTTTCATTGTTCATTGTCAATTGATGGAGTTTTGTGATTGAAGGTCCTCTTTTTGGTGTTGTTGTCTTTGATGGGGGGTTTTATGCATGATAGCCAAGAATCCCAGTGGGTCATTCATCCTCATTATACTATGTTTTTTATGATGTGTGTAAATAGTTATGGTGTACATGTATGGGGAGAGACATATATTATGATGTATCGTAGTGTTATACATTTCTACATATTAATGTAGAGCACCAAAGGCCCTCCATTTTTCTTCAGCCACTACATATTCCAACCTAGAACAAGGATGTCATCTCCCTGAATTTAGTTGTTGGATTACCTCATAATACCAAGTGGCATAATTACATTTGGTTATTGATTTTATATCTAAAAAAATCATCCCATTTCATTCAAATTATGGATTCAACCAAGGCAGATGATCTAGTAAAGTTTTATGTTTAGGAGGTTCTAAGGATTCATGGTGTTACATTAGAAAATATTTATGACATGAACCACTATTTTAATACTAGGTTTTGAGGAAATCATAATATGATGGGTCCCAACAACATGTGGATCTGGACATACCACTCTAAAATGAATCATCAGACAGAGTAGGAAAATATTGATTTTGGAAGAAATGTTCCAGGAATCAGTTTTGGATTTCAAGATGTTCGTGGGACAACCATATAGAATTGGATAAGTGATTATAGAACAATAGTTTCTAGTCATAAAAATGAATGGATCATTTTTAGTGTGTTTGTAGTAGGTCATTTTGGTCACCTTTGTGTTGGGTTGAGGTGAGTGTGACCTCATTTATGGGATTTAGCCTTGTGCCTGAGAGGTTTGATAAAGTCAAATAGGCCACACAACATTTTTTGGTTGTGTATTGTCACAATGCGTCTTATGCTGATCAGATGTGTGAATATTTGGATTTTTCTATGGGAATCATGGTGTTCTGAAAAGTGGCATAATGCTTGGGTAACCATTATTTGGGTAAGGGAGGGTAACACTAAGATATGTCATAACATTTGAGATTACTAAGATACTATGTAAGGTGGAACACATGTTATCTTTTCATTCTTAGTGTATTTCAATTCACGATGTGTTCCATATCTATAAACTAAAAAAGCACAACCCAATTCTATCTATAGTTTTGAATTGAGAAGAGATGGAATTTGAACCTGATTTTGCAGTGTCGGAGTAGGCTAGGAAGATTGTAGATTCTCTAATGATAGTGCATCATGGGAAGACATATCCATGTGTCTGAGTTCATTAGAAGCCTTTTAATGATTTTCATGAGAATTAGTATTCTTTTTTGATCTATAGTCTGAATTTTTGTTGGATTTTCAAGGGTGTAATGTTATATGGTGTCGAAATATTCAATTCTATGATATATTTTTTAGGAATTCACCTTTTTATATTTTTTATTTTATTTATCCATGGATTTACCCTTAGTTTTTGGTGAAACAATAATGATATTTGGGCTTGAAAACATGTTGGGAAAATAAGGATAATATTTTGGGGAAATCAGTTACCCTCCCATAAGAACCCACGTGGAAAATGTTCATTTTGGACAATGGATATAGAATGGTTGGTGTACATATTGGAAAACCATGCATGCTAACTATGTTTTTCATTCTTGTGGATAATGAGGGACACATGGTCACCAAACAGTTTGGAAAACTATGTGAGATAACTTTTCGGCATGTCCATTTCACTAAAATTATAAAATTAGGTTCATTCTATATTCAATTTTGACCCTAAAACACTTCCCATCCACCAAATTTGGAATTTTTATCCACGAGAGCGTCATCCAAGCCTTCTTGAATCCTTTTGGATTCAACATTTGTGTGGTTTTATCCTCATTTTTTTGGAAAATAATTACGTACGTCTATTATGTAATTATTTTTACCTATTTATAGTGTTTATCTTCACTCTATATTGGGTTATAATATTCCATAAATGTTTTTGACATAAATAGGGTTTGATATTATGTTGTTGGGTAAAATATTGATGTTTGTTTCTCAATCATTTCTTATTAATGTATCGTGGTTGTGTGGTCCCCCCCCATATTTTAGAATTTTACAAGTGTGAGGTTGGTGGTTCTATTCTTTTACATTATTAAAATAGTTTGGATTGATTTATTGAGTATTTAAAAGTGATCTATGGATTATTTTTTCAGTGTGAGAACTATTTTTCAAAACGATTAGGATGAACATATGGAGAAAATATGTTGGAAAGTAGTAATGATTAATGCATTGTTAATTGTGGATATTGTTGAATATGTTTTATTCCTTGTGTTAATGTTGAGAAATGTTATTTAAAATTGATTTAAATGTGATAACGTTTTTAAGGAGTATTTTTCAAGGTAAAATTTGTCTTGGAATTTTTTTGCTTCTTTACTATGCACCTTAAATGTGTCGTTGAATTCTGAAAGTGACATGATGTATCTAATAAAATGAATTCACTCTATGTATGAACATGAAGGGAGATTTGACCAATGAAGTGGCTGGATTCTATTTTTTTATTTTCAAATTAGATTTATAATTCATGAGTGTGGTGATAAATGTACATACAAATTCTTTCAATATGTTTGTGAAACAGAATGTGTAATCGTTTATGGAAAATGGTGGTTTCACATAGATTTTGATCATTGTATCAATGTGAAAATGCGAATGTGGGGATTTCTTTGTGTGACTATGATTCTTGAATTGTGTTTTTAAATGACAAGATGAATATGAAATGTGAAATTAAATTTGATCACAAGGGGAATCTCAAGTATCTAGGTGGGTTAACTATAATTAGTACTCTAGCTGAATCAGAATTGATTGAGGCATGGGTTCCTCAACCAGGAATGAAGATAAAACACTAGATAAATATGTAATACGATTGGAAACCACTAGATATTAGTTTTTACTCCAATAATGTTTCTATTTCATGATAATGTTGTATTTTTTCTTCTGTTAGAAATACTAATAAAATTTTTGATAGACTACTCACTAGTGGATGATGCATTAGGATTCTGTTGGTAGATTGGTTGGAGGATTTTTATCAATGATGTATGAGGTTAATAGTGTTTCAATTATACTAGTAAAATATTGAGGTTTCCCATATTAATATATTGTGACATGATGTTCAAGTGATGTGGTGCTACTCGTCGACATATAGTAGACCTTGTGTACATTTTTCATTTAAAAAAAACTCCTTGTGAAAAGGGGTTTCCTTACAATGTTATTCTTATGAAAGATTTCCATAAAAACATTTTTCTTAGAAAATATTCACATATATTTATTGAAAAGTGAATATTTATTTTTCTTATAATGATATAAAATGTTGTCTTTATTTTTTGAGGAATCCTTCTGGGCTCTGTATCACACCATAGACACACCTCTGGGTGTATGTAGACTTTTTGATTTATGACTGGGGTAAATGAATGATGTCACATGGTGGTGATGGTGGATCTAATTTCTAATGTTACAATTATAATATGTGTTGGTGGTGGTGTATTAGGGGTGATGTCCCTCTATTTTCAGGGCTGGTTTTGGTAATGTATCCTTTTTTCAATTTTTTTGTTTTTACATTTAGTTTCACATAATGTTGTATAACTTTGAATATGAAAAATTGGTGTACCTTGTTTTTTTTATTCTTATCAGTTTTGTAAGGTTTATATTTTTTTTATTTTTAACAGTATAAACATTTGTTAAATCATTCACAATTCTTATTGTAGAAAACCATGCACTAGTTTCTGAACTATGTGGATTGAGAATTCTTTTCTGAGCATGTCTCGATTCGATTTAGCTATCAGATTTGATGGAATAATGCCTCAGTTCAAGACAAGACCAATCAATAAATCATGGGGTTACCAAAAACTAATCCATATCCATATAATTGTGAGCAAAAAATTCTTCATATTTTTATTTTTCTATTAAATTAAATAATAACAATCCTTATCAATATAAATCCAAATTGAGTATAGGATATAGATTTATCAATATCTCCACAGTTAATCAAATATCATTCAAGGTAAATTGTGTACAGAAAAATGGTATAAATGTAATAAATAATAATCTACATCATATTCTAATATTGATTTTTTGATAAATGTAATTACAAAAGTAAAATGATGACATTAAAGTGAATGTTTTACGAAAATGTTAACGATCATAGAAGAAAGTGAGATTGAACAATAACATTAACTACTTTCTAATTTTAATGTTAGTTCATCATGGATTAAATAATAAAAATAGAAACCTAAAATACCAATAATTATTAAGTAATAATTAAATTTAATGTATATGGGTAAGTATATACTCCAAGTAAATGAACTTAGGTGCATACCAATACAATATGCTTGAATGAACAGAACATGTGAAAAAGTCCATTCCCTCATGCTTACTTCATGATTAACTTTATTTAAACTAAATTATAATATTTTTATTATTTTTATTAAGTTATATTAGTACAATATAATCAATTTTTATATTATATATGATCATTTAAAAAAATGTTAACAACCATTCATTAATACTCATCCAATATTTTCTTTTTTTCGGTTAATAATTATATTGTTTTCTCATGCATGTTTTGACATGAAAGATACGGTTCCTGAACATTTATATATTTTCATAACCAAATGAATAATAATTATGGAATAATTATAATATTCTAATTATAAATTATATGTTTATGATCAATCATAATGTAAATTTTTTATAAATTAACTATGTTACATTCAATGATATAGTAGGCCACATGTATGCTTTGGTAACCTTTCAGTTTTTCAATTATCATAATAGAAAGGAATTAATAAATATTCCAATTTTAAAAATTATCATAATATCATAAATACAATATTATTTCTTTCAATATTCTTATATTTTTAATCCATGTGGTATGGTGATGAATGGCGAGTAGCACCGCTTCATGAAGGTGATAGTGCACACATACATGAATAATGTTACCAATGTTATGTGATTAAAAATGAAATAATTGATATGATTTATTATCATATAATAATGATTATTATGTAATTTCTATCATAAATATTTATTTTTTATCACATATGTTCATTAATTTTATCCTCATGTCCTTCAATGAAAATAGTTAGTGGAAAAAAATCACATCACTTCATGACGAGGTAATCTACCATTCATTGGAGTGTTGTTATCCTCTATTTTATAAGATGGAATGTAAAAAATGATATATAAGATATAATTACTCCATGGGTATAATAAATTCATATATATATATATATAATTTGGATGTATTGTCATTTCTAGTCGTGAGATGTGTTAATGGAAAAATGAATTACATCAGTTCGTGAGGTGGTAGTTTTTCATAATGAAGAATGATGATTTTATTAACCATTTGATAAAAGTGGTGATGGGATTATGTCGATTCCCTTACAAAAAAACATTACATAATATTGAATATTTTGAGGTTATTTTATCATCATGGTTTAAAAAAATTGGAAGGTGGAGAATGATATAAAATCAAAACGGACATTGATGAATGTTACCTTTTCTTTGGGAAACCACGTTATGATTTCACAAAAAATCCTTACTAAGGTATATTTGAATCAAACAAAAGGAATATAAAATGATGCAATCGAATTCTAGATTTTACTTGGGATAGAAATGGTTGAATGAAAATGGATTTATGATGTAATGACGATATGATATTTGGATTCCTTTAATAATTGAGATGAGTGTCACACATATATCTTTTTGAAAAGTAAAATTTTTACCCATGTTTTTAACATGAAAAAGGTAAAACATTATTATTAATAGGAATTATAAATTTTAAGTTGTAAATATTTCCGAAAAAAATATTTTTCATTATTCTTTAGCTCATTCTAAATATTATTTTTGAAACCCATTGGAAAACCCATTTGTACCTTTACCGTGGGAAATAATAATTTGTATTCTTACTATTCATTATGATGAAAAATTAATTTTAAATTATTAGATAATATTAATTGTAAATATTAAAAATATGGAAGCCATTTTTTAAAATTCAATTCACATAAATGCAATAAATAATTTAAAATTAATTACAAATCTGTGATGAGAATGCTGGTTTTTAGTGTGAAAATGTTCAAAAGTAAATAATGTTTTTATGTCAACCATCCTTATGATAATAACTCCAATTGTAAAATTTGGATTAAATTATTTAAAAAACAACTATTTTTACATTAAATATAATACATAATTTAATTTATGTTGAAAAATATTTTAAACAAAAATGATCTTCTTTGTTTGAAATCAATTTTGTCACTATTAATCAAAAAAAGAAACGATTTAGAAAAATAATAAAAATTAACCATAACAAAATTTTGAAACACTGATTTCAAAAATAATTTTTTTTAAAATATATCTAACAAATGTGATAATTCTTAAATTTAAATTTTTTTTATAAAGCATAAATAGAACACATTCTTGAAAAAAATTATTTTCTTCATAAAAAAATTCAATTTATTTTAAATGATTAATATTTTAATTTCTAATCAATACATATAAAAAGATAATGTTTTAAATATATAGTTTTTTAATTTACTAATTTTTATTCATAACATATAATTTAATAGTTAGGTTATAAGGGAAATGTCTAAATAATATTATACTAGATTATCATGTTTCCTTTAAAATAGGAGTTGATGGATTCAAATGATATCAATTAACAAAAATTAAATCTAAGATGAATATACATTAAAATCATAGAGTATTAAATTATTCCCTCCTAGATAATTTTATTTAATGACATTTCATGGAATTTTCATTCCTACAAGATTACTACCGTTCTTTTTAATAATATTCTCTCTTTCCCAAATTTCGTCCTCTAATTTTTTATTTCTCCAAAGTGCCATTACAAGATGAGTCGTCCAAGTCATTAATAACTTATCTATTGTGTGAAGAATCTTAATGGGTTCTTCATAGAAATAAAGATTAGTTTCAAATATTATTTTATATGAGGAGTGGGAAAGCATTGGGTATGGTATATACATCTTTGACAATGGTATATGAAACACATCAGGTACTTTTTTAATATTTAGTAAATTTTCCAAATAATAAGAAAAAATATGATTCATTAAATAGATTCAGCAGGTTCTTAGTACTTGGGGCATTGTTTTACATTATTACCAAACCATATAACAAACCTATTTATAGTCAATTTCAATAAAACAAAAACAACATCATTATATTCCCAAACATTCCTATGATTATCTTATTAACTATTTGTACTACTTTGAGGTACTACAATGTGAGACCAAATAGACTTTACTATTTTCACTATCTCATTAACATTTTATGGGCATATTAGATTCCCTTAACCATCTTTATCCCAACATGTCGTAGTAAAACATCTATTTCCATATAATTCTTTTTAAGGTGCCATTTGAATACATGAATGAGAACTATTGTTATAAGAATACTCTTCCAATGGTTTATATTTATCCCACATACATTGAATGTATATAGTTAATGACCAAAACATATCTTATATTTTCAGAATATTTCTTTTTTATGGTCCATCGGTTTGAGGATGGTTGGAAGTGCTCAAGTGAATCTCTATATCAAGATCCTTCTTGGATGTTTTCTATAATTTTAATGTAAAGTTAAGATAAAAACTTAACCAAATTGAAATATGTTCACAATGAAGTCATAAAAATGCATTAATATTGAACCTTTCTAGGTATTCATGATGTAAATTGTCTATTATATAATGTAAATTTGTATATCTTGTTAGGCGATTAATGATAATCCACATTTCAACATTCTCTATAAGTGTGTTTTGTACTCCGGTAAAAATGACCATAAAAATTTAATCCCTTATCCATACAAGAATAAAAGTATTTTTTATGAATCCTCTATGATGTTTCCTCATAGCATTCAATTATCTAAAAACCAAAAATATTGACACATAATCATCAATTTCCCTCATCATGTTATCCGAAAAAAGTGTTCCCTCAAATACCTATAAGTATTTGTACTACCATGAAGTATACATAAATTTGAGGAATGAGTGTCATCCAAAAATTACATTTTTATACAGGAAGATATGGAACACATAATATATTTCATAATTTCGGAAAACAATCTTCGTAAACTAAATCATTCAATTTATCATTATTCACAACATTAATTTTCATCTAAATGTTTTTATCATCATATTGAGTGATTGTTTCCTTTTTATAATAAATATGGTCTTGTAATAATTTAAAAAATGTTGGATGAGTTCCTTTAATAAATATATTATCCATATATAATGTATCCATGATCTTTTTATGCATCTCATTCATTATTGGGTTGGAAATCCATGATGATTCCTACTCAATACATCCACTACCTTATTTGCATTACTTGGTTAGTACTGTATTGAGAAATAATAATATATGAGTAGCTCAGGCCACCACATTTACCTCATGTTAAGCTATTTATACAAAAAGATGTATTTTTGTATTTTATGATCCTTGTATATCTCACATGTTTTTCTATACAGGTAATATCTCCAAATCATCAATGAATTTATTTTAGCTACCAACTCATGAACATGGGTAGGATAAATTTGTTAATGTGTATTAAATTTTCATGAGGAATTTTTAATAACTATATCATTTTCCAATAGGAAAAAAATTACATTTTTCATTGAATCATAATATATCAAGTACCCATCATTTACTGATGGTATATTCAAAATATGAGCATTTAAAAATACAGACATTAGTTCATCTAAATATTCCTCATTTTTTTCAAACAAACTTATCTAATTATCATGTAATCATGGTTTAATAGTTTTCCAATAGGGAAAAAATATAGAAAAAATTATTGATAGTAACCATGTAAACCAATGAAACTATATATCTCATCTATGTTTGTTATTATAATACATTTTCTAACTATCTTTTCCTTGACTAGATCAATGGAGTGTCAATCCTTAGAGATAATAATTCTATTAAATGAAACTACTTTAATCTACAAAGCAATCTTAGAAAAATTCTTATATAAATCCTCCCTTATATGAGTGTGAAAAATGATCTATATATTATTCTTGAAGTCCTAATATATTTTAAAAAACAACAAAATATCATCAATGAATAGATATAAATCATTAATATGTTACATGAATAAATATTTCAATAGATCCATAAAAATATAGGGTAAATTTTTCAGTACAAATGGAATTATTATGAAAATTTATTTCTCATAAATTTTTCAAAAAGCTATATTTGGAACATATTCCTTATTTACATGTAATTGGTGATTCCCATAATGAAGGTAAATCATTGAAAAAATATTGGGATTTATGATTTTGATCAAATAATTCATCAATGTGACCAAGATGACACTTTTTATTTATTATAGTAGAATTTATTTTCCTTTAATAAATGCATGGCCTTATGGATCCATCATACATCTTAATAAAAATTATATGGGCTCTCTCTAGTGAAACACTAGGTCTATTAATTCCCATATCTCCAAATTTCTATACTTGTTTCTTCAAAGAAACTAATTACATAGTTAATATTCTAGAGAAATTAATTAATATTTTTCTTGAATCTAGTATTCAATCAATGGGAAACACAACTTGTTTCTTTGGGTGTTTTCCAACTAATGATGTAGGAAATAGAACAATGTATACATATATAATACGTTCATAATCACATTTATAATTAATATCTCCAAAAATATATGTTTTTTCTCATCATCCCTAAGACTCTCATTATGTTGAATTACTAACTATAGATATAGATTTGAATCAAATGATGATGTCTCTTCTCTAAAGATAGCAAATTGTACATATTCATCATACATTATAATTTCCATTTTATCTTCATAAAATTTAGAATCATATTTTAAAATTCCTTCCATAACAAGGATTATATCTAATTCAACCATAAATATTAAAAAGTTCAAAATTAGAGGATGTTTTTGTTCCATAATATGGACTTACTCACACATCCTTGTTACAGTTATTCTACTTCTAGGATTTATGTAGGATAAATTGTTTCTTAAATTAAAAGAGAAATGTATAATTTTCTTTTGAAAAAATGGGTAGATATAAAAGAGTGAAAGAATCCATAATTAAATAATTTATTATCTATATTTATCAATAGGATTGAATTACCTTCCACCACTTTAGTCGGTATTTTCACCTCAGTTATAGTGATCACATAAGAATAGACTTCTCATTTAGGCATCTTTTGTAGTGAATTCCATTTATGGTTGGGGAATTAATTTGAATTATTCCCCATCTACCTATGTTTGAAACACTGAAAAGATGTGTTTTATTTCTTCCCTTTTCATTATTTTCTATGGCATACTTTCTCTCCAATATTATAACAAACTCCCAATGATTCCCAAAATTTACGAATAGGAATCCAGTTAAAGAATTTGCAATATAAATATATATGTGTTCGAATATTATTATTTGACACATTCTATTTTACATTGTGTTCAATTGGCCACATATTCTGTTAATTTACATTGAATATATATGAATTTTAAAATTCTTACTCTATTTTTATGGAATATAAAACTATTTTATAATTTGAAAAAATTATTTTGAGAGTCCAGTTCTATTCAGAGAAATTTCATAATCAATTCAATGAAATGTTCAATCATGGACTCAGTGTGATGTATGCAATTCCTATTTTATATTTCCAACCTTGTAAATTGAGAACCAATATCAATGAAACTTTCTTCATCCTTTGTCATTATGTTTTGGGAAATTCTCTTAGTACCAATCTGTTACTCATAAGGAAATTATTTTTTGTCCAACTTAACGTTAAAAAAGTTCCATTCCATAGGTTCTATTTTTAATTCCAACATATAGTTATAGAATAATGGCCATTATTAATCAGCATCGCCTTTAGACAATAAATGTAATCGTATCCATTAAATTTTCACTAAACCCATGGTGATAAATATCTTCTCCAATGACTTAATACATTTCTCCAATATCATTTTATTTGTAGTCCAACTATATAATGGAAATTAAATCACATAATGTGTTCTAACATAGAATAATCTCTCAGTGGGATTTGTTTATCCATCTTGAAAATGTTATTTTTCATAAACAGATTCAGATTCTCTAATATAGAGATAATTTTCACAACTTTAATGCCTTATATATTGGATGCTATTGTAGGAAAATCTATATATTGGCCATGTGTATTGATACTGATCTTCCATCCATGATCAATTTATAAAAAATTGTTTTGATTGGAGTAGATAATAAAATTATAAATTTTGAATAATATTGAGTAATTAAACATTTGGTGCAATAATTAGTATAAATAATAATTTATGAATTTTTAATCTCATAATCATAACTATTTTCTCTTCTAGGGTATCTTTATTTTCAAAATCATTTATAATGGTTTTTTATGAAATTGTGAATTATGATATGTATATCCCTAGAGAGTGTCAAACTAGTTACAAAGTAAGGCATGTTCCCATTCACCTGGTGATGATTAGGTTATTCCAAATGTTTTTCTTCAATGTTATTAACACTATATAACTCTATTATAGAACCACATTCACTTATATGAAAACATGTCTGTATTTATAATAAAACCACAAAATATCTTCTTTATTAAATATTATGTAATGTTATATTTCAATTATCCTCAAATTATATCATATGGTTATGTTAATAAATCTATTTTTTCTTAAAAATGGTTCCCAAATTTTCAACTAAATTTCATTTAAAACCAACTTTATGGTCCCCAACCATAGTAACCCATATATTGTGCCTGATTTTATTGCATTGAAATAGAAACATGATATAAAATCCTAAAGAACCCATCATTTTAATGTTTAGGAGAACCTTATACATACAAGATACTCATTGTACATTTGGAATAGAAAATAAAACATAACACATGAAAAAATAAAATGAACTACATATTTGAAAACATATTTATTGAATTATTCTTCAAATATTGTGGAATGGAAACAAAATTTGTGTTATAAAAAATGCTCAGTAATGGTTATTTATAACATATTCTATAATGGATCCATATTATTAATCCACATACTATTTTAAAAAAAGAACAAAAAATAATTTTAAATAATATTTCTATCATGATTGGACAGGGAATAATAAATAGGGGAAGGTAAATAACATTAAACATAAGAAATTTAATAAATAACTAGTAATGAAATTCTTCCAAAGATAATATCATAGAAAAAATATATTAGATATGAATAATTAATATAGTCTGAATGTAAGAAATACTAAATTATTTAATTTTATGATCATAGGAATAATGATACCTCTAATGTAATTATCTTTTCTAAATATAATTTAAAACTACAGGTAGAAATCCATTTCATTTTGCCAAATGTTGTTTCAACTAAGAAATGTTGATGAATCGAGGTTTTATCTATAACTAGGATCCACACATATCTTCAAACAAAAATAATTCCTGATATATTAAATGATGGGTTTAATTCAAGAATAGTATTTTCCCCAATATATATGAGTATCTAGTAAAGGATATAGATTTATTTATATTTTCTCAGTCTATCAAATTACATGCAATCTAAACAATTTATGTATAAATTCTATATTTTCAAAGAAATAATTGTATCAAAAATATTAGAATATGGAAATTTAATATAAATATAATGGATAGTGAATAATGATCACAATATAGTAATTTTTTCAAGATAAAGTTAACCATCACAAAATGAAGTGATATTGCACAAAAACGTTTACCACATGTAAATTTTCAATTCATTTACTATTAGAAGAAATAAATAAAATTGATAAACAAAATATCATCAATTATTTAGTAATCATGATATAAAAAATCAAATTGATTTATATACTCCATATAAAAAAAACTATGGTTATATGATTACAATATACCTAAACGAAGGGAATTCTATATGAAGTCCCCTTCCACACCCTTCCATTTTTTTGAGAATTCATTAACAAATTCTATTGTTGTGTGAAAAAAATTATTAATTTAATGTAGAACCATATTAATATGTATAATATCATATATGATCTTTTAGTAATATCTTATCATCTATTTGTAGATCATATTTATTTATTTATATTTTTCCAGGAGTCAATTTCCATGTTTTCTCAGGCATGCTTTATCATGAAAGATATTATTCTTGTCAATATTATATATTTCCAACATCTGAAAAATAATATTAATGAAATAATTTTTAAATTTATTTATATATTATTATTTTATGAGATTCCATGAAGGTTTATTTTGAGAAATGATGTACATCCAGATTATGGAGATGGTGGACCGTAAATTCGCATGGGTAACATTTCCATTTTTCAACAAACATTATAGAAAATGAGGTAAGAAATTTTTTTCTACACATAATGATAATATAAATACCATATTATTCCTTAAAATATACTTATATATATCATTCATGATATGTGGTGGGGAAAATAAAGTCACATCACTCTATGATGGTGATAGTCTAGACGTACATGAATGATGTTATCATCATTAAGTGAGTGAAAATGGAAGAAAGAAAAAGATATAATATTCTCTATGAATTATATAATTTTAATAAATATCATAATTATTTCATTCATATCACATATTTATTATTTCAAACCATAAAACCTTCCATGTAAAACATTAGTGACAATTGAACTGAATCTCTTTATTAGGCGGTGGCCCATCATACCCAAGAGCAACATTACCGTATCCCTTACGAGATGGAATGGAATTAAGGAATATATATTATAACGAATGGATATGTATATAAATTTTTAAAATATAATATATACTCTTTTTATCCATCATTTTACCCAACCATGAGGGCGGTAATTGAAAAATGAATGAGATCATCTCGCAAGGCTGTAGTCTTTTGTACGCATGAATGATATTATCATAAAATAGTTGATAGATATAAAGATTTTTTTATATTATTAAAAAAACATAACAAAATAAATATTTATTTATGATATTGGAGTATCTTTATATGCATGTTTTAAAAATAAATGTGCGATGTGGAACGAGAAATAAAATAAAATTTTTCTTTAAATAACCTTACCTCATCTTCGGGTAAACACTCTAGGTTTTAACAAAAATCCATTATAAGAAATATTTTTGTAAAACAAATAAGTCATAAAGGATGGATTGGTTGGATCATGGGTAGTGATTGGAGATGTTAATTTAATGACAATATATTTTTACTATTTTGGGGTGAAAGGGGAGGGGGTGTCCATTAATAAGCGAGGTGAGTGGAAAACATGTTATTTTTTAATAAAAAATGTGTGGCCTCATTTCTCACAAACAAAAGAATCCAAAATGTAAAATTAAATATTATTATAAATATTATTGTCTATATATTTATATACTATATATTGTGGACTTGTTTTATGTAATTTTAACCCATATCAATTTAGAATATCCCCCAATGAACATAATTCATCCATCACCTCCGTAAATAATTTTTTAATATTATTATTTTACATTATGAACAAAAATTAATTTGATATTGTTATATAATATATGTTATTTTATATAAAAAAATTTATTCAGTTTTTTTAATTCATTTTTTTTAATTATTGTAATTTAATTTAAAATTAATCCCACAAACATGACGAGATAGGGAGTTTTTAAAGAAAAAGTGGTTAAGAGTTTAAAATGATTCTATATAAAAAAGTCAGTATTAAAATAATCAAATTGAAAAAAATTCAATTAACACATATATAATTAATCAAAATTTATTTTATATACTATTATAAATATAATTTCACATTATAAATAATTTAATAAAAAATGCATTTTTCAATTAATATATAGTATCTTTCAGTATTTTGTGAAAATTGAATCAATTTAGAAAAATCATAAATAATTACAATAAGATAATTATAATATGTTAATTCAAAAATTGATGTAAATTTTAGAAAATAAAATTTCAAAACGTTTAATTAATTAATTTTTAATTATTTGTGTGAATTGCAACAAAAAAAAATTTTGAAAAAAATTAATGTTTTTAAAATTTATTTTCCTTATAAAGGATTCTTATTTTTATTTATAATTAATATATAAATAATAGTAGTGAGTAAATTATATACTTTTTAGTATATATTATGTTCTATTCATACCATCTAATATAAGGTCTATGTTATAATGGTCATATGTAAATATTTTTTTAATACAGTACCACATTTCATTTAAGCCCCATGTTGTGTACATGAAAAGATATCGAGAAAATTATTTTCTATAAAAAGTAAATATATTTTAATGCCTCAAGGTGTTCAAATAAACATATGGTAAAATTTGAATAGGGGAAATTATCTTATTTAAAAGAACATATAAAATTAATTGTAACCAATAAGCATAAAAGATAAATAACAAATCTCAAATAATACCACACTAAATGTGGTATAATAAAATTAGACACAAATCACATAATGTAGGCCAATTAATATATAAATTATTAGGGAATGATCATAAACATAGGATTTCATATCTATATGATCCAAGATACCCACATAGTCATTCCCTTATAAAATTTTGAGTAGAGTTAATTTCTATGATACTCACTCTTTTTGATAGTAGCCCTATTCTACCTTGCATACAAATAATTACTATCTCATGAGATATAAACCTTTGGGCAATGTATTTTATAGAGATATAGGTTCCACAGATATGATAATCCATATATTTTTTTGCAATAAAAAAAATTGACATGTCGTAAAATCATTAATAGATAGAAAATGGGTTTCATGCCATTTTCAAATCCTCATAAAATCTTCCCATTGAAATAAAATTGGTTTCGGAAAAAATATAAATAAAAACTGTTCAATTTTAGAATATAATTATAAAAAAATACATGCATAAATAAACAACCAAATTATATCAATTTTTAAATTACATTATACGGATGTCATGATACCCCAAAATAATTACATAATTAATGAATAATGGATGGTGAAACATGAAACATAACATCAATGTTGGTATATCACTTTTACGATAATGATAACCTAATTAGAAGAATTTATGTTCGAATTAATTTTCTATTCATTTTTGTAATAGTCATAGTATCAAGTCAATTTTTAAAAATTCTACATTATTTATAAGAAAAACGAAAGGAAATTTTTTCCTAAAAATGATATTGATTTGAAATCTATTGTTCAACATAATTAAAAAAGGAGAAAATATTTTAAAATGTAATTTTGTGGAAATGATATGATTAATTATGAAACTGTACAACTTAAATAATAAATTTTGGGTTACAAAGTTTATTACCTTTTCCATTGATTTTAATTAATACACTATAACTACATGTATCAAAAATTTAAAATTCATAATTATATTTTTTCAACAATTATCCTAATAAATTTAATAGAAGTTTTTTCTGAAATTAAAATTATATTATTGGATTATATTGTTTGAATCTGTTTTAATCATTTTGGGTTGATGATTTTGACAATTGTGAACTATTTTAACTACAACAATGTTTATATTCTTTTCTATCCAATATATATATTTAAAAACATATTATATATATGAGAATTATTTTTTTATAAATAAATGTAATGTTATAATACAATTTCATGGGATATTTAGTCATGTTTCATGAAAATAAATAGAGTAATGAACTAGTTTTGGGATATTTGACTATATTTTCGGAATACCATTTAATAATTATTATTTTATATGTTAACCAAAAAAGAACAATATTTATTACATATATATATATATGTATATATATTAGTTATATATATGTATGTAATAATAATACACCATATATTATTACAATACATGTTTAGATCTGATGGTTAATTAAACATATTTTTTATGGAAGAGGTGGACCACACAATAGATGGTAAACATTTCTTGTACAAAAAAAATGATATTGGTTTTTTTATTGTTAGTGATGATTTCATAGTAAAAATATTATATTATTCATATTTATTCATCAATGCCATTATTATGACCATTCATGATTTATGTTGATGGAAAACCAAAAAAATTTCTTGAGGGGGTGGCATTCTACCCACATGAACCAATGAAAATTATTGTTTTTATTTGTAGATAGATGAGAATAAATAATTTATAAATAATTTTAATAAAAGAATTTCAATAAAAAATTATTCTGATGATTTTATTATAATATTTTTATTTTTAATTTCTAAATGAATGATTATTAATTAAATGTTATAAACGATGTGTTTCCTATGTTGAGATACTAAATATTTCCTCGCTAAAGGACTTATATTCGAGGGGATTAGAATTTTTTTTGTTATTCTATAGAATAAGGGAATGTAAATGACATTAAATAGAATAAATTATGATAGATTAATTGGGTAATTTATAAATAACGGTGATGTATTGAAAAGGTGTAAGTGATCCCTCAATTATATGTTAAGACAATGGACCTTTATATGGATAAGAATGTTAAATAACTGATTAGAATGGAATGGAAACAATTTAGGTTTTTTGGGAGGGGAAGGTTTGTTGATATATATATATAACTCTTTTAAACTTAATTTTTTATAGGTTTTATAGACAATTTTATTTAGAAAAATCTAATCCACCATACATTAGTCATTTTAGAACATATTATACATAATTAAATGTTAATCATACCAATCATTTTCTCACTATAAATATAATAAGAAACTTATTACAAAATTTCAACATAAAGATTCTGAATATTTTCTTCATTTATAATAATTAAATTCATCAATATGAGGGTATTTCATTTTAAATTAAAGACATATAAAACGTAAAAGGCATTTATAGTTAAAATAAATTTTCTAAAAAATAATGTCATGTATAAGATAATTTTTTCATTGATTATAATTTTATAATAACAATTAATTTATTATTGAAACAGTTATTATTTTTCTTTAAAATTAATAAAAAATCAACATTCCACATGTAAATGTTTAATTTAAAATAATTACATAAAAATGTTTTCTAAATTCTATAAAAATGATTCTACTATTATTTTATAATAGAGATTATAAGTAAAAAAAATATTTTGATTAAATAAAAATAGACTTAACAATTTTATTTTATCAATTTAATGATAATATAATATATTATTCATTTCAAATACAGTAATAATGTTATAAAATTCATTGATTTGGAATAAGAAATTATTTTTTCCTATTAACCTCATAATCAATTATTTTATTAAAATTCAAAAAAAATTAATCATATGATTATATTTTTATTCTTGATCTATAAATTATGATAATTTGGTGAAATTATATTTCTATTACAGAAAAATTATTTATATATAAAAACTTATAAAACAATTTTAAGAATCCTATATTTATATATATTAATTGACCATTGGTTTTTAATAAACATGTATATTATTTTCAATTGGTTACTTTTGGTGAAAACATCCAATTTAACATCAATAACAATATTAAAATTATTCATTTTAGTTCAATATTCTATATTAGATATTATACATACATGTTACATTATTACAAAACTGTAATGTCTAAAATCCATGGTCATAACTCATATTTAAATACCATAAGGCATTTAGGAACAAACCATTAGTATCAATTAATAATTCCATCTCAAAACCATTGATATCAATAACCTCATCAACTGGAATCATCATAAAAACTAAAGAACTCATTATATTCATAACTCTATCTACACTTCATTTATTAAATGAATCTACAGAAAGATCAAATCCAATTGTTACATGTTTTATATCCACTTTTCCTCTTCATCACCCTTCTCACTTCATTAAAAAATCTACAAGGATTTCAGATTATTGTTCAACTAATTTAGTTCCTTTATCCTTTTGACACCCAAAATTTGTTGTCTTCCTAAATATTTCAAAACACTTTTCCTCAAGTGAATAATTCTTATTATAAAATATAGTATATATATTCTCATTCAATATCCCATTACCTCTATCAAAATTTTACTATTTATGAATTGGTATCCATCATTTTTTGCTATATTTATAATGATGAATATAACTATCATCTTCTATTCCCATGAACCTACTTTCAATTTTTATTCACCATTTCTTTATTTTTCTGTTTTAAAATATTCAATTTTTTATTTTTTCAGAAATGGACGTCTCCTTATATTTTAAATAAATGTCATTATATTAATATTGATTTAATATTGAACTTCTACAGTGGAATCTCTATACAATTATATTGTGATCATGATCATCTCATTATCTTTAAAAAATAAATTTAGAGAATATATCTAAACCTTTCTCAAAAGAATGCATCATTTATATAAAGATATATTTTTTTCTATAAATACCATTTATCATTTTGGTTGAATCACATTATGTAAAATCACAACAAAATAAAAAAAACACTCAATAACTAAATAAACCAACACGACTTGTATTTCAATTTTTTATAATTTCTATAGTATTTATTATCTCGTGAACCATATTATATAATTCCAATTTTTTCGAAAATAAATTATTTTAGAATACAATCTATAAAAAACATTTACTTAAATAAAATAGAGATAACACTTCATCACATAATTGTTTTGGATAATATATTTCCATAAAAATATAATAAATTACTAATTCATTGTTATATTTAAATCCACATGAAAATCATAAAATTCATCATCATATATAATTATTCATTTCCATATTTGATATTCTTAGAGATGATTTCAAAAAACGATCACATTGTTGATATTATTCAATTAAAAACAATGATTGTTTAATTATAAATTACATTAATCTTGTTTCACATTTTATTTTTAATTTTTTGATATATTAACCATTGTTTAATATTAATTACTATAATATTATAAAAAATATGAAACATACCAATTAATGGTTGATTTATTTAATAGAAGTCCAAACTGAATTGAAATAATTAAAATCTGATTATATAAAAAAGTAATTTAATGTTTCAAAAAAATGCACAGAGTTTGAGAATCTTCATATTGAAATTAAATTTAATCATAAATTTCATAATTTATATATAACATCATATCCTCTATTGTTTGTATCCTTAATTAAGAATATTTTTTAATGTTTATAATCATATCATTTTTTATATATTGAATCCAAACATTATTATCATGTTTGTAAAACTTCTTTTCATGTGGAAAAGATTTATCGAGATCTTAATTTATTTCTATTGTAGTAATGAAATTTCAAATCATCAAATTTTATCTACAGTATTCTCAAAATACAATAATTATTTAATATTACAAAGAATTGTTTTATGAAAAATACACATGTATATAATTACCAATGATGTTAATAAAAAATGATTCATGGTTATATAGAGGAAACTTATGTTTAGAAATATACTCATCATTATAAACATTATTTTTTCATTCCTACACAATTTTATTCATTGTTATGAAAGGAAGAATGATGTTTATGAAATATAGGATGATGGGAACACTAATAGTATAAGATCTTTTAAAAAAAAATTAGATTGTCACTCATAGTGTCCACGTAAGTGTTAACCATGATAAATGTTCATAAATAATACACCTATAAAATAAATTAATTATTACTTCAACAAATAGATGCACTACCAGATGAAATAAAGCATTATATCCTTTGAGATTAGTTAAATATAAATACTTATTTTAAATATCGAGAATATTTTTACATAAAAATAAAATACTATTATAAACATCATTTGATATAAACATCTTGAAATACACAGTCAGAGAAAAACATAATAATGGTTGAGATCATACACCCATTAAGAGATAACATAATAAGACCAACAAATTTAGATCTTAAACAAGCGGAAAACAATGAATGAATAAAAAATATATGATTTATAATAACATAAAACATTAATATTTAACCATAAGCACGATAGGTAAAAAATGAAACTCAAAAAATGACACATTTAATATATAGTGGAAAAATAAAGAATTTAGCATATAACATGGGACATAGAACCTAGAAAATAATGATAAAAAATCATAAACCTGTGATTTTTATATATGTAGAACAAGATACCCACCAACCTATTAACTTGTAAAATTTTGTATAGTGATGAATTCCATCTAACTCATCCTTTATGACCTAGATACTTGCTAACACGATCACATAGAAAATATATCTCATGATATATAATCATCTACCGAAATTTATTTTAAAAATAAATAGTTATCACTCGACTCGTTATGATAGGAGAGTTAGCTTTTTTTATAAATTTAAATTCATATAAGTTACACATAAAAACATATAAATTGATTTCTTAAAGGAATAATTTTTTTTGATTATTTTGTAAAATTAATTATAAATTGGACTTGCCATTTAAACACTTATTCATCCAGATAAAATATTAATTGGGTAATTTTTTTGTAAAAATATAAATGGAGAATAATGATAAAAAATTAAATTCATATTCTGAAATGTGGCCACATTTTTTCTAATTCAAGTAATAAAATATAAGAAAATAATATTTTAAATTAAATACCCATAACACATAAAGATTACATTTTACGAAATGACTATTTTAAAACATTAAACAAGTGTATGTGATAAATATTTTATTATTACTAATATTATTGATAGTTATTAGTTTATTTAAAATGAATAAAATATGTGTTCATTTATAATCAATTCAAAAAAAATATCAACATGAAAATATTTAATTTAAAAAAAAGAACATTAATGAAAATATTATAAAATGTTTCATGATTCATAAAATAATATAATATTATTTATAAGTACTAAATAATATTTTTTAACTTACCAAAAAAATAAAATGGGATTAAAAATCATCAAACTAATATCCTGGTCTAAATCAGATAATAAGGAAAACATGATAAAAAAAGATTATTACATAATAAAATAATAATAATATTTAAATAATGAAATATAAATCCAATGTATGTAGACCATTATATAGTAGTAGTATTAGATCATTTTTTATTCAAAGAGAAATAATGAAAGGAAACAAGACCCCTCAAGGGGGACGGAATTGGTGCAGACCGAGCGCATCCCCCAACATAAAAATTTATTTTTTACAAAAAAGTTTATTCATCATTGTAATAGTAATTTTAATGTGTCTCCTTAAATAAATATAATTTCTTTTTAACAATGTATGAAATAAAACCAATCATATAAATGAAATTCGGTCAAAAATCATACTTACCCGAAAGAAAAAAATAGGAAAACAATTGATGGGTATTTTTTCAAATATTGATGTTAACATAGATATTGTATTACTCAATGATATGAGTTTTATTTACCAAGTCCATTACCTTTACACGTGATCTGTAGAGAAGTGAGTAATTATCCATTATCATTAATATAAACACCTTATCTGATTTTTTTTGAACCACATACATTTTCATTTCTATGTATATTTTTCATTATCAATATTCAGATCATATATTAGTTTGTTGTACTATTATTTCATCATTGAGTGTTAATAATTTTGACCATTTTAAAATAGGTCCATAATGTTGCATCTATCATCTATTTTATAAAAAATTTAATAATTTAAATTAATTTAAATATGAGTGAATTATTTTTTTAAACATTGAAAATATTATAATACCAATTTGTGGGATTTTTAGTCAAATTTTTTGAAATTAAAAATAGTGTTGAACTAGTTTTGAGTTATTCATATGTATTAAAATGTTAGCTTATAATGATAATTTATTGTTGTGTTTTATAAAAAAAATATTATTGAAATTTATATTACATATACATTTTTTATATAATCATACAATATAAATTAAAACCTTCAATTTTGGAATGTGATGTGAAATGAAACAAATTCATTCATAGAGGAGGTAGTACACACAATAAAGGATTAGATTTTATTTTCCTAAATAAATTATAGGGGTGCATACATACTATAATTGATCATTTAAAAATCATAATTAAATTATATAAATCATATTTATTCATGAATACCTTCATTTATTCTATCCAAGATGGGTGGTGATCAAAAAATGAAAGCATATATTCATGGAGGTGGTAAAATGCGCGCACACACCACCATCAATTCTATTTTTAATTAATAGATTAATGAATATAAATATTGGTAGCATTGTTATTATCAAAAAAATTCAAGAAACTAATTATTAATATTTTATTATAAATATTTTGTTTTTGGTTTCTTTATAAATGACATAAAAATAAATAATGATTATGAAATATGTGATACTTTTGTTGATACTATAAAATTCCTCTTGATAAAATCCATATATGATAGAGGAAAAATCTTAATTTTTGGTCCATTTAAATTAGGGAATGTGATTAAATTCAATTAGAGGATTTTTGGATAGAGTTTCATGATCATTTTTTATATGATATGAATTTTACATGGCTGGAAGTGATCATCCTTTTAAAAGTTGAGAAGATAAAATTCACAATGAGAAAGAATGGTATATAAGGGGTAAAAATATAATGGAATGATATAGAGTTGAGTTAGGATTCTTATGATTGGTAATTCATATCAGAAAGACATAAAAAACAAAAATAAATTATTTTTATAAAGAATATTTATGATGATTATTTTGTAAAATTCATTATGTATTTAACTAGTCATTTAAGAACTTATTTCTCCAAATTAAACATTAATAAAGTTAGTTAATTAATAAAAATATATGTAATGAATAAAAAAATAATTTAAAATTATCATTTTGAATTATGTATATTTTTTTATTTATTAATTTCCTAAATATAATAAAATACCATTTCATATTAGAGACACATAACACATAGAAATTATATTTAAATAAATGACTATCTCCAAACATTAAACCTGGGTATATGATAAATTTTTTATCCATAATAATAGTCCTGATAGTGATTAATTTATTATAAAATTAATAAAATATATGATCCTTTATAATCAAACCGAACAATAATTTTAATATGAACATATTGAATTTAAATTTAAAAATATACATTTTTTATAATCTCATACAATGTTTACTGATCCAAAAAATGAAATAAAATAAATTATATATTCCGAAAAAGATTTTATATTTCATAATTATACCAGTTATATAAATATTTAATCAATTATAATATTTTACAAACATTAAATCCTTTCACATGTACTAAAAATTAGATAAATGTGACTATTTTGAGAAAAACAATAATTTTATAATTCTTTTGGAAATAAATTATTTTACAAAAATTAAAAAAATTCATCTTTATCATATATTATTATTATTATTATTTCAAAAATTATTTTCACATTTTCGAATAATTTTTTTAAAAGTGATTCTATTAATTTGGATACAAACTCGAAAAATTTAATTTTTAGACCCATATATTTATAGGTATACAAAGACTTCTTTTAAATAAACTGTTTTATATATTTTTTAATAATGTTGTATGTTATAGTGATACCCAATAGTTTAGATGTTATAAAACAAATAAATTAATTCATTTTGGATAACTTTTCAGGTTATCCAATCTACTCACATGGTGCTAAAATAAGGAAAATTAATTATTTAAATCCATTATGATTTCTTCTATCACACTAAAAATAATACTATCCTACCAATTTTAATTCACAGAGGAAAAAAATTCATTGTACTTCTATCTCATCACATCTTCAGGTTCCCATATAGCCTCCTAAAAGTATGGTTACACTATATATCCTAGACATTGTGGGTGGTTATTTTTTGTTGAATCCATTCCCTTAGGATGAATAACACCACATGTTGAACTTCATAATAGATATAATGTTCTAGTCAAACAACATGTTTATTTAGTTTAAGTTATAGGTTTTGATTTTAATTTAAAAAAATGATACATATAAGATTCCATGGATATGGGTTGGGTGAGGAGGGAGAAATATGAAATAATCTTCAACACCAATATAATATACGAACTACATGGGAATAATGTATATAGTGATCAACATATTTTTTGTTCAACATCACATAACCTCTTTCCCATGAAAAATTCAGATTAAAACCAAATCATGAATGTCAAACTATTGATCTTACTATTAATAATCAATATAAATTATATATATAAATTGAACCACATTCATCATACACTGGATGGTTTGACCCTTCCCTATTTTTTCTTGGAGATGGTTTAGAGTTATCATCTTCTTCTCCCAAACCATATCCCAAAATTTTCGGGTCCTTTATTTCTTCCCATAGAGTGCATCATACATTTCAAACTGAATACAAGAATAGAAATTTTATTTACATGAGAACTCTAATGTGGGGTCCTATTGATCCCAATATCATCTAAAATCTAGAGAAATATATCGTAGGTTATCCTTGATGGTTTATATTATCCTATCAACCCTTCAATATTTCTAATGATTTTATGTTTTTTTGATGCTCAACTCTATTTAAATCTCATTCGGAATACATATACAAACCCTAAATATATATCTTAAATTCTAATTAAATTTAATAACTTTTCGTCCTCCATGTATCCTTACCATTTCCCATATATATCATGGGTATTTTTTAGGAATAAATTATAATTGATTTAAATATATTGCAATATATTTAAATGTTGGAATTTATAACCCATATGAAGTTGTCAACTTTATATGTTTTTGGGGAGTGCAATAATGATGACCATGATGATGTTTTTATATTTGAATTTATTTATATATAATGGAAAAATAATCTATTTAGGCTTTTTCCATTCATCCATTATTTTATGACACACCATACATCGATATATATACTTAATGATTCCCCCCTCCAGGTTATCCCACTTGAAGTTTTCTATTAGAATTATATACATCATTATTATTCCAAGACTGATAGGGATTGATAAGATATCTACATCATCCAAAATATAGTCCATTAGTTCTCATATAGATTGGATATATATCCATGTTGCAAACCTTATAACTCCATCTTTATAAATGATAAACTATATAATATTTACTACATTTCTCACTACCTCGACATCATCTTTTTGGGATTCATTGATCCTAACGTGAATGGATGGTTGAGCTGTATCTTTGGAATGATATGAATTATATCATCCCATTATAAATTCATTATCCATCCTAAAAAAATCCATGGTTATTTGACATTTTTCATTCCTCATCTTTAAAATAGTATAATGATATTTTAAACTCAAAACATTAGACAACATGTTTTAATTTCCAAGGAGGTAAGCTAATGAGTAGCCACAATAATGTAAGAATAATATAAATCTATTTTTACATTTTTATTTGATTCTATGTGATGATATTATTTATTCTATTATTATCATTGTATAAATAAAACTCATCACTATTAAGGTAATTACATAAAATATTAAATACAATGATTACCTCCAGTAATTACAAATCATTTGTTCGATTAATTTTTTCCTATATTTTCAATTGAAGGGGGAACAAGTATATTCCATTTCATTTATAATGAGGAGGAATTCCAAGACTTTTAATGATGTATAACTATAATTATAATTATTACCCCACTACATGGTAATGTTATAATGGGTGTAATGACAATTGGATAAGCGCTTTTGGAAGGGTCTTTTATGTACTCCATTATTTAAAATAAAAAAGTGACCTTTGATGTGTACAATTTATGGGGATAATCTTATCATTGATGAAAAATATTTAAAAACTAGAATCCAATAGGGGATATTCATGTTATGGTGATAGAAGATATTTGGGGAACAATTTTTAATAACTATTTTCACCATTAGATACTAATAAAACACTATTTTGTTGAATATTTTATTGATAATAAATGAAATAATTTCCTCATTTTTTGTTAAATATGTTTATTTATAAAATATTTGGGATTTGATCATTCATTTGCAAATTTTGTGAATATTCCAGGTCTACCCTTTATAGTGCACTATAGTATTTCGAAGATACATATTTTTATAATTATTATTTGAGTTTGAAGTTTTGTAATAGTGTTTCTAACGTAATTGTATAAAACTTTTATTCAGGAAACTAGAGCTAAACAGTGTATTTGGATGTTTAAAATGGGCCATAAAGTCAAAGTTGGGCTGGACTCCCAAGAATAGACATAGGTTCTGAATTTGAACCATAAATTCTTCATCCGTTATTTTATTAGGCCCAAATTTTTAGAGGATCTCGGGAATTCATTTTCTCACAAATAATCCTTCTTTAAGGAGAGCTAGTTCACGAGTATTGGAGGACAAATTGGCGGTGCAATTTGTATTAAAATCTTTGGCCGAGTTTTCCAATTCACACTTGAAACCTTATTAAACCTAGCCTCCCCTCCACTCTATAAATTATTGTTTTTCTCATTTGGAGGGGTGGGGAAGTGCATTAGGAAATTGGAGGCAGAGGATAATTGGTTTCACCCAAATTCTCTAACCATTGTAATAGGGGTATCTCTTGAAGCACGGATCCCCTCATCGAATCCTCCTTCTTTTCATCATGTTGTAATATTTTCATTTGCGTTTTAAAAATACCTTTTCTTATTTTATTTATTCTATTTTCTTCTATTTTGATTATATATCTTCTTCTATTAATATTTCTTTTGGGCTAGAATTCTTGAGTAGAATCATTAATTGGTTATGTCCATTATAAACTATTGCAAATACAACTCAGTTCTACGATGATTACACCGCCCATGGAAGAGTAGTCTTTTAGTAATTGATCTATCTCATACCTTCTACATTAATTTATTTTGAACTAATGATATACTCTAATTCACATAATATGATCAATTAATTGATTTTTTAATTTAATTGAAACTATGAAAGCAGTTGAATAATTAACACAAAAACACGTGATGATGAGATTTTTTGTAAATTGTGAGAGTGTGAACATAATCGGTTATACAAAACCATACGGGATCAATTTGTAGTGTTCAAATATAATCCCTAATCAAAATTAATTCTAATTTCCATAGGGGAAATGTTCCTTTATTTACCACTGACCATAAGCTAATCCTAGAACATCAATCAAAGGAAGGTGTTGCGTTTGCATGTTCTGATGTTATCCTAGAGTTGAATTCACTTCATCTTCGTGGTAATGTTAATTCTCGTAGGGTTAATGATTTAACAAATTAAGGGATTATAATTAATTGAATGTTAATTTATTGATAATTATTATTAATAGAGTGAAGAGGTAGAGTTAGATAAATTATGCCTTTTAAAATCTCTTCTAAAAAACATCTTCTTGTTGTATCTTTTTAATCAAACATCATTTCAAAATTAAAAACAAAAAATGAAATATTCTTATAGATTTATAAACTATAAACAACCCCCATATTTTCAAGTAGTGTTTTAATTATACCCTATTTTATTTTTATAATACCTTTAAGAAGTTGTTTTAATTTACTTCCTCCTTTGAGAAATGACATTGGTCAGCCACTCTGCTGCACCTAAGTATCCCAAAATCACACTAATCATTTGAGGGCACCCATGACAGTGCGCTTTTAAATTGGAGCCGTTTCTGGGGGGGGAAGTGATTATTTCAACCAATTAGAGGTATTTATTTTATTTTAAATTTTAGTCTCTTACTCACTTCTTTCTTCCTTCTTTACCCAATCTGATTTTTTTCTTCTTCTTTTATTTTCATGTACTTTTTTTGTGCCATCGACTCAAACAACTAATGTTTATTTTACTATGGTCCACTTCCTTTCTTTTCATCTTTCATTGATTTATGTCACAAAATAATCCCAAAGATCTCTCAGATCTTGACCCTGAGATTGAACATAGCCTTATGACATGAATCAGACATTCTCAGTCTATGGAAAGTTTCAATATTCAACCAGTTGGGGAAGTCCACCACATTTAGAACATTGAAATTGGAAGAAATTAAAATTCAACCACAAAACAAGAACTAATGGCTGACAATAATGGAAATAAACTTAATAGAACCATCCGTGAATTGGCTGCATCAGATATTAACTATCAACCAAATTGTATTTCATACCCAAATCATGAATTGAACATTGAATTGAAATCTAGATTAGTTCATCTTCTTCCAAAATTTAATGGCCGCTCAGTTGAGGATCAAAATAAACGTATGAAATAATTTAATGTGGTTTGCTACACCCTTAAACCTAGAAATGTTTCTGAAGATCAAATCAAACTGAGGGAATTCCCATTCTCACTTGATGGAGCTGCGAAAGATTGGATATATTTTTTACAACCCAAAGATGTAAATTGTTGGAATTATTTAAAACAACTTTTCTTGCAGAGATTTGTTCCAGCATCAAGGACCACTTCCATTCATAAGGAGATATCTAGGATTAAGAAATCCCTATGGGAGTCAATGTATGAGTACTAGGAACAATTCAAGAAGTTGTATGAAAGTTTCCTACATCACCAAATTAGTGAGAAACTCCTCGTCCAATACTTTTACAAAGGACTCACACAAATGGAGAGGAGCATGGTGGATGCTGCATCTAGAGGATCATTGGTGCAAAAGACACCATTATATGCACATATGTTGATTGACAAAATGTCCCAAAACTCCCAACAATTTTGTAATTGAGGTACACCACATGTCAGTGGAGTACATCAGGTAAGGCCATATTCTCTTGATATTCATTTGATTGATACCAAGTTAGAATAATTGACCACTATGGTGAGGAAGATTGCATTGGATCAAAAGACATCCCAACCCACTCCTTCAAGGCCTTGTGGAATTTTCACCAAGACAAGCCACCCATGTGACTGATTCCCCCAACTACAAGAAACAGAAGATTGTGTAGTAGTATTCCCTGGGAGACCATATAATCAACAACAACAACCATATCCCCAAAATAACTTTTATCCAACATACAAACAAGGGAGGAAGGATCAATCAGACATGATTTATGGCTCTGGACAACAACAGAGGCCTTCTTTTCAACAAAAATTCTAGTAGCCTCCGCCTTATCAGCGGGGTTTCCAACAACCCCAAAAGAGATTTGAATCTCAAGCATCAACAAGCCAACAACAGGAGAATCCCCCACCCAAGGTAGATTCCAACACTGATGTCCTTTTGAATAAAATTTTACTTAATCAATAGAATGAGAAGAAAAGTCAAGGTTCAAAGCTGAGGGAGTTGAAGACTCAAATAAGCCATATTGCCACCGCCCTCCATGAACTTCAATGTAAGAATTCTGGAAATCTACCTTCCCAACCCACTCCAAACACAAAGGGGAATGTTAGTGCCATCACATTGAGAAGTGGGAAGAAAATGAATGATACATCGGTACCTACCATTTTACCAGGATTCACCTCTACTCCAGAGAAGCCGCATTCCATACAAAGTGATGAGAAATCCTAGCAGAAAGATAAAGGTAAGAAAATGATTGATGATGTTCCTCCTAAACCCTATCTTTTTCTAAATAGGGTTGTTCAAACGAAGAAAATGGATGAAGATGAAATGAAAAAGGTGGTTTTGGACACATTCAAGTGTGTGGAGATCAACATTCCTCTACTTGAAGCCATTATGAAAATTCCAAGGTATGCGAAATTCTTAAAAGAACTTTTTACCAATCAAAGTGGGATAAAGGTAAATGAGACGATCAATATTGGAAGGAATGTGTAATTACTCATTACAACAACTATAGAAATGCTGAGAAAGTGCAAGGATCCAGGGACATTCACCATCCCATTCACCATATAAGTGGTGCACTTTTCTGATGCACTTTGTGATTTGGGAGATTAAATAAATGTGATGCCTTACTCTTTATTCTCTTCTTTACAGGTTACTGAGTTGAAGCCAATGATAGTCGTAGTGAAATTGGAAAATAGAGCTACGGAATATTCAGTAGGAGTCCTTGAGGATGTACTTGTTCGGGTAAGAGACATGATCTTTCTAGAAGAATTTTATGTGCTCAAAATGGAGGATGATCTAGTAAGTTATCATGCCCCCATTATCATAGGTAGGCCCTTCTTCAAAACTAAAAAAAAATATCTTAAATGTCAATGAGGGTACACATTCCATGGAATTTGAGGATGAAGTTATGATATTTACTATTATGTATTCAATGAGGTACCCCTTGGAGGATCATTCTGCATTTGTTATCTCTCATTTTGAACCACTAAGTAAAAAACACAATGGAATTAGATTGTCCTATTCTTTGAGAGATTATGAGTATTAGTTCTAGTTTGACGTCTAAGAGTACTTCCACACCCTTTTATAAGGAACAACACTCTCTAATATTTGATTATTAAATGGAATCATATTCTTATTTTGATCATGTGAACTATAATGTTGACATGGCTGTTGTGTATGCTGATGGATTTGATGCTTTATTCTCTGATTTTGGTGATGTATATTCTAATACAGATTCTCTTTGTGCACATATTTTAGTTCCTTCAATGACCCCATCCATACACCACACCCTACATTGGAACTCAAGCCATTTCCACCAAATCTCAAATACTCATACTTGTTATGTATTGAGAAATTGCCTCTTATAATTTCTTACAATATCCCTTTTGAACCTGAAGAAAAACATTTTAATCTTTTGAGGGAGTAAATTAGGCCAATCGAGTGGACCTTGGATGACATTTCAGGTATTAGCCCCTACATTTTCATGCATAGGATTCATTTGGTGGATGAGGCTAAACTGGTGAGTAAACCACAAAGGAGACTCAATCCAACACTTCTGGAGGTTGTTAAAAAAGAGGGTGAAAATTTTCTCGAGGTAGGTATAATCTATCCCATTTTAGATTCATCGTGGGTAAGTCCTATTCTGGTTGTGCCTAAGAAAAGTGGTGTTACTATTATTAAAAATGAGAAAGATGAGTTATTTCTAATGAGGGCACAAAACAGTTGGTGTGTGTGTATTGATTATAGGAAACTAAATCATTCTACTCGCAAAGACCATTTCCCCCTCCCTTTTTTTGATCATATGCATGTGGGACTAGCTGGGAAGACACACTATTGTTTCTTGGATGGATTTTGTGGATATTTTCAGGTTCCTATAGCTCCGGAGGATCGGGAAAAGGCAACATTCACTTGTCCTTTCGCTACGTTTTCCTTTCGAAGTATGCCATTTGGACTTTACAACACCCCAGGTACATTCTAGAGATGTATGGTGAGTATTTTTTCTGATTTTATTGAGACCTGCATGGAGGTATATATGGATGATTTTACAATGTATGGGTCTTCATTTAATGAATGTATAATTAGTTTGGGAAATGGGTTGAATCGTTGTATTGAGAAGAATCTAGTCCTGAACATTGAAAAGTGTCATTTTATGGTAGAGCATGGAATTTTCTTAGGGAATGCAGTGTCAAAACATGGGATAGAGGTTGATAGATCTAAGGTAGATATTATTTCATCCTTACCATATCCTTAATTTTTGCGTAATGTTAGATCATTCCTAGGGCATGCATGATTTTATCGATGCTTCATCAAAAATTTCATTAAGATTGCTCTTCCTATGTCACAATTACTTCAAAAGGACTCTGATTTTCTATTTGATGATTCTTTCGGGACATCCTTTGATGAGATAAAGATTTTTCTGACCATTCCACCGATCATACATCCCTCGTGGTGGGACCTTCCATTTGAGCTTATGTGTGATGCATCAAACATTGCGATTGGAGCTGTCTTATCTTAGAGGGTGGAGGGACGTTCACATGTGATTTCGTATGCGTCGAGGACATTGGATTTTGACCAATCAAACTACACCACAACAGAAATGGTGTATCACGCTGTTATATTTTCTTTTAATAAATTCCATTCATATTTATTGGGATCTAAAGTAGTTGTTTTTTCTGAACATGTAGCTTTACGATACCTCTTAAAGAAGACAAATGCAAATCCACGACTTATCTGGTGGATGCTCCTTCTTCAAGAGTTTGAAATCGAGATAAAGGACAAGAAGGGGTTAGAGAATTTGGTGGTAGACCACATGACTAGGCTTACTCACAAACTAGAGGGTAACACCTTGGACCAGGTACCACTTTGAGACACTTTCCCCGATTAGCATCTCTATACCATCTCAGGTACACATCCTTGGTATGCTGATTTAGTTAATTACATTGTTGCCTCCGAAATCCCAGTAAATTTGAAGAAGCATCAAGTGAAAAAATTAAAAATTGAGTCTAGGTTTTATGTGTGGGATGATCCTTACCATTGGCACATGTGTACTGACCAAGTCATTAAGAGGTGTGTTCTCAGTCATGAGTTTGAGTCTGTTTTTCATTTCTGCCATACACATGCTTGTGGTGGACACTATGGACCCAAACGTACTGCTAGAAAAGTCTTAGACTCTAGATTATATTGTAATAGAATATTCCATGATTCCCATGTGTTTTGTAAGTCATGATCTCATTTCCAACACACTGGAAACATTTCAAGGAGACACGAGATGCCCCAATAACCCATTTTATTCTATGATATTTTTTATGTTTGTGGAATTGATTTTATGGTACCTTTTCATAGTTCATTTGGTTTCCTGTATATCCTTGTTGATGTCGATTATGTGAGTAAATTGGTGGAGGCCAAGGCCACCAGGACTGACGATTCACATGTTGTAGTGGATTATGTTAAGGCTAAAATTTTCTACAGGTTTCGAGTACCAAAGGCCATCATCAGTGACCAAGGGACACACTTTTTCAATAGGAATTTTTCGTCCCTCCTTCGAAAGTATGGGGTGACACACAATACATCAACACCATACCACCCCCAAACAAGTGGCTAGGATGAGGTTTCAAATCGTGAGTTGAAACAAATCTATGAGAAAACTGTGCATCCAAATAGGAAGGATTGAATCATTCACATAGATGATGAGTTTTGGGATTATATGACAACAAACAAGATCCACATTAGTATGTCCCCATTTCAGATTGTTTTTGGGAAAGCATGTCATCTCCCAATGGATGTCGAGCATCAGGCATATTGGGCTATAAAGAAATGCAACATGGATTTGGCCCAAGCAGGAATTCAATGAAAGTTGCAAATTCAAGAGCTTGAAGAGATTTGACTGTCATCATATGAGAACTCAAGGCTCTATAAGGAAATATAAAAAGCAGTTCATGATAAAATGATCCCGAAATGGGTGTTTCATGTTAGAGAGAAAGTCCTACTCTACAATTCACAATTGAAGTTAATGCCTGGTAAGTTGCATTCCATATTGTTAAGTCCTTATGTTGTGTCTAATGTTTTTCATTATGGTGAAGTTTAGATCACACGTGAGGAAAATGGAATGAGATTTACAGTCAATGGGTAACGTTTGATGAAATACATCGAGGGACTTCTTACCGATGCAATTGATTTCATCAAACTGCATGACCCCATCATCACTTGGGAATATCAGGCTGTTCCAATCCCTTTCACTTTTATATTACTTTTCCTAAATAGAATTATGAATTTAATGTGCACATATCATCTCATGGGCTCACATTGAGGAAAATACAATATTTGTAGTGTGTGGGAGGGAACCTTTTAGGCTATAAATTTCAATTGTTTTCCTATTTAATTTTTTTAAAAAAAATCAGTGTTTTTCAAATTTGGTGTGTCTTATTTTCAATTTTATATGTTTTTTGAATCTTTGAGCTGAAATGATTCTCAAAAACCATTTTTTAAATCTATATCAATAAGTGAAACAATTTGTCCCTTGAAACTAATCTTAAATGAATGCTGAAATTACTTTGATTCAAGTTAAAATATTTAGTAATTTCATGAAAAGTACACTGAATTTGAAATCCCATGCCACATCTCACTATCTTTATATTTGAAATCACATTATTTTGAGGCTTCTGAACCATTATTTTCATATTCATTACATTCACCTCACTTCATGAGATAACCAAACCATGCTAAATTTAACCAGAATTTTATTTATTCTTGTCAAAACTTGAGGGTTTAAGGTACATATGTTTAAATGATTGAGGCATTTGGTTGGTATTAAAGCAACCATTTCAAATAATTCTATTTTATAATGGCCTAACTTGATCATTTAATCCTTGTATCTGTTATAATTCATGCACAGCCTATTAGATTTTCTACATTACAAGACAATTTTCCATATCCAACCAACTCTTGAAGTGAAATTGTGTAATCTAGTTGAGCTTAAGTGTGGGGGAAGCTGTCTTGTGTTGTGATGCCACATTTTTTTATACTTCGGGTAAAAAATTTAATTCTGAAGGGATGTGTTTGTAGCTGAAGAAAAACATTATATTGAATGTTATTCCATTCTGGAGCTTTTATGATAAAAGAAGTTGTGCCTTTCTGGAGCTTCTAATAGAGGGGGAAAGTTGTGCCTATCTTGACCTTTTAAGAAAATCATGTTCGAGAAGATTGACATTTTTACTACTGAAATGTTGAATGGTGTGAAAATTACTCGATGTTTAATGATTATGGAGCTGAATTGATACTATGGGGATTGAGGAGAAGACCATATTTAAGTGAAAATTAGATTAATTAAAATTTTCTTCTAAAAGTGTCAAGCCCTCCTCATTCAGCATCAGAATGTTTCACATCTAAATCCTACCAACTGAAAGACACAGAACAACCCTAAAAAGTCCCCATGATAAACATATGTCTTTGACTCACATAGGGTGATGATTTAGTAATTTATCAATCCTATGGTGACCATTGTATGAGTTTGGATGAGAAATACATTACAAAAAAAATTGACATTTGTGTGATAATAGAAAAATCAAGTGAGGTAAGTGTTTTATGCATGGTATGATAAATAAAGTGGAAATATATTGAATTATATAAATGAAGAACTTGAAATAATGGTATTTTATGAGTCATTATATCTTTTGTTTCTTGGTGTGTAATTGTTGGCTCTCAAGGATATGTGTTTTAAAAAAATTTTTTGATTTGATATTGATGTTTACTTGATATGAGGTTTTCCCAGGAGTGGAAAAAGGTAAGTGTGGGGGAGCTGATAAAACACTATTTTAATGATTATTTTGTTGATAATAAAGGTCATAATTTCCTCACATTGTGTTAAATATGTTTATTTATAAAATATTTGGAATTTGATCATTCATTTGAAAATTTGGTGAAAAGTCATGTTTTACCCATTATAATGCACTGTAGTATTTCTAATATAACTATTTTTATATTTGTTATTTGAATTTGAAATGTTGTAACAGAGTTAATGACTTAATTTTATACAACTTTTATTCAGGACACTAGAGCTAAAGAGTTCATTTGGTTGTCTAAAATGGGCCATGAAGTCCAAGTTGGGCTGGACTCGCTAGAATGGACATAGGTTCTGTATTTGGGACATAACTTCTTCTTCCGTGCTTGGATTAGGCCCAACATTTGAGAGGAGCTCGGAGGTTTATTTTTCCACAAATCATCATTCTAGAAGAAGAGATGGTTCATGCGTTTCGACGGTCAAATGAGAGGTGAAATTTGTATTAAAATATTTGGCCGAGATTTACCATTCGCACTTGAAACCTCTTTAAATCTACCCTCCACTCCACTCAATAAATTAGTTTTTTTCTCATTTGGAGGGTTGGGGAAGTGCATTAAGATATTGGAGGTAGAGTAGAATTGGTTCCACCCAAATATTCCAACCATTGTAAGAGGTGTAGCTCTTGAAGTAAGGATCCCCTCATCGTAGACTCCTTCTCTTCTTCATGTTGTAATATTTTCATTTGCATTTTAAACTTCTTTGTTATTATTTTATTTATTCTCTTTTATTCTATTTTACATAAATTTATTTTTCTATTAATCTTCCTATTTGGGCTGGAATTCTGGAGTAGAAGCATTATTGGGTTATACCCATTATAAACCGTTGCAAATGCAATTCTCTTCCCCAATGATCACGCCACCCATGAAAGAGTAGTCTTTTAGTAATTGATCTATATTTTACCTTTTACATTCATTTATTTTGAATCAGTGATATACTATAATTCACATAATATGATCACTTAATTTAATTTTTTATTTAATTGAATCTAATCAAGCAATTGAATAATTAACACAAAAACACCCAAGGATGAGATTTTGTATAAATTATGAGAGTGCGAACTTAATTGGTTATACAAAACCATACGGGATCAATTTGTAGTGTTCAAATGTAATCACTAATCTCAATTAATTATAATTTCTAGAGGGTCAATTTTCCTTGATTTACCACTGCCCATAAGCTAATATTGGAACATCAATCAAAGCTTGGTGTTGCGATTTCATGTTCCGAAGTTAGCCTAGTGTTGAATTTACTTCATCTTTGTGGTAAAGTTAATTCTCGTAGGGTTCGCGATTTAACAAATTATGGGATCATAATTAATTTAATGTTAATTTAAATGATAATTATTAATAATAGATTGAAGAGGTAGAGTTAGATCGATTACACCTTTTAAAATATTTTCAAAAAAAATCTTCTTTTTCTGTATTTTTAATCAAACATCATTTCAAAATTATAAAAAAAGAAATCTTCTTATAGATTTATAAACTATAAACAACCCCCATCCTTTAAAGTAGTTTTTCAATTATACTCTATTTTTTTATAATACCTTTAATAAATTGTTTTAATTTACTTCCTTCTTTGAGAAACGCCCTTGGTCAGCCACTCTACTACACCTAAGTACCCCAAAATCCCATTAATCATTTTAGGGCACCCACGACAGTTATCTTTCAGATACTAATGAAAATGGATAAGGAATTATTATAATTGAAATAAATGGAAAATGAATCCATGGGAATCAATGAGATGAACATTATAAGGCTTTCTTTTTACACCTCTATATTTGTTATGGATCATTAGGTAAAGGTTTAAAGATTATTCTATGGAATATGACCCCATATATGGTGGAATCTTGGTAATCCAGACTGTGAATGCTTTGAAGAGATATAGAGGAGTTCTATACAGGTTGAAAAAGAGTTCAAAGAGTATTGGATCTAAAATAAAATGAATAAAATAGTTATTTATATCCATGTGTAGGGAAGAACATTTATCATTTAACATGAGGAAATAAAGTTAAACACCCAACATGCAAAAATGTGGTAAAATGCATTGGGGGAATTACATTCTTGAAATTGGAAAATTTTACAAACATGGAATAGGTTTCTATATTGATCATAACTATCATGTGGATGATAAGAATCTACTTAACAACAAAAAAAAATTAATATTGAACAAGATCATCCTAAAGTCCAATTCTATAAGTTTGGATATATTGGGCAACATTCCAACTATTGCTCAAATATTAAGGTAATAGAGGGTATTGACTATTAACCATATCATTGTCCAAGTGAGAATGGATGGGATTTTTCAATCACAATATCTGATGTATATGCTCAAACTGATGGGGTGGTAGGTACTCTCGTTGATATCTCAATGATAGGAAGTACTTTATTGGATTATGGTTATATTCATCACATTATTTCTTTCATGTTTTAAAAGACTATAGACTCAATATCTGATCTTCTATAAGTAATTATATTAGTAAATACTCATGGAGGGATTATCCAAGAATCAACAGTGTATTGTAACAGTAGTACTAACTTAGGTGATCACAATATCTTTGGAAATATAGTAGTTTTTCCCTTGAGGGAATTCAACATTATAATAGGGATTGACTAGCTCTAAAATTATAATTCAATAATAAAATACATAATTAATGATATATCAGATGTGTTGAATGGATAACCTATAGTAATTTTAAAAAGAGAGATATCCTAACTTAACGTATTTCAAAAGATAAACCCCATAGACTTATTTGTGGATGATATTAGTGAGGAGGATGAATGAAATCAAAGGATAATAGTATAATAATTTCCCATCATTCCTTAATACACTGATTTATTTAAAAATTAATATGTTGACATCCCCTAAAAATAATGGTGTAATTCTCCCTTTAAATCATATTTGGATCCATGTAGATATCAAATACCCTTTATAGAATGAAAAAGATGAACTATATTATTTAAATAAACAAATTGAATATATTTAGTAGACGGGGTTTGTCTAAGAAAGTCTATCCACTTGGGGAGAAAATGTTATATTTATGAAGATGACAGAGGGATTAACTCTGCTATGCATGATTACAGAGAACGTAACCTGATCACAATGAAGTATAATTACCCTCTCAAAATAATTTATTATTTATTTGAAAACCATTATTGGGCTCAATTCATCTCCATTATTGATATTTGATCTAATTACAGTCAATTGGGGGTCAAAAAAGATTATCTTACAAAGTTTACCATCTGATCAGGATATCTAAATTATGATTTTGTTGTTATTACCTTCATATTGGATATTGTCCCTACTAAATTTATGTATTTTATAAATATAGTCCTGAAGTAATTCTTAGATATATATAAGTAATTTTTATGATATTATGATATATTAAAAAATTTGGGAGGAACACGAGGATCATCCAAGTGTTATATTTATAACACTGAAGAAAGAGAATAATTTTTTAAAGCTCAGAATGTTTTAATATTGGTCACATATATTTTCTTTTTTATGGAACATTATAAATAATGAATAAATGTAAGTTGAATGTTACAAAAGTTATGTTTTGGAGGATTGGTCTCATCTTACAATAGTAATTGATATTTTTATATTACTTGTTTTATAAGCATATAAGATTAGGCTTGCAAAATATATTTCATGAATTTCTAATCCACTATCAATGATAACATGAAATGTGGAAAAGTTCATATGGAAAAATCAGTAAAAATAATGATTCTATGATATTAAGAATAGATTGTTTACTACACCTATGTTAAATATAACATCTTCCAATTAAGGATTCATTATTATTAATGATTAATCTCTAAAAGGGATTGGGTCTATCCTCATGTAAAATGAAAGCGCGATTTCTAATCTCACATTCATGATTTTTTTGAGGTATTATATTGTTCACCATTGCCATTCATTTATCCTTATGATTTATCATGATTATTTTGTGAATAATGGAAATTTTGGCAGTCACTTTAGGTGGTTCATGGTATTACAATCATTTGTGGAAACCATTAACCCTCACCCTAGAAACTGTGTGGTAAAAATTAATTTTGGATAGTGGAGAGCACACGGCTAATGAAATGTTTGTAAAACCATGTTTACCATCTATGCAAAATGTTCCTATTGGATTGATAGGGAAGAATAGTTATAGAACATTGTGGAAAACTATGTAGGGTAATAGTGTTTCCTATACATGTCCATAAAAAGTGGAAACACACACTTGATCCCTCTTTGATTTTAAGCCTAAATTGCATCCCATCCCCCAATACATGATTTTATACCATGGGATCTTCCTCCCATCCCACTTGGTGTCTTTGAGAATCAATCATTTGGATGGGGATGGGGGTTTTTGTGTATTCATCAACAGATCATCAATTAAGTCCCATTTCTATCAATTTATCCTATATTCTTGTGTTAGTATTCCCTGTTTCATGGGGATTCCATTAACAGTGGATTATTTGACCTAATAAGGGGGTTCTCTTTCATTTTTAGGTTAAATCCTGATGGTGTTTATTTGATATTTCCATTATAATGTAT